>OY757013.1:10131622-10187376 GCA_963580285.1 Lucinisca nassula
CAAAATCAGGGTTATCAGTACCATAAACTCCGAAAAAAAAAATTGCTCTAATTATATCTCTTCTGCAACAAGGCCTATCGGAATTTTTGTGTTTACTCGGTACAGAAATTAAAAAAATATATGCCCTACCCTATACCTATACCCTATGACACATGCCATAATATTAGTACTCAACTTCCTAAAATCATTCGACGATATAAAACACATCTGGATTACTGGAAACGAATATCTGTGACTATTTTCTCATTTACCGAATTTAAATCATAACCCTTATCTTGCTGTTCACGACAACCCCTATCTTTGCAAACAGTGTAGATCCAGATCCGATGGCTTCTGAAGAAGCCATCTGATCAGGATCTACACTGTTTGACATTCAGTTTATGAATTTGTAGCAATAAAGGAGCAGTCTCTATAAGGCTGTTTTCATGGCCACAACCGATTTCCTTTAAACTTTGTAGCTTCAAATTGATACATATTGACTGTCTAATGGTGAATTTTTAGACTCTTTGGTTCACTGGTTTTTGCTGTATACACTTTTAAAGTGGGTGGGGTAATGTCACCCCATCAAGGGTATACCAACAAAAATGCTATTATTTTTGTTCAAAGTGCATGACTGGAGGCGATGTTTGCCGTATGCTTACTACCCTTTTAGGCATAACAGCCGGTGATAACAGTCTTATAAATATCAAACAAGAGAAGAGTTTATACGCGCTTGTAAGTTGTACCCAAATATCAATAATTTTTATTCCCCAACTTTACGAAAAACCACAACACCTTTACAGTTTTCAACTTATTTCAAAGATCTTTCATAAATATGATGTTGATGTAATAGTCATTCTAGGTATATGTCAGAATTATTGTTAGTTCATAAAACTTAAGAGTTACCTGCCCCTGAAATTGAATTTTACCCATTGTTTAAATCGGAGTGCATTTATCCGTTTGTAGTACTCACAACTTCATTTGAAAGTGAATAAACCGATTCCATGCAAATATTATTAAATAGATGCTGACAAGGAAGTCATTTGATTTAATAGTGCATGCTAGTATTTCCTTTTTTTTTTTTGGGGGGGGTGGGGGGGTTAATATATGAACTCTTAATTTCCAGGTGCAAATGGAACATTTGTCAACTGTGAAACATTTTTGACCACCAAAGCAGGCTTTGCTCATGTTGTGGAACCTCATTTTAGACTGATACTGTGCTTAAATATAAACCTGTATGGTCTCACGACATGTTTAAGAATTTGTTAATTTACTGATCTTCCTCTGAATCGCTAGATGTACTCCATGTGTCAACAGCAGCATCATAAACAAAATCAATATGTTCCCGGCTTGGTTTTGCTTCACTATTTTCTGTTATATTCCGGTAATATACCAAATACCAGAGAACAGAAGCCACATGTGCACAACATCCCACGGTACGAGCTCCACTTCTGCACCCACAATACCACCCAGTGATTGGGTTCAGTCCTTGTGTATATTCAACCCACATGTTATATGTTTTATTAGACGTGTGGCAAGAACGTATCTGTGCTTTGAGAACACCATCTTCTTTGTGTGCCATTATCTCATATGATCCATTGTCGTCAAAATGTTCATCTGTGTAGGATTTGGCTTGTTTCAGCTGGTATTTACCCAGTTTCAAATCCCTGAGTTCATCCTCAGTCATCTCTGGGAAATTCTCAAGTTTCTCATCATCGATCTTTATCCAAATAACCCGTTTTTTATCCCAGCCATTTTTTGTCGCGCCTGCTATTAGCATGGCGCGATATAGGCGCCCGGTTTTCCGTCCGTTCGTCAAGGCTTCAACATTTGCGACGACCCTAGCGTTCACCCTAATGGTCAAGTTTATTTCTCAAGAACTATAAGAGCTTCATTAATGATACTTGGTACAAACTTGTATCTGGGGATGACAACTTATATGCAAGCATCCATATTTGACCTTGTCCTACATTTCATGGTTCACTGACTTTGTAAAATATTGCGACCACCCTAGCGTTCACCCTAATGGTCAAGTTTATTTCTCAAGAACTATAAGAGCGTTATTAATGATATGTGGTACAAACTTGTATCTGTGGATGGCTACTTGAATGCAAGCATCCATATTTGACCTTGACCTAAATTTCATGGTTCGCTGACTTTGTAAAATATTGCGACCACCCTAGCGTTCACCCTAATGGTCAAGTTTATTTCTCAAGAATTATTAGAGCTTTATTTATGATACTTGGTACAAACTTGTATCTGGGGATGGTAACTTAAATGCAAGCATCCATATTTAACCTTGACCTATATCTCATGGTTCACTGACTTTGTAAAATATTGCGACCACCCTAGCGTTCACCCTAATGGTCAAGTTTATTTCTGAAGATTTATAAGAGCTTCATTAATGATATTTGGTGCAAACTTGAATCTGGGGATGACAACTTAAATGCAAGCATCCATATTTGACCTTGACCTAAATTTCATGGTTCACTGACTTTGTAAAATAATGTGACCACCCTAGCGTTTAACCTAATGGTTAAGTTAATTTCTCAAGAATTATTAGAGCTTCATTAATGATACTTAGATCAAGCTTGCATTTGAGAATGGGATCTTTTGAGCAAGCATCTATGTTTGACCTTAACCTACATATCATGGTTCGATGACTTTGCGCGCCACATGCGCGACATAGCCTTCGGCGGAATTCTTGTTACGACCTTATCCGGCAGCTTATTTGGAGCTATTGCTAGGGCCATCATTCTTCTAGCAATTACTTTGCCTGAATCTTTGCTTGTTACCAACGGTAGTCTAAATGCATTGCACAATGAGCAAAAAATCCTTACATAGTCGCCAACATATGGTATTTGACTATTGGGCATTGTGTTGCTAAGGGCTTTCCACTTTTTAATTCTCCCATTAGCTGATTCGACAACCCATCTCACCTTTGTAACTAGCCTTGACTGATTCGCCTCTTCAGTCGTATGTTCCTTTTGAGATTTGTTTAGGAAGTAAGGCATATCAGAATTGATTCCAAAATCCTTTAGTATATCTATAGCATCCCTGAAGCCGCGGTCTACAACGAGAACGTCATTTTTTTCAAACCAGTCAGTAATATTTTCTGCATTAGTCTTTAACATGTGTTCGGTAATCTCAGCATCAGTGTTTTTCCCATCTGCAAGATACGGTCCCATCACAGTCAAAATGTAACCATCAGTGGCCACAAGCATCATAGGTTCCAGCAAAGGCTGTCCTTTAAGTACGGAATAAGATCTTCTCTGAAATAAGTAGTTTCCACTCTTCTCAATATATATGTATGTTTCATCAGCCACTGCGATTGCAACATCAGAATTTGAATCCCAAAATAGGACATTTGCAAAAGTTGATGTATGATTCAGGGATGTTAGAGAAATACTAAAGGGTTATGAAATCAATTCTCATATGCTTCACTTCCTAATCAAATCTCAGAAGCAATATACGACTGAAGAGGCGAATGATTCAAGGCTAGGTACAAAGTGAGATAGGTTGTCGAATCAGCTAATGGGAGAATTACAAAGTGGAAGGCTTAGCAACAAAAAATCCAATAGTAAAATACCATATGTTGGCGACTATGTAAGAATTGTTTGCTCATTTTGCAATGTGTTTAGACCACAAGGACTGAACCCAATCACTGGATGGTACTGTTGGTGAAGAAGTGGCGCTCGTACCGTGGGATGTTGTGCTTATGTGCTTGCTAGCATGCACTATTAAATCAAATGACTTCTTTGTCCACATCTATTTAATTATATTTGCATGGAATCGGTTTATTCACTCCCAATTGAAGTTGTGATTACTACAAACGGATAAATGCACTCTGGTTTTAAAAAATGGGTAAAATTCAATTTCAGGGGCAGGTAACTCTTAAGTTTTATGAACTAACAATAATTCTGACATATACCTAGAATGACTATTACATCAACATCATATTTATGAAAGATCTTTTAAATAAGTTGAAAACTGTAAAGGTGTTGTGGTTTTTCGTAAAGTTGGGGAATAAAAATTACTAATATTTGGGTACAACTTACAAGCGCGTATAAACTCTACTCTTGTTCGACATTTATAAGACTGTTATCACCGGCTGTTATGCCTAAAAGGGTAGTAAGCATACGGCAAACATCGCCTCCAGTCATGCACTTTGAACAAAAATAATAGCATTTTTGTTGGTATACCCTTGATGGGGTGATATTACCCCACCCACTTTAATAGTGTATACAGCAAAAACCAGTGGACCAAAGAGTCTAAAAATTCACCATTAGACAGCCAACATGTACCAATTTGAAGCTACAAAGTTTAAAGGAAATCGGTTGTGGCCATGAAAATAGCCTTATAGAGACTGCTCCTTACATCAAGTAATTTGATTGGTTGATAGACAGAAATGGGTGTGGCTTAAATGAATATTCAGCAAGATAAGGGTTAAGACGCCGGTCAAAACAATGGTCATCTACTTTGTTGTCTGTTAGTTAAAACATAGTTTATTTGTTATATTTGCCATACTAAGGTGAATGGGAACACCTGGCTGATTTTTCAAAGGGAGACAACTTTCGGGACTTTCTGTTCGCTTTTTTAGAATCCCTGTCCAACAGAAAAAGTGGTCTACTCTTAAAGGAAAGAATTCTTTTCTTTAGGAGTTGACCCCTATTGACATGGAAGACAAAAATATTTTGAAGGAGTTGCCTCCCCTGAAGGTGTATCTATTCTCTTTAAAATGAAGGTTTTCCTTATCTGGTGTTTAAGAATTTGCTAAATTACCTGACGTCGTTGCTATTCAGTGGTGTAACGTCATTTCGTAGTTTTCGTATGTCCCATGTGTAATATCTGACAGCAACGGTAAATAAAAATCAAAAAATGAGTTCCTTTAAGGTCAATGAAAACATTCATAAGAAAGAAGATGGGTCATACTACGTAGTTTCGGCTAATAAAGCCTCATCAGTGACCCTGTAATGATCCGGCAAAGAAAGCCAGAGGAAACATACTGCAATTTTGCGAATTTCGAATAGGCAGTCGATTCAAAGACTGATATAAATCAAAATGGGGTCCAAATAAATAAAAACCTGTCTAGAATATGTGTCTAAACCAATAATTTATTTCTGATTTCTCAGAATATTCACGCTGATCTCAAAGGATCAAAAGTAAAATATAAACTGCACTATGGTTGATGTACGGGGAGACGTTTTACTGCCGCCACACGGCACAACACCAGCTGCAGTGAAGGCAAATAAAAATAAAAAAATGAGTTCCTTTAAGGTCAATGAAAACATTCATAAGAAAGAAGATGGGTCATACTACGTAGTTTCGGCTAATAAAGCCTCATCAGTGACCCTGTAATGATCCGGCAAAGAAAGCCAGAGGAAACATACTGCAATTTTGCGAATTTCGAATAGGCAGTCGATTCAAAGACTGATATAAATCAAAATGGGGTCCAAATAAATAAAAACCTGTCTAGAATATGAGTCTAAACCAATAATTTATTTCTGATTTCTCAGAATATTCACGCTGATCTCAAAGGACCAAAAGTAAAATATAAACTGCACTATGGTTGATGTACGGGGAGACGTTTCGCCATTTCGTAGTTTCCGTATGTTACACGTGTAATATCTTGCAGCAACGTCGTGAAATGTTGTAACGACGTGGCATCGTTTATTATCACATTGGACCCTCGTGTACTATATAATGTAGTGTTGGTTAGTTAATATTGAAGAGCGGTCAGTTCATATGAAATTTGTGAAAGGAATTTCCGGCGAGTTTTCTCAATTTCATATGAAATGGCAACGAATGTAGGATTCTGTTTATCATATAACGAATTTAAATCGTACTTGATGCCGAATAAGTTGAAAAGAATGCTGACAGAAAACATACGGTTTTATCATATTACGTCGCGTCTGAGAATGCAATAACGCCATGTGATAAATTCGATAATCCACAAGAGTATTAAATGTGCAAATTAGTTAGATTCGCCCCGTAACGTTACATACACGACGTCGGGTTTACTAGTGGCGGAATATCGACATTTTTGTACAAAAATCATAAATAAAATGCGTTTTAAATGTCATATGATAAACAGAATCTTGCATTCGTGTTCATGTATTATTTAATTTATTGAACTCGTTGAGGAAAAGGGATAAATTGCTTGACCTAGCCTCGCATTTTATCCATTTACCTCAACTCGTTTAAAAAATTAAATCATTGAACACATGAACACTCATGTTAGATCCTCTATGTAACGGACAGGACCATGAAGTTACGCGACTTTAACCATGTGATATTACGCCTAAAAATATCACTTTTTAAAAGACACGACGTTATCTACTAAATCACAGCGACTTACTATTATAATGTTTCTTAGTTGTACATGCAACAGATCTTATTTGAAATGTTACAGTTCTGAGAAATATTACAAAAACAAGCCGATACAAATACATTGTCAACTTAACCGCCGAAAAACCGATAATTTTCTGATGAAAAATCTTGATGTTTTTCTTATTTCTGCTCAACATATAGATTGTGGGTACTCGTTAGAACCGCCTCACCGAGGCGGTTCTAACGAGTACCTACAATCTATATTTTAGAGCAGATATAAGAAAAATAAGGTTTTCTTATTTCTGCTCAAAATATAGATTGTGCTTACTCGTCTTATTTTTCTTATTTCTACTCTAAAATATAGATTGTAGGTACTCGTTAGAACCGCCTCGATAGAACCGCCTCATCGAGGCGGTTCTAACAAGTACCTACAATCAATATTTTAGAGCAGACATAAGGTATACCCCTGGAAACCCCAGTTTTACTATGCAAACGTTGGGTTCAAGGGGGTCAAAATTGTATAGGCGTGTTTTCGTGATGTTTTATTTTATACCTTCTCTACTGTTTCATCCAAACACTTTGCTAGGCGGCGATATTTTTATATGAAAATAAAGGTAAACTTCATCCTGTGCATGCATTGTCATATACGCTCGTACGTACTACATATCTGACCTCAGTTTTAATTTATGTTTGGGCATCACCAACAATGGACAGACAATCTTATACACTTCTCAAAGCAAAGTTTAGACTTGCTACTAGTCTGATAATCAAAGTCTGGTCATTTTTTTTTTTGTATTTTTATTATATTAAAGTTTATCACCTTGCTAGTAATGGCAAGTCTATTTGGTAGAGTCTCCAAGCTTAGAATTTTAAAAATTCGGCCAGAGAGACTGGACTAGCTAAACTTTTTTAACTGTCCATTTTTGTGCAAAAGATGATTTTAATTCCCTGTTATCCATTCAAGTTAAAGCCTAATGGCTAGGCTAAGCAAAGTTTAGCTTGGGTCACTTGAATCAACAATCAGTGTCGTTACTGTTAACTCTTTTATTAGAACCCTTATCCCGCTGCATGATTAAATGAGCCACACGTATTTCTCACTATGAACCAATCAAATAATTTGTTGCAATTTATTCCTACTATTCACAGACTGAATGTCAAACGGTGTAAATCCTGATCAGATGGCTTCAAAGAAGAAGCCATCTGATCTGGATCTACAGTATTTGCAAAGGTAGTCGTTGTTGTGAACAGCAGGATAAGGGTTATTCTTGCACACCAGACAAGGAAATCCGTGATTTTACCCTGGGATAGAAATTTATGTTCTGACCCTGGTGTTCCGACCGTGGCAACTAACATAAATGCGCTTCAATTCTATTCAACTGCCGGAACTACTTCCGCACTACTTTTAGTTTGTAAACAATATACATGTGTGAGCTGTCAAAACTAACCGGAGGTGTTGTGCAAGAAAAAGAATCCAATATGGGGTTCTGTTGTAGATGGGCGTTTCCAACCCTCGGGATCATCCCTCGGGTAGGAAACGCTCATCTACAACAGAACCCCATATTAGATTCTTATAATCCTGTAGACCGGTACACTGCCGATGCAAACAGTATAGATCCAGATGAGACGGCTCTATATGAAATGCCGTTATGACAATATATAATCGCCAGTCGGATGCGCGTCTGACTGGTGATCAGGAGGACGTGGGTTCGATACCTGCCGGGGTCGGCAACATTCTTTCGTCGAGATTGATCATGAAATCTTTTCTACGGTCATTATCTCCCTTCCGATGATTCAAGGAGGGCAGTTGTCAGTTTCTGGCGAAAGAATGTGCACCGCTTACGCATAAGCCTGCCCAGGAAAAGTGCGGATAGGTAAACTGACCGGCTCAAAAAAGACATAAATAGTGTTGACTGGGCCGTTAAACTCCAATACAAACAAACAAGCAAGATAATATATAATCAAGGCTTCCCAATTGACTATTCTGAGGTATTTGGGCTGCTGAGGCAGGAGGGCGACTATTATATAAAGGCTTGTATCATCTGCGAACAGTCGGATATTTGCGTAAAGTTACTGCACAATGTTATCAACATGTATGTTAAAAAAGATCGAGTGGGCCAAGACCGGACCACTGCTGAGTCCCGCCCTGGCTTGAAGTCATTCGGGCTTACACAGACTCGCTACAAAATAAATGAACATAAAATATGTTTTCAAACATTTTTTTTTTTACATTTTCATACACATATACCGTTAAATTCCCATACTAAGACCACCATTGGAACTGTTCAAAAATGGTCTTTAAGGACACTAAGGAAAAAAAAAAGAACGGCTGGAACCCTGTAAATATGCTTATAAAAGCATAATTTGAAACAAATTTCAGGGGAGGCAAATCCTGCTTAAGTATTTTTGTCTCCCATGCTAATAGGGGTCAACGTTTAAAGGCAAGAATTTGCTCCTAAGGACCAAATTCGATCATTTTCACAGCTGAAGGTGCAAAGGATAATGTTGCTTAGTTTATCTCTTTCATGAGAGCTGGGGACTAACTCCCCATATCATAGGTCCTGGTGTATGAATGTCATCTAGTCGGGTAAAAGTCCCACAAAATTGGAAGCAACGTCTCCAAAATGACCTTTACAGTGTTGACAGGGACGTTAAACCTCAAATCAAACAAACAAACAAATGAATGTCATCTGACGTGTAACAATTCTTATTCTGATTGAGCACATTAACACAGATTTTTTTAGGAGTGTACATACATGTACATTAAAATTCCTATAATATGAACACTTTTGTGACAGTTCAAAACTGGTCTAAAAGACCACAACCGCTTTTGAACAGTCCCAAACGAAGTAACATGGTCTCTGAGCAGAAGATACTCCGTATACTTTACGAAAACAAGCCTATTCAAATATATTGGTAAAAATTTACAACAAAAAATAAAAAATGTTTCAGGTAAAAATCCTGATATTTTTCTTATTTCTGCTCAACACATAGATTGTAGGTACTCGTTAGAACCGCCTCGACGAGTCGGTTCTAACGAGTATCCACAATCTATGTTTTTGAGCAGAAATAAGAAAAACTAGAGCTGTCAGTGAAACTGACTAGGGCCCCGGCAGCGCTATCAGAAATTTGTGGACGGACAGACAGACAGACAGACGGACGGACAGAGTGATTACTATAGGGCACCCACACTTTCAGTGCGGGGCCCTAATAATGTATACCCCAGTAAACCCCAGCTTTGTTATATAAATGTAGGGTTCAAGGGGGTCAATTTTATATAGGCGTGTTTTCGTGATGAGAAAAAATGAAATCTTTTAAATATGTTTTTAAATTAGAATAAGTTGTCATAATAGCGCAATTTCAGTGCATATACTTTCGTTCATTATATTGTTTCATTGGGGATTCACAATTCGATCGGTGAGTAATCTGTAATTTAATTTAATAAATAGACATGTCTTTATTCTACAATGTTGCAGTAAGCGTAACTGGTATCAACACTAAAGAAGTTTTATGGGAGGCACCATGATCTTGTGGATCCGTACAATGTGGCCATTTCCAGATTTTTTTCTGATATGTTTGCCAATGGAAAGTCATAGGAAGACTACCAAAATCTCGGACATACCCTTTCCGGCATTTACACCTTTTCTTCGTTCGGGTCGATGGGCATGGTGGGCGAAGCTTGCTTACCAAGTAATGCTTAATATCCGCGGACGCCTGATTACACTCTTCTGGAGTCCATGTCTGTTGATCCGAACATTGATATTTGCCATTTTGTCTATGGATTAACGATTTTGGATTAACGCTTTGGTACTACAACCTAAACTACTTTATACTTTTTTACTCGACGGCTTTCTGATCCGAGTGACAGAGACACAATGATACATTTATATACAGTAAAATTCCTATATTAAGACCACCTTTGGAACTGTTCAAAAGTGGTCTTTAAGACCACTTTTGAACAGTCCCATAGGTTGTCCCTTACCAGAGAACACACTGTGGGCAGAAAACACAAAGAAAGATTAAGTGCATCCTTGAAAATAAGCTTTCTAAAGCATAATTGGTCTTAATTTTAGGTGGTCTTAATAGCGGAATTTACTGTACTTCCAAACTGTTGAAAGTAGAACTGGAATTTTTATCCACTTTGCTACTTTAGTAAAACACCTGGTGGTCCTTGTTTGTTTAGCCACCAGAATGTTCTGGTGGTCTTGGCTGAGTCGACATTGTCGTCTTTGAAAGTAGAATGAATGAACATATGAACCGATCATGTCCATTGTCTCTTGCACGATGCAAGTCAGCATATTCGAATATAGGGTTCTAGCTTCCGTCGGTTCTTGGGAAATCTTTGACGAAACTAATTGGTTTATGGAGGGACTGTCCGAAAGACGTACGGTCGGAAGGACATGTAATCCAGTAAACCGTCACTTTTATTTGTTTGTTTGGGTTGAGGTTTTGCGTCCCCGTTAAAACTGTTTAGGTTATTTTGGAAACGCTGCATCCAGTTGTGTAGGACTTTTACCCGACATTGAAATGAAAAGACATCGCGAGCCCTACCGCCCAAAGAGCGGTCCAACACGCACCACTTATCCTGGACAGGCTTAGACTGTCTTAGCGGTGTACCGGTACTCAACTTCGGTCGGTTTCAGCTCTGCGCGGATTCACAAAGAAAACCTCCACTTTGAATCTCCACTTTTTCAAAGTGGAGGTATAATTAGCAGATTGGTCCGCAGGGTGGAATCCTAGCTCAGTAGTGCGTCAAGACAACAACATACAGAGAAAAGCTATTATGTATGTTTTAGAGGGCATATATGAGTATAACTTAAACACTCATGTGACCTTGAAAACGATGTCTAGGTCACCAAATCTAATCAAGTCTTGGGTAGGTTGAAATCATATATATTGTTTCACACATCTGAACAGAGTTCAAGAATTTATTTTAATAAGGTGCAGTCAAGCCATTTTTGGCTAAAAATGACAGCTTTCGGGATCATATGACCTTGAAAATAAGGTTAAGGAAGTCAAGGTCACCAAAATCTAATCAAACCTTTTGTAGGTTGTAATGATTTATTGTACCAAATTTGACCAAAATGTATCCAGTCAATAACAAGCGAAGGTGCAGACAAACCATTTTTGGCCAAAAATTGATAGGTTTTTGGATTTTGTGACCTTGATAGGACAAGTTCACCAAAATCTAATCAAACCTTCTGTGGGTTGCAATAATATATTTTATTAAGTTAGCCAAAATTCATACTTTCGATAATGGGATTGGGTGCAGGTAGGCCGTTTAGGCGCCAATTGACGGTTTTCGGAAACCTATGACCTTCAAAATAAGGTTAAGGTCACCAAGACCCCATCAAATCTTTTGTAGATTGCAATAAAATATTCTATTCAGTGCGACCCAAACCCATAAATTAGTTTTTGAGGTAGGGTGCAGACAAGCATTTTTCGGCTCAAAATTGACTTTTTTGCGGGGGAATGTGCCCTAGCAAATGAGGTCAAGGCCAACCATAGGTTCAGGAGATGACGTCCTTCAAACAGGCTATGCCGACGCCAAGGCCAAAGCCCGGAGGCAAACGGAATCCGCACCGAAACAACATGTAACCTCGCATTGGTTGAATTGGGGGAAACAATGTGGTATTTATTTTCGATTTTCTATAAAATAAAGGTATGTTGCGTGTAACTATTTGTGTCGACTTATTAAGGTGTTTCTAATGCGTACACACAACACATATATTTAGATAACTGAAAAGTACAGTACGAACATCTACCTAAACTCCCCACCCCACCCCATTTTTTCTTATCCGCAACTTCTGTTTGCTTCTTTAATTTGAGATTTTATGTCCCTGTCAACACTATTTAGGTCATTTTGGTGGAGTTGCTTCCATTTTTGTGGGACTTTTACCCGGCACTGAGATAAAATGGTATCTCAAACCCTGCTGCCCAATAAAACCAAAAGGGTTTCAATTCATGGAAGGTCCGTCTCGCACCACTTTGCCTGGGCAGGTTTAGACCTAAGCGGTTTATCAGTACTCATGTGCGGTCAGTTTCAGCTTTGCGTGGAAGCACCATGTAGCACAATGTATTTCTCCAAGCCCCGATGGGTCGGGACCCTTACCTGCATCTATAGGAAGAATTCCCTGGGGACAGAAGAACGAGTTTGAATCTGTCATGGTAGGGGAACCATCGGTGTTCGAGCTATTGGAGTTCCAGTGTTACTTCACCACAACCGGTTTCCTTAGGTTATCATTGTGTAGAATATAGGGATCAACCATGTTTTTTTATGCAGTAACATTCGCCGGGTCCTGAGGAAGCTGTTTGAACATGAGGCCGCCAGGCCGAATGTTCAAATATCTTCCGAGGGATCCGACAAATGTTAATGCAATGAAATAACCATGGATGATGGTTGTTCTTGCATAACTTACGATTCCGACAGCAAATTTTGACGAAAACGCCCAAAAGCTCTATATAAACTCTATATAAACACTTCAAATGCGACCGGCGAACCAACATGGCGGCCAGTTCATAATGTTATTTACAATGACGTTGTTACGCAGTTAACATCTGACGTCACCACAGAACCCTATGTAACGTCGCTCAACGTAAGGTAACAAAGCAAGGCCGTCTTGGGATATCAAAAGCTCAAAATCCATTAGACAATGGCTTTAAACAGCCATGCGCATAGATATTTATGCAAGAATAAATGTTTTCTGGTCTTTTGTTCTCAGCGTTGTTTATATAGGTTTCAATGTTTACTGGCAGAACTGCTTGCACTTAACCAATTGTAGGTGGGACACCCCTAATATAAGGAGGTACCTTGGCAAACAATGCAGGCCCAGATCAGACGCCGCAGAACGCGGCGTCTGATCAGGTCCTGCACTATTTGCAAACAGAATTTTCCATCAAAAATAGAATAAGAACGAAAAATAGGCCTACCGCCCGTAATATGAAAAATGGACGTGTTCAACATATAGCAATGGAAGAGTCCACTAAAATTTAGTATACAATGGATTAACCCTTGAGATGCAAATCACAACAGTTGTCGTCTACTTTAAGTTGTTGCCTGCTTGTTACTTTAGTTTTCATTGTTGCCAACAGTGTGGACCAAGATCAGACTGCTTTGTTTGCCTGTATGCAAAATAATTTTAAAAAGCTAGAAGAATCAGCAGACGGCATTAAAAGATTAAATTTTAAGAGGGCTATTAGTTTGATTGATTTGAGGTTTAACGTCCCCGTCAACACTGTAAAGGTCATTTTGGAGACGTTGCTTCGATTTTGTGGGACTTTTACCCGACATTGAGATGAAATGACATCTCAAGCCCTGCCGCCCAATGAAACCAATAGAGTTTATTAGCATGGACGGGCCGACTCGCACCGCTTTGCTTGGGCGGGCTTAGACCCTCCAAGCGGTTTACCAGTACCCGTGTACGGGTCGGTTTCAGCTCTGCGTGGAAGCATCGTGCAGCCCATATATTTCTTCAAGCCCCGATGGGCGGGCCGCTTAAGGCTGCAGGGTGTAATGACGGCGCTCCATGCTGGGCACCTCCACGCTGGGAACGTTTGCTCCACCGTGGGCACACTCTTTTCCTACAGTTGCAGCTATACTTAGACTGGTTGCTCGGTTCATTAAAATTGGAGCAAATTTTCACAGGGTCTTTTCGTCCCTTGAATTCAAAGAAAACCTACAGAAGCATTAATTATTTGTCATTGCCATTTTCTTAGCTCCAGTTGTGTAGAAGTCAAATTATGACCGTACAACTTAAAGTTGTGGGTGTAGACTTTTATACTTATAGGAATGCGATTGGCACTTTAAAGCCGTTATCAGGTGTATTTATAGCTTCGCAAGGGAGATTACCATAGAATTGGAACCACAAGAAAATGCTATTTAATTTTAAATAGCCGCATTCAGCGTTTGATTTTCTGTAATATCTAAATAAAATAGGATAATGTAAATTTATTTCACAAAAAATGTTGTTTTAAACGTTTAAGGTACTTTATTTTTCGTATTTTATTATAAATACTTATCAATTTGAGACACCACCTTTACTTAAACAAACATAACGACTGATATATAAATATTGATCTATTTCCTTCACAAAATGCTAGTTTTTTTTTTCTTGTTACTGTGGAACATCAACACTAAATTTAAGTCTTACATGCATTAAGGTAAACCGTTTTCAAATCACGTGAAGTAAAATTTATTTCAAGTCGGTTTTAATGTACTGGAAAATTTGCTTGAACTCTGCTTGGCATGGAGCAACGATGGTCCTATTCATGCCGTTGCTCCACCCTGGGAACGTTAGTTTAGTATTGGAGCGTTTCCTTGAACTGTGCTGGACATGTAGTGACTTTCGGCCTATTCTTGCTGGTGCTCAACCCTGGGCACAATATCAGTCGTATAGGTACGTTTCCTTGAACTCTGTGCTGGACTGATGGATCGACAACGGACCTATTCCTGTCGTTGCTCCATGCTGGGTACGTTGGCAGTCGTAGGGGTACTGTTGCTTAATCTGTGCTGAACATGGTGCGACAATGGACCTATTCCTGCAGCTGCTCAACCCTGTGTAAGTTAGAAGTCGTATTGGAACGTTTCCTTGAACTATGCTGGACATGTAGCGGGAATGGACCTATTCCTGCCATTGCCTCGCTCCGAGCTGGGCACACTAAATATATTTCCAGAGCGCTAGAATGCTCTCTGCTGGGAACAGGCCTGCCTCGCTCCGCGCTGGGCACACTATATATATTTCCAGAGCGCTCGCATGCTCTGTGCTGGGAACAGAACATCTATAAGACAATTGGCGGCTTTACTCCACGCTGGGCACACTATATATATTACCAGAGTGAGTCCCGAATGCTCTGTGCTGGGAACAGAACAACTATAAGACCATTGTTGTCCTCGCTCCACGCTGGGCACACAATATATATTTCCAGAGCGCTCGCTTGGTCTGTGCTGGGAACAGAACAATTATAAGACCATTGTTGGCCTCGCTCCACGCTGGGCACACAATATATATATTTCCAGAGCGCTCGCTTGGTCTGTGCTGGTAACAGAACAACTATAAGACCATTGTTGGCCTCGCTCCACGCTGGGCACACTATATATATTTCCAGAGTGCTCGCATGCTCTGTGCTTGGAACTGAACAACTATAAGACCATTGTTGTCCTCGCTCCACGCTGGGCACACAATATATATTTCCAGAGCGCTCGCTTGGTCTGTGCTGGGAACAGAACAACTATAAGACCATTGTTGGCCTCGCTCCACGCTGGGCACACTGTATATATTTCCAGAGTGCTCGCATGCTCACTGCTGGGAACTGAACAACTATAAGACCATTGCCGGCCTCGCTCCACGCTGGGCACACTATATTTATTTCCAGAGTGCTCGCATGCTCTTTGCTGGGATCAGAACAACTATAAGACCATTGTTGGCCTCGCTCCACGCTGGGCAAACTATATATATTTCCAGAGTGCTCGCATGCTCTGTACTGGGAACAGAACAGCTATAAGACCATTGTTGACCTCTCCCAATGCAGGGCACACCATATATATTTCCAGACTGCTCGCATGATCTATGCTGGGAACACAACACTTTAAGACAATTGTTGGCCTCGCTCCACACTGGGTACACTATCTATATTTCCAGAGTGCTCGCATTGTCTGTGCTGGGAACAGAACAACTATAAGACCATTGTCGGCCCCGCTCCACGCTGGGCACACGACATATATTTCCAGAGTGCTGGCATGCTCTGTGCTGGGAACAGAACGACTATAAAACTATTCCCGGCCTCGCTCCACGCCGGGCACACTATATATATTTCCAGAGTGCTCGCATGCTCTGTGCTGGGAACAGAACCTCATTAGACCATTGCCGGCCTCGCTACATGCTGGGCACACTATATATATTTCCAAAGTGCATGAATGATCCGTGCTTGGAGCAGAACAACTATAAGCCATTGCCGGCCTCGCTCCACGCTGGGCACAGTATATATATTTCCAGAGTGCTCGCATGCTCTGTGCTGGGAAGAGAACAAATATAAGACCATTGTTGGCCTCGCTCCGCGCTGGGCACAATATATATATTTCCGGAGCGCTCGCATGCTCTGTGCTGCTGCTCCTGTGCTGGGAACAGAACAACTATAAGACCATTGTTGGCCGCGCTCCACGCTGGACACACTATATACATCTCAAGGGCGCCCGCTTGCTCTGTGATGGGAACAGAACAACTACAAGACCATTGTTTGCCTCCCTCCATGCTACGCACACTACATATGTTTCCAGAGTGCTCGCATGCTCTGTGCTGGAAACACAACACTATAAGACAATTGTTGGCCTCGCTCCACCCTGGGCACAATATCTATATTTCCAGAGTGCTCGCATTGTCTGTGCTGGGAACAGAACAACTATAAGACCATTGTCGGCCCCGCTCCACGCTGGGCACACTACATATATTTCCAGAGTGCTGGCATGCTCTGTGCTGGGAACAGAACGACTATAAAACTATTCCCGGCCTCGCTCCACGCCGGGCACACTATATATATTTCCAGAGTGCTCGCATGCTCTGTGCTGGGACCAGAACTTCATTAGACCATTGCCGGCCTCGCTACATGCTGGGCACACTATATATATTTCCAAAGTGCATGAATGATCCGTGCTTGGAGCAGAACAACTATAAGCCATTGCCGGCCTCGCTCCACGCTGGGCACAGTATATATATTTCCAGAGTGCTCGCATGCTCTGTGCTGGGAAGAGAACAAATATAAGACCATTGTTGGCCTCGCTCCGCGCTGGGCACAATATATATATTTCCGGAGCGCTCGCATGCTCTGAGCTGCTGCTCCTGTGCTGGGAACAGAACAACTATAAGACCATTGTTGGCCGCGCTCCACGCTGGACACACTATATACATCTCAAGGGCGCCCGCTTGCTCTGTGATGGGAACAGAACAACAACAAGACCATTGTTTGCCTCCCTTCATGCTACGCACACTACATATGTTTCCAAAGTGCTCGCATGCTCTGTGCTGGAAACACAACACTATAAGACAATTGTTGGCCTCGCTCCACGCTGGGCACAATATCTATATTTCCAGAGTGCTCGCATTGTCTGTGCTGGGAACAGAACAACTATAAGACCATTGCCGGCCCCACTCCAAGCTGGGCACACTATATATATTTCCAGAGTGCTACCATGCTCTGTGCTGGGAACAGAACAACTATAAAACCATTCCCGGCCTCTCTCCAAGCCGGGCACACTATATATATTTCCAGAGTGTTCACATGCTCTGTGCTGGGAACAGAACAACTATAAACCATTGCCGGCCTCGCTCCACGCTGGGCACATTATATATATTTCCAGAGTGCTCGCATGCTCTGTGCTGGGAACAGAACAAATATAAGACCATTGTTGGCCTTGCTCCACGCTGGCCACACTATATATATTTCTAGAGTGCTCGCATGCTCTGTGCTGGGAACAGAACAACTATAAGACCATTGTTGGCCTCGCTCCACGATGGGCACATATATAATTCCAGAGCGCTCGCATGCTCTGTGCTTGGAACTGAACAACTATAAGACCATTGTTGGCCTTGCTCCACGCTGGCCACACTATATATTTTTCTAGAGTGCTCGCATGCTCTGTGCTGGGAACAGAACAACTATAAGACCATTGTTGGCCTCGCTCCACGATGGGCACATATATAATTCCAGAGCGCTCGCATGCTCTGTGCTTGGAACTGAACAACTATAAGACCATTGTTGGCCTCACTCCACGCTGGGCACACTGTATATATTTCCAGACTGCTCGCATGCTCTGTGCTGGGAACAGAACAGCTTTAAGACCATTGTTGGCCTCTCTCCACGCTTGGCACACTATATATATTTCCAGAATGCTCGCATGCTCTGTGCTGGAAACTGAACAAATATAAGACCATTGTTGGCCTCGCTCCACGCTGGGCACAATATATTTATTTCCAGATGTGCTGGGAAAAGAAAAACTATCTGACCATTGCCGGCCTCGCTCCTCGCTGGGCATACTATGTATATTTCCAGAGTGTTCGCATGCTCTGTGCTGGGAACAGAACAACTATAAGACCATTGACGGCCTCGCTTTACGCTTGACACAATATATATATTTCCAGATTGCCCGCATCCTCTGTGCTGGGAACAGAACAACTATAAGACCATTGCCGGTCTCGCTCCACGCTGGGCACACTATATATATTTCCAGAGTGTTCGCATGCTCTGTGCTGGGAACAGAACAACTATAAAAGCATTGCCGGCCTCGCTCCACGCTGGGCACACTATATATCTTTCCAGAGTGCTCGTTTGCTCTGTGCTGGAAACAGAACAACTTTTAAACCATCGCCGACCTCGCTCCCCGCTGGGCACACTATATATATTTCCAGAGTGCTCACATGCTCTGTGCTGGGAACACAACAACTATAAAACCATTGCCAGCCTCGCTCCACGCTGGGCACACTATATATATTTCTAGTGTGCTTGCATGCTATGTGCGGGGAACAGAACAACTTAAAGACCATTGCCGGCCTCGCTCCACGCTTGGCACACTATATATATTTCCAGAGTGCCCGCACCCTCTGTGCTGGGAACAGAACAACTATAAGACCATTCCCGGCCTCGCTCCACGCTGGGCACACTATATATATTTTGCAGAGTGCTCGCATGCTCTGTGATGGGAACAGAACAACTATAAGACCATTGTCGGCCTCGCTCCACGCTGGGCACACTATACATATTTCAAGAGTGCTCGCATGCTCTGAACTGGGAACAGAACAGCTATAAGACCATTGTTGACCTCCCCTATGCTGGGCACACCATATATATTTCCAGACTGCTCGCATGATCTGTGCTGGGAACACAACACTATAAGACAATTGTTGGATTCGCTCCACACTGGGCACACTATATATAGTTCCAGAGTGCTCGCATTGTCTGTGCTGGGAACAGAATAACTATAAGACCATTGCCGGCCCCGCTCCATGCTGGGCACACTACATATATTTCCAGAGTGCTGGCATGCTCTATACTGGGAACAGAACGACTATAAAACTATTCCCGGCCTCGCTCCACGCAGGGCACACTATATATATTTCAATAGTGCCCGCATCCTCTGTGCTAGGAACAGAACTTCATAAGACCATTGCCGGCCTCGCTCCACGCTGGGCACACTATATATATTTTGCAGAGTGCTCGCATGCTCTGTGATGGAAACAGAACAACTATAAGACCATTGTCGGCCTCGCTCCACGCTGGGCACACTATATATATTTCCAGAGTGCTCGCATGCTCTGTACTGGGAACAGAACAGCTATAAGAACATTGTTGACCTCCCCCTATGCTGGGCACACCATATATATTTCCAGACTGATCGCATGATCTGTGCTGGGAACACAACACTATAAGACAATTTTTGGATTCGCTCCACACTGGGCACACTACATGTATCTATATTTCCAGAGTGCTCGCATGCTCTGTGCTGGGAACAGAATAACTATAAGACCATTGCCAGCCCCGCTCCACGCTGGGCACACTACATATATTTCCAGAGTGCTGGCATGCTCTGTGCTGGGAACAGAACGACTATAAAACTATTCCCGGCCTCGCTCCACGCAGGGAACACTATATATATTTCCAGAGTGCTCGTATGCTCTGTGCTGGGAACAGAACTTCATAAGACCATTGCCGGCCTCGCTCCACGCTGGGCACACTATATATATTTCCAAAGAGTACGAATGATATGTGCTTGGAGCAGAACAACTATAAGCCATTGCCGGGCTCGCTCCACGCAGGGCACAGTATATATATTTCCAGAGTGCTCGCATGCTCTGTGCTGGGAAGAGAACAAATATAAGACCATTGTTGGCCTCGCTCCGCGCTGGGCACAATATATATATTTCCGGAGCGCTCGCATGCTTTGTGCTGGGAACAGAACAAATATAACACCATTGTCGGCCTCGCTCCATGCCGGGCACACTATATATATTTCCAGAGTGTTCACATGCTCTGTGCTGGGAACAGAACAAAAATAAGACCATTGCCGGCCTCGCTTCCCGCTTGGCACACTATATATATTTCCAAAGTGCTTGAATGATTCGTGCTTGGAATAGAACAACTATAAACCACTGCCGGCCTCGCTCCACGCTGGGCACATTATATATATTTCCAGAGTGCTCGCATGCTCTGTGCTGGGAACAGAACAAATATAAGACCATTGTTGGCCTCGCTCCACGCTGGACACACTATATATATTTCTAGAGTCCTCGCATGCTCTGTGCTGGGAACAGAACAACTATAAGACCATTGTTGGCCTCGCTCCACGCTGGGCACATTATATATAATTCCAGAGTGCTCGCATGCTCTGTGCTTGGAACTGAACAACTATAAGACCATTGTTGGCCTCACTCCACGCTGGGCACACTATATATATTTCCAGACTGCTCGCATGCTCTATGCTGGGAACAGAACAGCTTTAAGACCATTGTTGGCCTCTCTCCACGCTGGGCACATTATATATATTTCCAGAATGCTCGCATGGTCTGTGCTGGAAACTAATAAATATAAGACCATTGTTAGCCTCGCTCCACGCTGGGCACACTATATTTATTTCCAGAATGCTAGCATGCTCTGTGTTGGGAAAAGAAAAACTATCTGACCATTGCCGGCCGCGCTCCTCGCTGGGCACACTATGTATATTTCTAGAGTGTTCGCATGCTCTGTGCTGGGAACAGAACAACTATAAGACCATTGACGGCCTCGCTCTACGCTTGGCACACTTTATATATTTCCAGAGTTCCCGCATCCTCTGTGCTGGGAACAGAACAAGTATAAGACCATTGCCGGCCTCGCTCCACGCTGGGCACACTATATATATTTCCAGAGTGTTCGCATGCTCTGTGCTGGGAACAGAACAACTATAAAAGCATTGCCGGCCTCGCTCCACGCTGGGCACACTATATATCTTTCAAGAGTGCTCGTATGCTCTGTGCTGGAAACAGAACAACTATTAAACCATCGCCGACCTCGCTCCCCGCTGGGCACACTAAATATATTTCCAGAGTGCTCACATGCTCTGTGCTGGGAACACAACTATAAAACCATTGCCAGCCTCGCTCCACGCTGGGCACACTATATATATTTCTAGTGTGCTTGCATGCTCTGTGCGGGGAACAGAACAACTTAAAGACCATTGCCGGCCTCGCTCCACGCTGGGCACACAATAAATATTTCCAGAGTGCTCGCATGCTCTGTGATGGGAACAGAACAACTATAAGACCATTGCCGGCCCCGCTCCACGCCTGGCACACTACATATATTTCCAGAGTGCTGGCATGCTCTATGCTGGGAACAGAACAGCTATAAAACTATTCCCGGCCTCGCTCCACGCCGGGCACACAATATATATTTCCAGAGTGCTCGCATGCTCTGTGCTGGCCAGGTCGCTTGAATTGTGCTGGAGGTGGAGCGACCATTATCCCTACTCCTGCCACTGCTCCACGCTGTGCACTTTCACAATCGTAATGGCATTGTCGCACAGAGCGTGTGACAGATCCAGTAGAATATGTACCGCTCCCAGCGTGGAGTATTAGCAGGAATAGGTATTATACGCTCCAATAATGCTGTCGCTCCATGCTGGGCACCTCCAGTCTCAGAACGGTCACTCATTTGTCCAATAGAACGGTGGATTTATTGACTTCATATTCACCCATCCGTATAGAGACCATTAAACTACAGGACCTTAATAATCCTGAGCTGTTGGGCACGTTAGCAGTCGTACCAGAGTACTGTAGCGTTCGCTTGAACTGTGCTAGGCGAGGAGCAACTATAACACCTATTCCTGTCATTGCTCCACGCTGAAGTCGTACTGGATCGTTTGCTTGAAATATGCTTGATTGTAGCGACTGTTAGACCTATTAGGCTATCCTTTCTCTACGCTGGGCAAGTTATTAGTCGTACTGAAGCAATCTCTTGAACTCTGCTCAACATAAAATGACTTAAGACCTATTTCTCCCTGTTTCTACCCTTGCTCCACGCACGGCACGTTAGCATCAAACTGGAGCGTTTGCTTTAACGGTGCTATTGATGGAGCGACTCTAAGACCCTTTTTCAGCCCTTGCTCAAAGCTGGGTGTGTTAGTAATCGAAATGGAGCATTTGCGTTCACAGATTGGACATGGAGCGACTTTAGACCTGTGAGGGTCTGAGAGCAAAATATGAGGATTTTATATTTAAAGCTTTTACTTGTAGCAATGTTACTTATTTGAGTTGTTTCCCTTGTTTTATTGGTGGACTGAACGTGTTATTTTATGGAAATTCGTAAACGATCTGATTTATATTTGATTATCCTGCATTTGTTGGCATTATATTTGTTTGTATGCCTATTGCTCAATGTTTAGATTGACTTTGGCAGACAAATGTTACTCAAAGTATTGCAAACGGATGCAAGGTTTCCACATCATGCTTATAAGATTCATTTAATATAGGTTGCGTGCAGCAGGGTTAGAAACAGCTATATTGACACTATATTTAACATGCGGATATTCCTGCCATTGCTTTGAGAAGTAGAAGTTTTGTTTGTTTGATTTGAAGTTTAACGTCCCCGTCAACACTGTAAAGGTCATTTTGGAGACGTTGCTTCCAATTTTGTGGGACTTTTACCCGACATTGAGATGAAATGACATCTCAAGCCCTGTCGCCCAATTAAACCAATAGGGTTTATTAGCATGGGAGGTCTGCCTCGCACTGCGGTTCCTGGACAGGCTTAGATCCTCTAAGCGGTTTACCAGTACTAGTGTGCGGGCCGGATTCAGCTCTGCGTGGAAGCATCATGCAGCCCATATATTTCTTCAAGCCCCTATGGGCGGGGGCCGAGAGAAGTAGAAGTAAAACAAAGATCAGGAATTGATACAATTAACTTACTCCACCCATGAAAGACACCAAAGGGAAAGAAATACAAACATTAAGCGACCAGACCATAATGGAAACCTAAACAAAGGAAGGCCATAAGGACAGTTACTTTCCCACAAAATGGCCATATGGCCATCCAAAACAAAAAGACAAGTGATACATACAGTAAGTAACAAACAACAACATAAATAAATCGCCACAGAAGAGCCGCCTTGGAACGGTCAGGGGAAGATTTCCACTGGGGGGCTAAAATCGATTTTACGTGGCCACAACCCTCGTTCAGTCCGCATGAAGGTCTCCTAACTCATCAGTGCAACATCTCCGTGAACACAAAAATCAAAGAACCACAGAGGTGAGACAACGGTGAGGACTCGACAGCAAGAAACCACTGAAATGCTGGAGCAAAAGAAAACCAACAGTTAGACTCCGATGAGCCCGACCAGAGACAGAGCATCAGGCACCAACCAACATTATCTCTCTAATTTTCAATAAGCCTTTACGTTGGAGCCGTCATAGAATCTGAGGCCTGACCCACCGGCGTGCAATTAAAGAGGGAAGCAAAGTTGCCAACCGTAATTGGGTTAACTACCATGCATGCAGTCTATATTGTCATATTGTTTTTTTTTTTTTTGTAATTTGAGGTTTAACGTCCCCGTCAAAACTGTAAAGGTCATTTTGGAGACGTTGCTTCCAATTTTGTGGGACTTTTATAGTAGTCGCAGATAAGATCGAATGGGTGGTGCTATTCAGGTGTTGTCAATATGTCAAATTCGCTGAGTCCGCCGAGTGCCTTTCGCACGCTTTCTTCAAGCAATCGAAATGGTCATATACTCTGAGTACGCCACAGCTATGCTTGTGTTACAGTTGAATTCATAGAATCGGGTGACTTGGATTACCTTTTCGTTAATGGAATATTCCTAAGGCAGGTACAAACGATAGCTTCGCCTAGTCAATCTTATCTGCGAGTACAATACCCGACATTGAGATGAAATGACATCTCAAGCCCAATGTAACAAATAGGGTTTATTTGCATGGACGGTCCGCCTCGCACCGCGATTCCTGGACAGGCTTAGAGTCTCTAAACGGTTTACCAGTACTAGTGTGCTGGCCGGATTCATCTCTGCGTGGAAGCATCATGCAGCCCATATATTTCTTCAAGCCCCTATGCGCGGGGGCCGGCGGATTCTAACTGCAATTGAGCGACAATGGGCCTTTTCCTGCCGTTGCTCCACCCTGGGAATGTTAGCAGTCGCATTGGTACGTAGACTTGAACTTCACGTGTCGTGGTGCGATAATGAGCCCATTCCTGCCGTTGCTCCACCTTGGGATGGGTGTTTTTTTAGTTTCACGTCCCACCAACAGCTAAGGTGATACGGAGACGGGACCTCGGTTTAAAGACTCATCCGAAAGTCTGGAGAAGCCCGGGATCGATCCTTGGACCCCTGGTTTACAAGGCGAGTAGCGTAAACACTGCACCACGGAGGCTTCTATGCTCCACCTTGGGAAAGTTAGCAGTCGGATTGGTACGTAGGCTTGAACTATACCTGTCGTAATGCGACAATACGCCCTTCCTGCCGTTGCTCAACCCTGGGAACCTGGGCAGTCGTATTGGTGCGTTCCCAGCAGGCACATGACGAAATTGTGACGTCACATCAACGTCGATGCAACGTCATGACGTTCATACAACGTCGCATGAACGTCGGTTGACGTTACACCGACTTTGATTTGACGTTGCCCTGGCGAAGTGTGCTTGCAGGGTTAGCATTAACTGTATCTGTGATGGAACGACAATGGGCCGATTTCTTGCCGTTGCTCCACCCTGGGAACGTTGGCAGTGGTATTGGAAAGTAAGCTTGAACTGTACCTATCATGGAGCGATAATGGACCTAGTCCTGTCGTTGCTCCACGCTGGGAACGTTAGGAGTCGTATTGGTACGTTAGCTTGAATTGTTCCTGTCGTGGAGCGACAATGGGCCATTCATGTCGTTGCTCCACCCTGGGAACGTTAGAAGCCGTATTGGTACGTTAGCTTGAGTTGTTCCGGTCGTGGAGCGACAATGGTCCTATTCCTGCCATTTCTCCACCCTGGGATCGTTTGTGTTTTGTGTTGGAGTTTATCGGCCCAGTCAAAACGATTAAGGTCATTTTTGAGGCGGTCAGTTTACGTTCCCAACCATACTTTCCTGGGCAGGCTTTTACGTAAGCGGATAACCAGTTCAGTGCACATTCTTCAGCCAGAAACTGAAAACCGCAATTTCTTGAATCAGCGGAAGGGAGAGAATGACCGTAGAAAAGATTTCATGATCGATCTCCACGAAAGAATGTTGCCGACCCCGGCAGGAATCGAACCCGCGTCCTCCTGATCACCAGTCAGACGCGCATCCGACTTAGTACATCATAGTGTAGATTATATTTTCTTGTCCTTTGGGACCATTGATTCCATTGTGGAATTTTGAAAATATCTGAGGGTCACTGATGAGGCCTAATTGGCCGAAACTAGCTAGTCTGGCCCAGAAAACATGTACACTCCATATGTTTCAATTCTGTGGTGTATTCCTTGCTTCCAAAGGATAACCCTTTTATAGAACATATTTAGCTACCGAGGCCGGCCTGCGATCGCTGGGATTGGTTATTCCAACTCTACCTGTCATAGAACGACAATGGGCCTATTCCTGTTGTTATAGACTTGCCCAAATCTGTTAATTAGGTGTCCATTGTAAAAATAATTGTTTACAAAAATAAAAAATAAATACATTGTAAATGAAATAGCAATACCGTCTTTTATGAAAATTGTGAAATTAACAGACTTGTAAACATTGAAAGAACTCATTCACCTTTCCTGTAGATGATTGTCAGATATGGGTGAGAAGTTTATTTAGATAACTTTTCACTGACAGGCTCCAGAGCTTGTTTACCATGATTTATTTACATTTAGTGGGGGAAAACCACATGAAGGCAAAGGGTTTTTAAAAAAAAAAGAAGTTTCAATTTTAATCTTTTAACATGCCTATGCTATATTAGAAGGCTCCAACAATGACGTTAATCAGAATTTTTCTTATTTCTGCTCAAAACATAGATTGTGGGAGCTCGTTACAACCGATTCAATGAGGCAGTTCTAATAAGTCCCCACAATCTATGTGTAACCGCCTCAATGAGGCGATTCTAATGGACATACGACACTAGTATTCACAATTACCATGATCATGCCCTAAACATGTCCATACAATGAAAACCCCACTTTATATAGAGTAAAGCAGGGTTTACCAAATTACCAGGCTACTCATTTTGTAATTTCTGCTCTAAAACATAGATTTTTGGTAGCCCTCGTATCGTTTTTTCTTTATTTCTGCTTCAAACATAGATTGCGGTTGCTTGTTAGAGGCGGTTCTAAAGAGTACCCACAATCTATACTACTGAGCAGAAATAAGAACATTATGCAACCCCTTGTAAACGCCACTTTTCTCAATGGTTTCTCCTGTTAAGATAATGTTGAAAAGATTCTGCAATTACACATCTTATTAACTAAGTAATTATGCCAGGATAATGATATTATGCTGCCTGCTTGCTTTTTTTCTATAAAAACCAGTGCAAAAACAATTACAGTCCAACCTGTGTTAAGCAAGCACCTCAGGAATGATCAAAATGTGCTTGCTTAAGACAGGTGCTTGCTTAATACAGGTGGATATTAAATTAATGCATTCGCCTTTTTGGGATTTGAATGATTGCTTGCTTGCTTAATAGAGGTGGCCACTATGACCGGTTTGACTGTATAATGATACCTCAATGGCTCGAACACCAATAGCTCGTTTTCTATGACTGTTTTCAAACTCGCTCTTGAGTACCTGAGAAATTCTTCACACATACATGTATCCATATGACAAATATTTAGGGATAGTTATGGGTATTTGGCGTATTTTATCTGGAAAAATTATATTGTGTGTACTCACGAGTTGATTCTAATGAGCACACACAAAATATATTAATCAAATAAAGGACTGAAAGTAATGCCGAAATTATCCTCAGTAAATTCAACCCTCGATGGCAGGAACTACCACTGTCTCGAACAAGTTTTAGGTCCCAACACAAAGGAAGCAACATCCCCAAAATGACCTATACAGTGTTGACAGGGGCATTAAACCTCAAATCAAACAAAACAAAACAAAAATCTCCAAAATACTAGAATTTTCCTCTCTTTCACTGACAGACGCAGGTGGGTGTTATTTATTAAGTAAACATTGACTGTAGAGTTTAATGCTCTTATCAACAAGTGGGAGATAGTGTTTCATGCCAGCTTTGTGCTGGTCGGAACTTTTGCAGAGTATACAAGTCCCTACATTCACAGATGACGACTAAAGAGACTTTTACATATTTTTTGTTTAAAGGGGCTTTCATTTAAAAATAAAAAATGTAAATGTAGGGACTTGGGCAAGTCTACTGTTGTTACTCCACCCTGGGAACGTTGGGATTGGTTGTGGCACGTTAGCTTGAACAGCACCTGTTATCTGCCTGCAGGGTGTAATGACGGCGCTCCATGCTGGGCACCTCCACGCTGGGAACGTTTGCTCCACCGTGGGCACACTTTTTTCCTACAGTTGCAGCTATACATAGACTGCTCGGTTCATTAAAATTTGAGCACATTTTCATTATAATTGAAAAAAAAAATCTATAGAAGCATTAATTATTTTTGATTGCAAGTTTATAAGCTCCCGTTGAGTAGAAGTCAAATTATGAAGGTTCAATCTAAAGATGTAGATGTAAATTATTATATGATTGGCACTTTCAAGTTATCATTAGAAAAAGTTGATACTTGTACCTGAACAAGGGAGACAACAATAGAATCGGAACAACAAGAAAAGTTATTCAATATTAAATAGCTATTTTCTCCGTTTCATTTTCAACAATTTATGAAAAATAAAAAACATAAACAAACAATTTTTGTTCAAATGTGCTGTTTTAAATGTGATAATTTTTTGTCTTTCCTTTTGTTTTGTTTATCGTTGAATACTTTTAAGTTTATGAGACACCAGCCTTACTGCAACATACAAATTGACAAATATATATATATTTTTTTTTTTCAATGTTCCGTTTTCAGTCGAGTCCAGTGAAATTCATTTTAAAGGTCTTTTTATAAGTTACAGCTTCTTATAACGACTATATAGGGCCTACGTGTCAGAAACGTCTCAGCATGGGTATTCTTATACAAAGTGAGTGCTCGCATGCTCTGTGCTGGGAACAGAACAACTATAAGACCATTGTTGGCCTCGCTCCACGCTGGGCACACTATATATATTTCCAGAGTGCCCGCATGCTCTGTGCTGGGAACAGAACAGCTATAAGACCATTGTTGACCCCGCTCCACGCTGGACACACCACGTATATTTCCAGAGTGCTCGCATGCTCTGTGCTGGGAACAGAACAACTATAAGACCATTGTTGGACTCACTCCACGCTGGGCACACTATCTATATTTCCAGACACCTCGCATTCTCTGTGCTTGGAACAGAACAACTATAAGACCATTGCCGGCCCCGCTCAACGCTGGGCACACTATATATATTTCCAGAGTGCTCACATGCTCTGTGCTGGGAACAGAACAACTATAAGACCATTGCCGGCCTCGCTCTACGCTGGGCACACTATATATATTTTCATTGAGCTCGCACACTCTGTGCTGGGAACAGAACAACTATAAGACCATTGCCGGCCTCGCTCCACGCTGGGTACACTGTATATATTTCCAGAGTGCTCGCATGATCTGTGCTGGAAACAGAACAAATATAAGACCATTGTTGGCCTCGCTCCACGCTGGGCACACTATATATATTTCCGGAGCGTTCGCATGCTCTATGCCGGGACCAATACAGCTATAAGACCATTGTTGGTCTCGCTCCACGCTGGGCACACTATATATATTTCAAGAGCGCTCGAATGCTCTGTGCTGGGAATAGGCCGGCCTCGCTCCGCGCTGGGTACTCTATATATATTTCCATAGCGCTCGCATGCTCTGTTCTGGGAACAGAACAACTTTCAAACCATTGGCGGCTTTGGTCCATTGCCGGGCTCGCTCTATATATATATAACCAGGTGCTTGCATGCTCTGTGCGGGGAACAGAGCAACTAAAAGAACATTGCCGGCCCCGCCCCATGCTGGGCACACTATATAAATTTCAAGAGTGCCCGCATCCTCTGTGCTGGGAACAGAACAAATATAAGACCGTTGCCGGCCTCGCTCCACGCTGGACACACTATATATATTTCCAGAGTGTTCGCATGCTCTGTGCTGGGAACAGAACAACTATAAGACCATTGTTGGCCTCGCTCCACGCTGGGCACAGTATATATATATTTCCAGAGTGCTCGCATGCTCTGTGCTGGGAACAGAACAGCTATAAGACCATTGTTGGCGTCGCTCCACGCTGGGCACACCATGTATATTTCCAGAGTGCTCGCATGCTCTGTGCTGGGAACAGAACAACTTTAAGACCATTGTTGGCCTCGCTCCACGCTGGGCACTTTATATATATTTTCAGAGTGCTCGCATGCTCTGTGCTGGGAACAGAACAGCTATAAGACCATTGTTGGCCTCGCTCCACGCTGGGCACACCATGTATATTTCCAGAATGCTCGCATGCTCTGTGCTGGGAAACAGAACAGCTATAAGACCATTGTTGGCCTCGCTCCACGCTGGGCACATCATGTATATTTCTATTAAACCATGGCCGACCTCGCTCCCCGCTGGGCACACTTTATATATTTCCAGAGTGCTCACATGCTCTGTGCTGGCTACACAATAACTATAAAACCATTGCCGGCCTCGCTCCACGCTGGGCACACTATATATATTTAAAAAGTTCTCGAATGCTATGTGCTTTGAACAGAACAACTCTGAACCATTGCCGGCCTCGCTCCACGTTGTGCACAGTATATATATTTCCAGAGTGCTCGCATGCTCTGTGCTAGGAACAGAACAACTATAAGACCATTATTGGCCTCGCTCCACGCTGGGCACACTATATATATTTTCAGAGTGCTCGCATGCTCTGTGCTGGGAACAGAACACCTACAAGACCATTGCCGGCCTTGCATCACGCTGGACATACTGTATATATTTTCGGAGCGCTCGTATGCTCTATGCTCGGAACAGAACAACTATAAGTCCCATTGTAGGCCTCGCTCCACGCTGGGCACGTTTTATTTTCTTCCGGAGCTCTGGCTTGCTCTTTGCTGGGCACGCTATGTTTTCTTCCGGGACGCACGCTTGCTCTCTGCTGGAACGGAGCAACTGGGTACGTTATAGGCCCTATATACTTCCGGTGCGTTCATTCTCGGGGTATAGGTCTTATATTACTTCGTGTCTAGCACAGATCAAGAAACGTAGAATGCCTAATGTTCCCAGCGTGGAGCAAGGGCAGGTTGCTCCGTATCCCTGCTCCCGTATCCAGCACAGAGCAAGCAACTGATTCAGTGTAATACATAACGAACGCAGAGTGGAGTAAGGGCAGGAATATGTCTTAAAGTTCTTCGCTCACAGCACTGAGCAAGTGACCGCTCCAATACAATATGCAACGTTCCCAGCGTGGAGCAGGGACAGAAATAGATCTTATATCCAGCAAAAGATCCAGTAGAACACGTGACGTCCCCAGCGTAAAGCAAGGCAAGAAATAGGTTTTCCTTATTGTTGATCCGTGCCCAGCACAGAGTAAGTGACCACTTCAATATAGAACTTAACGTGCCCGGCTTGCTTAGGGCAAGTGCAGGTATAGGCGAATGCTTCAGTATAATATACTGTATACTTAAAGTTCCCAGCATGGAGCAATGGTAGGAATGGTATAATAGTTATTCCGTGCCCAGCACAGACCAAGCGACCGCTCCTATACAATATGTAACGTTTCCAGCACGGAGCAAGGACAGGAATATGTCTCAATACGTAACGTTCCCAGCGAGGAGCAAGCGGCCGCTTCAGTAAAATGTAACGTGTCCAACGTGGAGCAAGGACATAAATAGGTCTTATAGCGTGTAGCGAGGCCAGCTGTAGGTCTTACAGTTGTTGTGTTTCCTACACATTAGTACTGTCAACGTGTCCAATGTGGAGCGAGGCAAGCTGTAGGTCTCGCTTGCTGTGTTTCCGGCAGAGGAAGCGACTGCTCAGCGGGTAGTACTGTCAACGTGTCCCGCATGGAGCGAGGACAGCTGTAGGCTGAGACGGGGCACAGCGATTCTAACGCTCCTTAGAGCTACCTTCAGAATCTGAAATGCTACTGGTGTCACGTCAAATGGCATTCATACACTAGGCTTTTTTATATAAGAAACTGAAGTGATATTTTCAGGTGGCCTCTGAAAAACTATGTTGACTGTTTTGTAAAAGTTAAAGCTTGAAATAGTCGGATTTCCTCCCTTGTAAAAGTCTAATTTTATTAAATTAAATTAAGTGTGGAAAATAGTTATTAGTGTTCAAATTATTCTTTTTTTTTTACAGTGAGAGTATTTTGAAAATATTTTCTGATGTTCTTGTGGCAATATTGATGAAATAGTGATAATATTTTAATTTTGTTTTCCCAAGGGTTGTGAATGATATGATGTTACCTCTTTGATATAAAGTTTTAGTAATATTTTATAAATAATTTCAGTGATATACTGATAAATGATACACTTCGTAAAAATAGGTCTTATAAAGCATTGGTTTGCACATATGTCTGCTGTTCATGCATCCGTCTTGGAAGGTCTCTAATTGTCCGTCCGTCTGTTTGTTCAGCTCGTCATTTTTGTTGGTTGTTGGGGCAATGGTAGCACTGGTAACTAGTTATTATGAATGTTTCGACAAGTTTGTTCGAATCCCGTAGGGCATACGGACGATGGGTATATTTGTTGTTAAGCCTGAGCTGGCAGACTTTCAGCCTTCTTGAAGTCTGGCCGTCTAGAACACTAATATATTTATTAAAATGTTAAACCTTTCCTTTAAAGAGCAGAAGCATTTTTTATTGTTTTTCTTTGACATAATTCTGACCCTATAGTATGTTGACACGTAGTGTTGTAAACTCTTACACGAGTGATCATTTCATATGGGATTTTATGGTTTATCACATAACGGTGTTAAATCGGGTTTTATTGCTGACAACGTTAAAGAGAAAAATAGAGTTGTCATGGATGGCGTCGTGAGGTTACGCGTCAGTAGCCATGTGTTATTACAAGTGTGGTCGTGTGATTTTTATTACATGACGTTATCCACTGTTTAACAGCGGCGTTATGTAATAAATATATGTAGCCGGCCTGACTGAGGTGTGTCTTTATTTGCTAAATATTGTGGAGTTTTCAGGGATTTAGAGGTCTCTGAAAATGTATCGAGCTATTTATCCTATTTAGTATGATTTAAGCATACATAATTTCTGTTTGAAGAAGTTTTACACATCCTTCCGATTTTGTGGTATGTGAGATAAAATGACACCTAAAGCCCCACTGCCCTATGAAACCGCGGATGTTCAAGTGTAGTGGCTCCGACTTGCAACACTTTTGCCATGCAGGCGTGGAATGTTCTAGCGGTTTATCTGTACGCCATTGACGCGGAAGCAGCATGCAGCCCAGTCTATTTCTCCTAGTCCCGATTGGCGGGGGCCCTAAGCACAGAAAAGAAACAAGAGGATCATAATGGTCCTATATCGCTCACCTGAGCTAAGAGATTTACATACTATAAACTGAAGTTTCACATGGTAGATTGCTCTAAGACTTGGTATAAATCGTTTGACCCCAGGGGTATTATCTGAACAATCTTGGTAGAGGTCCACTTTTGGAAGCTAAAAGCCAAAGATCAAAGGCCAGGGCCTTCTGGTTATTTATATCCGGGCCTTCTGGGTTCAGACAAGAAGATTTTAAAGGTTTCTCTATATAGACAAGGTGTGTTTGTGAAACACTAACATACCCCGGGTAGGTTCATTTTTCCTTTGAAGTAGATCACTGGACAAGGTCAAGGTCACAGGTCAAAATTTATATACGAGTTGGAAGCCCTTGTCAAAAGTCACCTACATGCCAAACATTAAGGCTCTATCTCAAACGGTTCAAAAGTTATAATAATGTAGGTCAGGGTCAAGGGCACAGGTCAAAATGTATGAGTGAGAAGGCCATTTCACAAGGAACCTACATGCCAAATATGAGGGCTCTATCTCAAACGGTTCAAAAGTTATGACCAATATTTTTTTAAAGTGTGTGTGTTTTAGATTTACGTCCCACCAACAACTAAGGTCATACGGAAACGGGACCTCGGTTTAAAGACATCCGAAAGTCTGGAGAAGCCAAGGAGGATCAATCCTGCGGTCCCTGGTTTATCAGACGAGTAGTATAACCACAACACCACAAAGGCTTATTTGTCTTTAAAGTAGTAAAAAGGTCATGATCAAGGTCAAACAATTTTGTAGCAGTGGGAAGCTCTTGCCACAAGAAACTTATGTGCTAATTAAGAAGGCCCTACCTCAAACGGTTAAAAAGATATGACAAATGTTAGTTTTTCTTTAAAGTAGGTCACATGTCCAGGTCAAGGTCAAAGGTTAAATTTTTTATATAAGTGGGAAGCCCTTTTCATAAGGAACCTGCCTGTCAAAAATGAAGGCTCTATCTCAAACAGTTCTGAAGTTATGGTCAATGTAATTTTTTTAAAGTAAGTCACAGACCAAGATCAAGGCCATAGGTCAAATTTTTTGTTTGAATTGAAAGCCCTTGTCCCAAGGAACTTATAAGCCAAATATGAAGGCTATATCTCAAACGGTTAAGAAGTTATGACAAAAGTTATTTGTTTCTTTAAAGTAGATCACAGGTCAAAGTCAAGGACACAGGTCATCACAGGTCCTGGTGTATGAATGTCATTTGACGTGTCACCAGTAACAATACTGATTCTGATTCTGATCAATTGTTTTTATGAATCGAAAGCCCTGGTCTTAAGGAACTTATACGCCAGATATGAAGGCTATAACTCAAACGGTTCAGAAGTTATGACCAATGTTTTTGTTGTTTTGTTTTTTATAAAGTAGGTAACAGGTCAAGGTCAAGGTCATAGGTAAAACATGTTTGGTATGAGTCGGAAGCCCTTTTCCCGAGGAACTTACATGCCAAAAATGAAGGCTCTATCTCAAACCGTTCAACAGTTATGACCAATGATAAAGTTGAACAACCAACAAATAGATAAATAAATAAACAAACAAACAGACAGGACAAAAACAGTATGTCCCCGCTATCGCTACCGAGGACAAGGAAGGCAATGTTCAGGAATCAGTACAATTAACCCATACCTCCCATCATTCACCAACAAACAAGTGGGCCCCGAGTATTTGAACAATCTCGGTAGAAGTCCACTAGATCAAGCTACATACCAAATGTCAAAGACCTGGGCCTTCTGGTTTCAGACAAGTTTTTTAAAGGTTTTCCCTTCGTATCTCTACGGAAAACATGTGGGATCCAGTGCGGGGCCATTTTTTTGCTCCGGGACTATAAATTGAATAATCTTGGTAGAGGTCCACTAGATGAAGCTACATATCAAATATCAAAGGCCTGGGCCTTCTCGTTTCGGACAAGAGGATTCTTAAAGGAGTTCCCTATATAAGTCTATGTAAAACTGGTGGGCCCAGGGCGGGGCCATTTTTGGCCACAAGGCTATAATTTGAGCAATCTTTGTAGAGGTCCACTAGAAAAAGCTACATGCCAAATATCAAAGACCTGGAATTTCTGGTTTCAGACAAGAAGATTTTAAAGGGTTTTCCCTATATGGGTCTACGTAAAACATGTGACCCCTAAGGCGGGGCCAACTGTGTTCCCAAAGCGATAATATGAATAACTTTGGTAGAGGTCCATTAGTTGAAGCTTCATACAAAATATCAAAGAACTGGGACTTCTGTTTCAGACAATATTTTTAAAGGCTTCCCTATATAAGTCTTAAGACAAGAAGCTTTTTAAAGGGTTTCCCTATGTATGTCTATGTGAACCCAGTGGGCCTAGCCCCAGGGCCATTTTTGGCCCCAGGGCTATTATTTGAACAATCTTGGTAGATGTCATCTAGAAGTAGCTTCATAACAAATACTGAAGACCTGGGCCTTTTGGTTTCAGACATGAAGATTTTAAACTGGTTTCCCTATGTATGTCTATGTAAACCCAGTGGGCCCCGCCAAGGGGCCATTTTTGCCTGAGGGTTATGATTTGAACAATTTTGGTAGAAGTCCACTAGAAAGAGCTTCATACCAAATATCAATCAAAGACTAGAGCCTTCTAGTTTCAGACATGAAGATTTTAAAATGTTTTCCCTATGTATGTCTATGTAAACCCACTGGGCCCTGTCCCTGGGCCATTTCTGACCCCAGGGCTTTAATTTGAACAATTTTGGTAGAGATCTACTAGATGAAGTTTCAAACCAAATATCAAAGATCTGGGCCTTCTGGCCTCAGACAAGAAGATTTTGTAAAGTATTTTTCCTATATACATCTGTGTAAACCCAGTGGGTCCCGCCACGGGGCTATAATCGACCCTAGGGCTATGATTTGAACCATCTTGGTAGAGGTCCACTGGAAGAAGCTTTATTCCAAATATCAAACACCTGGGCTTCTGGTTTCAGACAATAAGATTTTTAAAGGCTCTTCCTATACATAAGTCTATGTAAACAGTGGGCCCCGCGCCGGGGCCATTTTGGACCCAGGGCTATACTTTGAACAATCTTGTTAGAGGTGCACTAGATGAAGCTTCATACCCAATATAGAAGAAATATTGGAGTGTGCCTTCTGCAGCTGGTTTCAGACAAGAAGATTTTTAAGGGTTTTTCCTACAAAAGTCTATAAAAACAAATTGGGCCCCGCCCCGGTGCAACTTTTGGCAAGGAATACACCACAGAACTTGAAAATATGAAGCCTATTCCTGCTATTGCTCTGCAGAGCATGCGAGCACTCTGGGAAAATATATAGTGTGCCCAGCGTGGAGCGAGGCCAACAGTGGTCTTATAGATGTTCTGTTCCCAGCAAAGTGCGTGCGAGCATTCTGGAAGCATATATAGTGTGTCCGGCATGGTGAGGCCAACAACGGTCTTATAGTTGTTCTGTTAAGAGCACAGAGCATGCGAGCACTCTTGAAATATATATATAGTGTGCCCAGCGTGGCGCGAGGCCAACACTGGTCTTATAGTTGTTCTGTTCCCAGCACAGAGCATGAAAGCACTCTGGAAATATATAAAGTGTGTCCCGCGTGGAGCGAGGCCAACAATGGTTTTACAGTTGTTCTGTTTCCAGCAGAGAGCATGCTAGCTATCTGGACATATAAAAAGTGTGCCCAGCGTGGAGCGAGGCCAACAATGGTCTTATAGTTGTTCTGTTCCCAGCACAGAGCATGCGAGCACTCTGGAAATATATATAGTGTGCCTAGCGTGGAGCGAGGTCGGCAATGGTCTTATATATTTGTTCTGTTCCCACCACAAAGCATGCGAGCACTCTGGAAATATATATAGTTTCTCCAGCGGGGAGCGAGGCCAACAATGGTCTTATAGTTGTTCAGTTCCCAGCACCGAGCATGCGAGCGCTCTTGAAATAAATATAGTGTGCCTAGCGTGTATCGAGGCCAACAATTGTCTTATAGTTGTTCTGTTCACAGCACAGAGCATGCGAGCGCTCCGGAAATATATCTAGTGTGCCCAGTGCGGAGCGAGTCCAACAAAGGTCTCATATTTGTTCTGTTCCCAGCACAGAGCATGCGAACACTCTGGAAATCTATATACTGTGCCCAGCGTGTAGCGAGGCCGGCAATGGTTTATAGTTGCTCTGTTCCATGCACGGATCATTCGAGCACTTTGGAAATATATATAGTGTGCCCAGCGTGGATCGAGGCCGGCAATGGTCTTATAGTTGTTCTGTTCCCAGCCAAGAGCAAGCGAGCACGCTGGAAATATATATAGTGTGCTTGGTTTGGTGCGAGGCCGGGAATGGTTGTATAGTTGTTCTGTTCCCAGCACAGGCCATGCCAGCACTCTGGAAATATGTACATGTATAGTGTGCCCAGCGTGGAGCGGGGCCGGCAATGGTCTTATAGTTGGTCTGTTCCCAGTACAGGCGATGCGAGCACTCTTGGAATATAGATAGGGTGCGTAGCGTGGAGCGAGGCCAACAATTGTCTTATAGTGTTCTGTTCACAGCACAGAGCATGTGAGCACTCTGAAAATATATATGGTGTGCCCAGCATGGAGCGAGGCCAACAATGGTCTTATAGCTGCTGTGTTCCCAGCACAGAGCATGCGAGCACACCGGAAATATATACTGTGTGCCCAGCGTGAAGCGAGGCCAACAATGGTCTTATATTTGTTCTGTTCCCAGCACAGAGCATACGAGCACTCTGGAAATATATATATACTGTGCCCAGCGTGGAGCTAGTGCGGCAATGGTTTATAGTTATTCTATTCCAAGCACATAGCATTCGAGCATTTTGGAAATATATATATAGTGTGCCCAGCGTTGAGCGAGGCTGATAATGGTCTTATAATTGTTTTGTTCCCAGCAGAGAGCATGCGAGCACTCTGAAAATATATATAGTGTGCCCGGCGTGGAGCGAGGCCGGCAATGGTTTTATACTTGTTCTGTTCCCAGCACAGAGCATGCCAGCACTCTGGAAATATATATAGTGTGCCCAGCGTGGAGCGGGGCGGGAAATGGTCTTATAGTTGTTCTGTTTGCGAGCACTCTGGAAATATAGATAGTGTGCCCAGCGTGGAGCAAGGCCAACAATGGTCTTATAGTTGTTCTGTTCCCAGCACAGAGCATGTGAGCATTCTGGAAATATATGTAGTGTATCCAGCGTGGAGCGAGGCCAACAATGGTCTTATAGTTGTTCTGTTCCCAGCACAGAGCATGCGAGCGCTCTGGAAATATATATAGTGTTCCCAGCGTGGAGCGAGGCCGGCAATGGATTTTTAGTTGTTCTGTTACCCGCACAGACATAGGCCTCGTTCCACACAGGGCACGTTTTATTTTCTTCCGGAGCTCTAGCTTGCTCTGTGCTAGGCACGCTATGTTTTCTTCCGGGACGCTGGATTGCTCTCTGCTGGCACGGTGCAACGAAGTACGCTATAGGCCCTATATACTTCCGGTGCGCCAATTCTCGGAGTATAGGTCTTATATTTCTTCGTATCTAGCACAGCTCCCGCTCCAGTAGAGTGCGTAACGTGCCCAGCGTGGAGCAAGGGCAGGTTGTTCCGTATTCAGTGCAGAGCAAGAAACAAATCCAGTATAATAACGAACGCAGAGTGGAGTAAGGGCAGGAATATGTCTTAAAGTTCTCCGCTCACAGCACAGAGCAAGTGACTGCTCCAGTACAATATGCAACGTTCCCAGCGTGGAGCAGGGACAATAATAGATCTTATATCCAGTAGAACACGTGACGTCCCCAGCGTGGAGCAAGGCAAGAAATAGGTCTTTCTTATTGTTGATCCGTGCCCAGCACAGAGCAAGTGACCGTTTCACTATAGAACGTAACGTGCTCAGCTTGGAGCAAGTGCAGGTTTAGGTCTTAAGTTGCTCCGTGCTCCGTGCTCCTGAATGCTTCAGTATAATATATACTGAAAGTTCCCAGCATGGAGCAAGGGCAGGAATGTATAATAGTTATTCCGTGCCCAGCACAGACCAAGCGACCGCTCCCATGCAAGCACAGCCACACTTCATCTTAATTTGTGTTCACTTTGAAGTAGTATTTCTAAGCTGAAATGTTTCCAACATGTAAGGCCCTATATATTCGGTAGAAAAAGCTTTAACTTGTAAAAACTATACCGAGTTAAAATAGACTTTTCTTGACTTGGGAAACGGTTTGGTGTATATTCAAGACTTATTTATTGACGATATGACATGACATATGCTATAGTTTATCAACGACCTTTGAGAGTTCAAAGTTTAAGCGTGACGAGTCGATTCCATTTTTTAGGGGAAGCAGGTTTCGGATACTTTTTTTCTCGGGATTTTAAAGTCATAAATCAATGTTTGTATAGTTTCTACCTAGAAGTCATGGTCGAGTGGTTAATGCGATGTACTGCGAGTCACATTAAAATTTTTTTGGCGAGGGTTCGAGTCCCAAATGCACATTTTTTATATTTAATGTTTCATTTTTATTTTATCTTTTTTATTTTTAAAGTTATTTTCTTTATTTTTTATATTTACATCCTTAATATTTTGTTTCCTTTGTTTTATGTTCAACAATTATATTTTTATGTCATTATAAATCTTTTGGATGCCGGCCTCGGTAGTTCAGTCGGATGCGCGTATGACTGGTGGTCAATAGGACGCGGGCTCGATACCTGCCGGGGTCAGCAACATTCTTTCCCATGGAGATTAATCATGAAATCTTATCGATGGCCATTCCCTCCCTTCCAATGATTCAAGAAGGGCAGTTGTTAGTTTCTGGGGAAAGAATGTGCACTGTACTGGTTAACCGCTTACGTATAAGCTTGCCCAGGATAAGTGTGGATAAATAAACTGACCGGCTCAAAAATGACATAAATAGTGATGCCTGGGCCGTAAAAGCCCAATACAAACAAACGAAACTCTTTCAGACTCATTTCAACAGCGCATTTGCCTTCACTGACGGCTGTGAACGTACGTTCAATCATAGTAACATTTTTGATAATACCTCTTGAATCCGAGCTACAACGATTCGCTTGTGCTCGTTCCATCCTTTCAATAAAATGAATATACATCTAATGTGATGGCACCACCCATCGGGGCTTGGAGAAATAGTTCGAGCTGCACGATGCTTTCAAGCGGATCTGAAACTAACGACACATGAGCAATGGTAAACCGCTTAGTAAGTCCGAGCCGGCCCAGGCAAAGTGGTGCGGGGTGGACCGTCCATATTTATTAAACCCGTTTGGTTTCATTGGGTGGCAGGGCTTGAGATGTCATTTCATCCCAATGTCGGGTAAAAACCCCACAAAACTGGAAGCAACTTCTCCAAACTTGATTGGGACAATAAACCTCAAATCAATCGAACAAACAAACAAACAAACAAACATCTCCTGTGCTCCAATCTTATAGGTACGAAAAAATGTTAAGAAAAAGTATATAAAAAAAAAAAAACGTCTGCCTAAGATTCGAACCCTAGATCTCTAAGATGGAATACGTGTTACTAGACTGTCTCGACTGGTCGACAATCTGGTTCAACAGCGCGCAAGTTTAAGAATATGACGGTAACTATCGCCCAGTGTAAAAAATACCACTGCAGGCGACTTACCTAAAACACAGACGAGTCCAAAATTAAAAGTGCAGTCACGTCTCACTACGTTTTGAAAGACTATAACAAAACAATATATATATATTAGTCACTATGTATTTTTAAGTAAGGCTGGTGCCTCATGGCCGATAAGTATTCGATAAAATACGAAAAACAAAACTACCACGATTAAAAACAACACTCTTGAAAAAAATATTGTTTATTTTTGGAATTTATTTTTCACATTGATGAAAGTCAAACGCAGACATTAGCTGTTTAACATGAAATAACCTTTTCTTGTGGTTCCGATTCTATTGTTGTCTCCCTTGCCAGGTTCAAGCATCAACTTTTGCTAATGATAACTTGAAAGTGACAAGATGCATGCTCTCCAATCGTATTTCTATAAAGTATAATAGGCTACATCTACATCGTTACATTAAATCGTCATAATTTGACTTCTACTAAATTGACAATGATAAATATAACTATTGCTTCAAAGTATAGCTGCAACTGCAGGAAAAGAGTGTGTCCACGGTGGAGCAAATGAGGTGCCAAGCATGGATCGCCGGCCTGTCCTTGCTCCACGCTGGGGACGTTGCATATTGTATTGGAGAAGTCGCTTCTCTGTGTTGTGAGCGGAGCAGCTCTAAAACTGATTCCTCCCTTGCTCCACGCTGGGAACGTTTCGCATTCTACTGGGCACTTTGACAGTACTATCTGAGCAGTCGCTTCCTCTTTGCCGGAAACATAGCGGCTATAAGCTCTTTTTCTGCACTTGCTCCACGCTGGGAACGTTACGTGTCCTACTGGATCGGTCGCTAGCTCTTTTGCTAGGTACAGAGCAAGTATAATACCTTTTCCTGCTTATGCTCCACGCTGGGAGCGGTACATATTCTACTGGATCTGTGCGACAACGCCATTAAGATTGTGAAAGTGCCCAGCGTGGAGCAGTGGCAAAAGTAGGCATAACAGTCGCTCCACCTCCGGCACAATTCAAGCGACCTGGCCAGCACAGAGCATGCGAGCACTCTGGAAATATAAATAGTGTGCCCGGCGTGGAGTGAGGCCGGGAATAGTTTTATAGTCGTTCTGTTCCCAGCACAGAGCATGCCAGCACTCTGGAAATATATGTAGTGTGTCCAGCGTGGAGCGGGGCCGGCAATGGTCTTATAGCTGTTCTGTTCCCAGCGCCGACAATGCTAGCACTCTGGAAAGATAGATAGTGTACCCAGTGTGGAGCGAGGCAAACAATTGTCTTATAGTGTTGTGTTCCCAGCGCAGATCATGCGAGCAGTCTGGAAATATATATAGTGTGCCCAGCATTGGGGGAGGTCAACAATGGTCTTATAGCTGTTCTGTTCCCAGTACAGAGCATACGAGCATGCGAGCACTCTGGAAATATATATAGTGTGCCCAGCGTGGAGCGAGGCCGGCAATGGTCTTATAGTTGTTCTGTTCCCAGCACAGAGGATGCGGGCACTCTGGAAATATATATAGTGTGCCCAGCGTGGAGCGAGGCCGTAATGATCTTTAAGTTGTTCTGTTCCACGCACAGAGCATGCAAGCACACTAGAAATATATATAGTGTGCCCAGCGTGGAGCGAGGCTGGCAATGGTTTTATAGTTGTTGTGTTCCCAGCACAGAGAATGTGAGCAGTCTGGAAATATATATAGTGTTCCCAGCGGGGAGCGAGGTCGGCGATGGTTTAATAGTTGTTCTGTTTCCAGCACAGAGCATACGAGCACACTGGAAAGATATATAGTGTGCCCAGCGTGGAGCGAGGCCGGCAATGCTTTTATAGTTGTTCTGTTCCCAGCACAGAGCATGCGAACACTCTGGAAATATATATAGTGTGCCCAGCGTGGAGCGAGGCCGGCAATGGTCATAAAGTTGTTCTTTTCCCAGCACAGAGGATGCGGGCACTCTGGAAATATATATAGTGTGCCAAGCGTAGAACGAGGCCGTCAATGGTCTTATAGTTGTTCTGTTCCAAGCACAATGCATGCGAACACTCTGGAAATATACATAGTGTGCCCAGCGAGGAGCGAGGCCGGCAATGGTCAGATAGTTTTTCTGTTCCTAGCACAGAGCATGCTAGCATTCTGGAAATAAATATAGTGTGCCCAGCGTGGAGCGAGGCCAACAATGGTCTTATATTTGTTCAGTTTCCAGCACAGAGCATGCGAGCATTCTGGAAAATATATATATTGTACCCAGCATGGAGAGAGGCCAACAATGGTCTTAAAGCTGTTCTGTTCCCAGCACAGAGCATGCGAGCAGTCTGGAAATATATATAGTGTACCCAGCGTGGAGTGAGGCCAACAATTGTCTAATAGTTGTTCAGTTCCAAGCACAGAGCATACGAGCGCTCTGGAATTATATATAATGTGCCCAGCGTGGAGCGAGGCCAACAATGGTCTTATAATAGTTGTTCTGTTCCCAGCAAAGAGCATGCGAGCACTCTAGAAATATATATAGTGTTCAGCATGGAGCGAGGCCAACAATGGTCTTATATTTGTTCTGTTCCCAACACAGAGCATGCGAGCACTCTGGAAATATATATAATGTGCCCAGCGTGGAGCAAGGCCGGCAATGGTTTATAGTTGTTCTATTCCAAGCACGAATCATTCGAGCACTTTGGAAATATATATAATGTGCCCAGCGTGAAGCGAGGCCGGCAATGGTCTTATTGTTGTTCTGTTACCAGCACAGAGCATGTGAACACTCTGGAAATATATATAGTGTGCCCGGCGTGGAGCGAGGCAGGGAATGGTTTTATAGTTGTTCTCTTCCCAGCACAGATCATGTCAGCACTCTGGAAATATAAATAGTGTGCCCAGCGTGGAGCGGGGCCGGCAATGGTCTTATAGTTGTTTTGTTCCCAGCACAGACAATGGCAGCACTCTGGAAATATAGATAGTGTGCCCAGCGTGGAGCGAGTCCAACAATTGTCTTATAGTGTTGTGTTCCCAGCACAGAGCATGCGAGCACTCTGGAAACATATGTAGTGTGCCCAGCATGGAGGGAGGCCAACAATGGTCTTATAGTTGTTCTGTTCCCATCACAGAGCAAGCGAGCGCCCTTTTGATATATACAGTGTGTCCAGCGTGGAGCGCGGCCAACAATTGTCTTATAATTGTTCTGTTCCCAGCACAGAGCATGCGAGCGCTCCGGAAATATTTATATTGTGCCCAGCGCGGAGCGAGGCCAACAATGATCTTATATTTGTTCTCTTCCCAGCACAGAGCATGCGAGCACTATGGAAATATATATACTGTGCCCAGCGTGGAGCGAGGCCGGCAATGGCTTATAATTGTTCTGTTCCAAGCACGGATCATTCGTGCACTTTGGAAATATATATAGTGTGCCCAGCGTGGAGCGAGACCGGCAATGGTATTATAGTTGTTCTGTTCCCAGCACAGAGCATGCGAGCACTCTGGAAATATATATACTGTGCCCAGCGTGGAGCGAGGCCGGCAATAGCTTATAATTGTTCTGTTCCAAGCACGGATCATTCGTGCACTTTGGAAATATATATTGTGTGCCCAGCGTGGAGCGAGGCCGGCAATGGTATTAAAGTTGTTCTGTTCCCAGCACAGAGCATGCGAGCACTCTGGAAATATATATAGTGTGCCCGGCGTTGAGCGAGGCCGGGAATAGTTTTATAGTCGTTCTGTTCCCCGCACAGAGCATGCCAGCAATCTGGAAATATATGTAGTGTGCCCAGCGTGGAGCGGGGCCGGCAATTGTCTTATAGTTGTTCTGTTCCCAGCACAGAGCATGTAAGCACTCTGGAAATATATATAGTGTGCCCGGCGTGGAGCGAGGCCGGGAATAGTTTAATAGTCGTTCTGTTCCCAGCACAGAGCATGCCAGCAATCTGGAAATATATGAAGTGTGCCCAGCGTGGAGCGGGACCGGCAATTGTCTTATAGTTGCTCTGTTCCCAGCACAGACAATGCGAGCACTCTGGAAATATAGATAGTGTGCCCTGTGTGGAGCGAGGCCAACAATGGTCTTATAGTTGTTCTGTTCCCAGCAAAGAGCATGCGAGCACTCTGGAAATATATATAGTGTGCCCAGCGTGGAGCAAGGCCGGAAATGGTCTTATAGTTGTTCTGTTCCAAGCACAGAGGAGGCGGGCACTCTGGAAATATATATAGTGTGCCCAGCGTGGAGCGAGGCCAACAATGGTCTTATAGTTGTTCTGTTCCCAGCAAAGAGCATGCGAGCACTCTGGAAATATATATAGTGTGCCCAGCGTGGAGGAAGGCCGGAAATGGTCTTATAGTTGTTCTGTTCCAAGCACAGAGGAGGCGGGCACTCTGGAAATATCGATAGTGTGTCCAGTGTTGAGCGAGGCCAACAATTGTCTTATAGCTGTTTTTGTTCCCAGTACAGAGCATGCGAGCACTCTGGAAATATATATAGTGTGCCCAGCGTGGAGCGAGGCCAACAATGGTCTTATAGTTGTTCTGTTCCCAGCAAAGAGCATGCGAGCACTCTGGAAATATATATAGTGTGCCCAGCGTGGAGCGAGGCCGGCAATGGTCTTTACGTTGTTCTGTTCCCCGCACAGTGCATGCAAGCACACTATATATATAGTGTGCCCGGCACGGAGCGAGGCTGGCAATGGTTTTATAGTTGTTGTGTTCCCAGCACAGAGCATGTGAGCACTCTGGAAATATATATAGTATGCCCAGCGGGGAGCGAGGTCGGCGATGGTTTAATAGTCGTTCTGTTTCCAGCACAGAGCATACGAGCACTGGAAATATATATAGTGTGCCCAGCGTGGAGCGAGGCCGGCAATGCTTTTATAGTTGTTCTGTTCCAAGCACAGAGCATGCGAACACTCTGGAAATATAAATAGTGTTCCCAACGTGGAGCGAGGCCGGCAATGGTCTTACAGTTGTTCTGTTCCCCGCACAGAGCATGCAAGCACACTAGAAATATATATAGTGTGCCCAGCGTGGAGCGAGGCTGGCAATGGTTTTATAGTTGTTGTGTTCTCAGCACAGAGCATGTATGCACTCTGGAAAAATATATATAGTGTTCCCAGCGGGGAGCGGGGTCGGCGATGGTTTAATAGTTGTTCTGTTTCCAGCACAGAGGATACGAGCACTCTGGAAAGATATATAGTGTGCCAGCGTGGAGCGAGGCCGGCAATGCTTTTATAGTTTTTCTGTTCCCAGCACAGAGCAGGCGAACACTCTGGAAATATATATAGTGTGTCCAGTGTGGAGCGAGGCCGGCAATGGTCTTATAGTTGTTCTGTTCCCAGCACAGAGGATGCGGGCACTCTGGAAATATATACAGTGTGCCAAGCGTGGAGCGAGGCCGGCAATGGTCTTTAAGTTGTTCTGTTCCCCGCACAGAGCATGCAAGCACACTAGAAATATATATAGTGTGCCCAGCGTGGAGCGATGCTGGCAATGGTTTTATAGTTGTTGTGTTCTCAGCACAGAGCATGTGAGCACTCTGGAAATATATATAGTGTGCCCAGCGGGGAGCGGGGTCGGCGATGGTTTAATAGTTGTTCTGTTTCCAGCACAGAGCATACGAGCACTCTGGAAAGATATATAGTGTGCCCAGCGTGGAGCGAGGCCGGCAATGCTTTTATAGTTGTTCTGTTCACAGCACAGAGCATGCGAACACTCTGGAAATATACAAAGTGTGCCCAGCGAGGAGCGAGGCCGGCAATGCTCTAGTTGTTCTGTTCACAGCACAGAGCATGTGAACACTCTGGAAATATACATAGTGTGCCCAGCGAGGAGCGAGGCCGGCAATGGTCAGATAGTTTTTCTTTTCTCACCACAGAGCATGCGAGCACTCTGGAAATATATACTGTATGCCCAGCGTGGTGTAAACCACTTAGAGATTCTAAGTCTGTCCAGGAACCGCGGTGCGAGGCGGACCGTCCATGCTAATAAACATTGGGCGACATAACTTGAGATGTCATTCCATCTCAATGTCGGGTAAAAAAAACCCCACAAAATTGGAAGCAAGGTTCTAAAACGACCTTTACACTTTTGACGGGGACGTTAAACCTCAAATCACACACTAAAAACAATACGACTCGTAAAGAAACGGTAGGAATAGCCGCATGGTATATATAGTGTGTAGCTTCTAGCCCCGCTTGACGCAAAGTATATATATTAAATGAATCTTATAAGCATGCTGTGGTAACCTTGCATCCGTTTGCAATCATTTGAGTAACATTTGTCTGCCAAAGTCAATATAAACATTGAGCAATAGGCATACAAACCAATAAATGATGCAAACAAATTCAGGATAATCAAATATAAATCAGATCGTTTACGAAGTTCCATAAAATAACACGTTAAGTCCACCAATAAAACAAGGGAAACAACTCAAATAAGTAACGTTGCTACAAGTAAAAGCTTTAAATATAAAAAAGCTCATATTTTGCTCTCAGACCCTCACAGGTCTAAATTCGCTCCATGTCCAGAACTGTTAACGCAAACGCTCCAGTTCGATTGCTAACACACCCAGCATTGAGCAAGGGCTGAAAAGGGTCTTATAGTCGCTCCATCAATAGCACCGTTAAAGCAAACCCTCCAGTTTGATAAGGGTAGAACTAGGGAGAAATAGGTCTTACTAAAGTCATTTTATGTTGAGCAGAGTTCAAGAGATTGCTTCAGTACGACTACTTACTTGCCCATCGTGGAGAAAGGACAGCCTAATAGGTCTAACAGTCGCTACAATCCAGCATATTTCAAGCAAACGACCCAGTACGACTGCTACGTGCCCAGCGTGGAGCAATGACAGGAACAAGTGTTATAGTTGCTCCTCGCCTAGCACAGTTTAAGCGAACGCTAGAACTCTGGTACGACTGCTAACGTGCCCAACAGCTCAGGATTATTAAGGTCCTGTAGTTTAATGGTCTCGATACGGGTGGGTTAATAGGAAATTAATAAATCAACCGTTCTATTGGACACAAAGGAGTGGCCGTTCTGGGCGTGGAGGTGCCCAGCATGGAGCACCGGCATTATTGGAAAGTTCCCAGCGTGGAGCGAACGGACAGAACCTGATATACATTTAAAACTGTTTTGCAATGAAAGGCCAGGTTTTTTTCTGCGGATACTCAGGTTTTTCAAACAATTCTTATTAACGATAGTGAAAGGGCCTAAAAACAAAACTGTTAGTAATAAAAAGTAACAATTGCGATTCGCCGCGGTAATGTAAAACAAATTGAACCAGTCTAGTATAACTGAAACTGCAATTTTCGAGCGTCTCCACGGTGGAGCAAAACGTTCCCTGCGTGGAGGTGCCCAGGATGGAGTGCCGGCATTACACCCTACTCGCTTAAGGGCTATTAAAAGTAAAGCAAAGCAAAATGTCCAATATAAACCAATGAACCCAAAGAAAGATGTCCAATTCAAATTGCAGTTAAAGAGCACGGCATACCATTGGCACAAAATGAAAGAATGATAGGACAAATACTAGATACTAAGAGTCACAAAACAGCCCCTTCCTCGCGCCCCTCACAAACATGCACATACCCTTGCCTGACCTGACAAAGTGATTCCTTTCATGGGTCACAACAAACAGACATTTTTTTCTAGTGACAGTTTTAATATGTTTCTTATTTCTGCTGGACCCAAAGCTTGAGGTGCGCATCCTAGCGCCTACCCACAGTCTATTTTTGAGCAAATTGCGGGGTTTACAGACTGCTCCTGAAGGAGCCTGATCAGGCTCTCCACCGTTTGCTATTCCATCTTTATCTTTTGTTCTCTTTGGATCGTGAAACATATGTATTAAAATTTTAGAAGAATTACAGCAATTCCTCAGGTGTCCGAATTTTTAGGATTTTACCGTATTTCACGGACTTGTGAATGTGATGAACAAGCCAAAACATATACATGTATTTAAGTATGTTATATTATAATGATTTCATGAAAAAAACATAACTAAAGCTAATAAATAGATCGGGAAGAATTTAACTTCCACCCGAGCAAAGGCTGAGGAACATCTACAAGATTACCGTAATTACCCTTTGTATTCGGAAGGACAGGTCTAAGCAAACAATGTAGACCTAGATGAGACGCCGCATGGTCTATACTGTTTGCCATTCATCCAGCTATTTTAAGACACAAACTCAGGTAGCAAATTGTACTTTAATATTCAGATTTTAGAACTTATGGTAAGGAGTTGAGATGTCCGAATATTCATTGCGAAAACACGACTATGTAATTTTGACCCCCTCGAACCCCACTTTTATATAGTAAAACTGGGATTTGCAGGGGTAAACCTTATTTTTATTATTTCTGCTCTAACATATAGATTGTGGATACTCGTTAGAACCGCCTGAGGCGGTACGGGTCTCCGTTGCCTAGTGGTTAAGAGCGCTGACTCTTGATCATTAGGTCTCTCACCGCTGTGGTTCGAGCCTCGCTCGGGTCACATGTGAGACGCCAAGTTCTGCAACGGAAGGTCAGGTGCTTTTTCTCCGGGTACTCCGGTTTTCGCCCACCTCTGATTAACGATCGGCTCGATATGAGTGAAATAATCTTGAAAGGGCCGTAAAACCAAAACCAAAAAAAAAAAACAAACGCCTGAGGCGGTTCAAACGAGCACCCACAATCTATATTTTGAGCAGAAATTAATGAAATATCAAATTTTTTTCATTTTTTTTTTTCGGCGAAAAAGGTTACAATGTATTTGTATAGGCGTGTTTTCGTTATGATTTAGGGGAAATACGGCATTCCATTTCAACCAGAGAATGGCAAAACCTGTAAGAAAATTTATACAAAGACATAGACAAGCCTGTGCATCAAGCCTGGCTGACAAAACTATTCGCCTGTTGATCTTTGGATAACACAGGGTCTATAGAAGGCTCATTCGAACATCGAATACTCTAATCAGACTTCTTGGTGGTGCCACAGATACTCCTGTAAGTTTCGTCCTACCCTGGCTCTTACTGTAGTAAGGTCTTTCTCTTGTCAATTCTTGTGTCGATTGTTTATCAATCGAGCCAAAATTAAAAAGCGCAATAGCTTTTCAATTCTGAAGTTCACGTGACTATCACTGACATGTCCTAAATCCAGGTAACGGTTAATTTTAGACAATAGCCGCGCTATACTTATCGCTGTGAGGTCAGAGTGGTGCGTAAGAAGGTCTTCCATAGAATCTGGTCCAGAGGTCATGCTCAACTCAGCTGAGCATGAAACTTGTTGTGCTCATTAAAATTAAAATACTAAGAAGTTCAGCGATTTTTTCTTTCTTAGATAGCAGAGAATATTATTTGTTATGTTCACAAATTTTAAAATGCCAACAATTGTTGGCATTTTAAAATTTGTGAGAAGGACAAATTTCAAAAAACCAGACTGGACTAGAATCATGTGTTGAGTTTGGCAAATAGTGTAAACCGAAATCAGACGCAACAGAACGCGGTGTCTGGTCAGGGTCTGCACTGCTTGCATAAATACATGAAAGAAACCGCCTCAATCTCCATTCATGACCGTTTTTTTCACGTCACGAAAACGCACCTATATGATTTTGACGCCATTTAGACCCACTTTTGTATGAGCCAGCACACGAAAAAAAATCTACAATAAGACATGTGCGCCCATCGACGACTGCCTGCGCATCCATATAGTCTAACCAGAGACTTTTCTTGCTGCATGATGGATCATTGGGCCCTAAACTATTATTAGAGCGCACAACGAATACTCTGATCAGACACCCTGGATGCGCAGGCTTATATGAGTCTTCGTTGGGCGCTCATGTCTTATTGTAGGTTTTGTCATGCGCTGGTATATTATAGTAAAACTGGGGTTTACAGGGGTAAACATTTTTCTTATTTCTGCTCAAAACGATAGATTGTGGGTGCTCGTTCGAACCGCCTCACTGAGGCTGTTTTAACGAGTACAGCAATCTATGTTTTGAGCACATATGTGAAAAATAGCAGAAATTTTACCTTAACAGTTTCATTTTTTTGGTGGTAATTTTGTGTATTATTCGAATAGGTGTGTTTTTGAGACAAACGATCCATCAATGTTGCCAGTGCTTTAATTTTATAATGCAAAGCTTGACCCGCATGTTTCAACTTGAAAAATTTCAAGAAAAGCTTCAATAAAAAAAAATCGCTATTGAATGTAACAAGTTTCCTGATTGGATACTGTCAAACATTTGCAATATAACGGCGTTTTTATTGGGTTGCTTTTAGTTTCACGCAGCTAACAGCCCTTGCTCTTTTGGCAAAACTCTACAATTGTTAAGGGGAATTGGAACACCTGGTAGATTTTTCCGCAATTTTTCAAAGGGAGACAACTTTCGGGACTTCCTGTGCGCTTTTCTATAAGCCCTGTCCTTGAAAAAGGGGACTACTCTTAAAGGAAAGAATTTGAAAGAATCCTCAGTAGCAAATTCTTTCCTTCAAGAGTTGACACCTATTGACATGGGAGACAAAATACTTTTGCAGGAGTTGCCTCCCCAGGATGTGCACATATTCCCCTTAAGCCTTACAAATGAATAAAAGCACTCAAATGGAGTTATTGTATTCGAAATTGTCATCTGTGGAGAAAATCAGAAGTTTTACGGTCGCAATGACGCGTCGCTGCAAAATGATTTTTGACCGTAAAATCACCGATATACCTTCTCAAAGTACAAATCTGAATACAGTTATACCCTATACCCTTATTCCATTTTTTTTTTTTTTGGGGGGGGGGGGGTGGTGGGGGGCGGTAACGGCCCTTTCAAGATTATTTCACTCATATCGAGCCGATCGTAAATCAGAGGTGGGTGAAAACCGGAGTATCCGGAGAAAAACCACCTGACCTTTGGTTGCAGAACTTGGGGTCTCACATGTTATCCGAGCAAGACTCGTACCCACAGTGGTGAGAGGCCTAATGAATAAGAGTCAGCGCAGCGCTCTTATCCACTAGGCCACGGAGGCACGTATGTCTCCTAATTCCGTTGCCAGAAAAAAGAAACACAATCATTCTTTTACAATCTTAACTGGCACTTTAAATGTTAGTATCCGGCACATCAACTTTTACGATTATGAAGTTTTGCTGTAAAAAGTTTATTTCGAACAATTGTTTCTTGCAATACGGTGCCACGGTTTGGCTCATAACACAGCTCCACGTTTTAGCTGACATAAATTATTCTATGATGCTCATACATATATATCAACATATATCATCTTGGACAAAATTAAAATGTGTCACTGTGACTTTTATTTATTCTTTTCTTAAAGGCTTTCTTCATGCTGTAAAGTTTAGACCTGGGTTTCTCCACTTGTAATGCGGCCATGTTAGCTGTACTCTGACTTTTTACAAAATCGCGCTTGAGTTGACACAAAAGTTCGTCCATCACTTCAAAAACTCCTTGACATCCCTCTGCCACAGAAATTTCGAATTTAGGACAGTCCATTTGGGAGCCTAGGTCACTCCCTTCATCTGCCATCACCTCTCTTGCTGTTAACAAATCACTCTTGTTTCCCACTAGAACTAACGGTACCTCCCGACCCTTTTCTCTGTCTATAGTTTCCCAGAATTCCTGGAGGATAGTCAAGCTATGGCGGTCTGTTATGGAATAGAGCATAATAAATCCGTCTCCCCATTTGATGTGCTTCTCAAGGCAGTCTTTGGACGGCTAGAAAATAAAAGAATAAAAGCAGTTTCATTTGTTTTGCTGTAGCTTTTTGTTTGTTTGGTTTGTTATGTTTCGTTTTTGTTGCTGTTTCATTTTGTTGTTTTTTCGTTATTGTTGTCTGATGTGCAACTATATCACATGCACTTGTTTAGTTTAAACTTTATTTTCAATGCACAAATGTTACAATACTGTATACATGCACATGGTAATACAAAGTGCAACATACAAAAACACTTGTTTCATATGGGGAAAAATACCCTTTTTCTTTATGAAAAAAGTGCCGGTGTTACATGTTGAATATTAGTCTGACTGTCTTAACTATTACCATCGAAATAATTTTAAAATGGATTTAAGATTTGGAGTACAAAAAGGGCTTAGGCTCTTCAGTAAGAGAGTTCTTTCGTCAATGTATCATGTTTGCTTGTTTCAATTGCTCCACTTATACAGTGTGGGCTATCAATGATATTTTTCGGAAAACAGTAGGTGTTTTTACATATTTTAACTGCCTTAATCAAACTTATTGATAAATGGATGGAATGTATTGACAACGGCGACATAATAGGGACACTTTTCCTTGATTTTCGGAAACCCTTTGATCTGGTTGATCATGAAATTCTATTAAATAAACTGTCACTGTACAAATTTAATCCTTTCACTCTTCGTTGGTTTGAATCATATTTACAATCCCGTCAACAAGCAATTCAATGTGAAATCAGGTTAACTGAGTTTGCGGAAGTACGGGCAGGTGTGCCTCAGGGTTCCATCTTAGGTCCAACCCTCTTTCTTTTATTCATAAACGATCTACCTCTCCATTTTGAAACATGTTCATCTGATATTTATGCAGATGATACAACAGTTCACACCAACAACAAACACTTAGACACTGTTGAATGTAGATTACAGGTAGAACTTCTCAATTCGAAGAAATGGAGTAAAGATAATAAATTACCATTAAACTTAAACAAAACTACCTACATGACGTTGGGCACAAGAAGGCGTCTAAGTAGCTGCCGCGAACTAAACTTACAAGTTGACGGTATCAGTATTGAAAACGTCACCTCACAGAAATTACTGGGGCTTTATATCGATGAAAATTTGACGTGGACAAAACACATAGACCATTTGTGCTCAACTATATCATCTAAAATCTCACTTTTGAGGCAACTGGCTGAATACGTTCCAAGTAATATTCAAAAACGCTTTTATCAAGGATATATTCTTCCTTTAATAGACTATGGGTCAGTCACATGGGGGTCGACATCTAGCACTAATCTGGAACGCCTATCAAAATTGCAAAAACGAGCTGCTCGAATTATACTTAAAGCTGACTTTAATACACCATCCGACTTTATGTTCAAAGAACTAAATTGGCTCTCTGTTGATAGTAGAATGAAATATAATAAGGCAGTGTTTACATAAAGAGCTCTAAATAATATGGCCCCTGTGTATATAAAGGAACTGATGGCGCCAATGTCTGAAACCCACTCGTTAAATCTGAGATCAAGCGAAAACGGAACGCTATACATCCCAAAAGCTAAAACTTCATTATAGGTTCATTCGCCTGTTCAGCTCCACAGCTATGGAATGCTCTTCCTCAAGAAGTAAGAGACACAGATTCGCTTTCAACATTTAAAAATTGTATCAAAAAACTTTTATAGGGTTATCAAGTGTGGTACAGTAGTCCAAAATTTAACATTATTATACACTTAATTCTTATGCTTTTATGCCGGCGTGAACAGCCAGTCAGTCTCTGTGCCGGGGAAACAGCGGTGTATAATGTAGCTGTTTGGCAGTGGTACCTGCTGTCTGGACATTGGCTCCGCCACAGGACTCCCTGCTAGACTGTTCATTTGACTGTACACTGTTTTTTACCTCGGTACAGATACTGAATGGCTTTAATGATACAAGACTATCTGTTTTAGTAAACTGACCACTGTGATACTTAAGGATTTTAACTTTTGAAGATTGTCTATATGTTATTTAATCCTATGATTGTTTACTTGTATCTTATGCTTACGTAGATGTTTCATACGCTCCCTTTGGATACATATATGTTTTAATAAGTGCATTTTAACTATAGAAAGGAGTACCATTTTAAACGCAGATATTCATGCTAAGTCCTGTTTAAATTTTTGCACTTGTGCCATGTCTTATGTGATTTTAACCTCCTTTTTGTTTTTCAGCATTGTTTCATCATTTATGTTTACATGAATCTTGTGACAATGTGCATGATTGTATGTATATATGTATATCGTTTTTGTAGAGGGCCGCAAGGTAGAATAGCTTATTAACTAATTGTGTCACCCTCTCAAAATATTGTACAAATAAATAAATTTCAATTCGTTCTGAGTTTGTAAACTCCGTTTGTCTGAATGATTTTAAATTAGACGGTTAGTCTTATTTTGTTTATTTTTACTGAGACAGGACTTGAGACCAGAAGCCGAAGAACGAGCTCGTAGACTCTCTAATATCAGAAGATGTTTCCGCTCGTAGACTCTAATATCAGAAGATGCTTCATTCCACATTATTTTGCTAGCAAGAGGGAAGGAGTTGTAACATAGCTGTGTTCTAGTCATAGCGGGTATTATATGGGCCCCGTCAAGCCAATGTGTGTCTTCGAGCATTCCGTCATGTCAAAATTTTACTGCGCATGCCCAGCCATTCAGAGGGGCCAGGGATATGGCTTTCTGTCTGAAGGTTCCTCTTGATTCAATGCTTGTATGAGCGAGCAGCGAAGGTTCTGGCGAGACTGCGCGGATGCGCAGGCTCGCCTAAACCTTCGCTGCTCGCATAGGCGATAAGTACCAAAATCGCTTGACGGGGCCCATATTATTCGTGTCCCTCAGATTTGTATCGTCAGTAAGTGGAGGAATTAATAAACTTAACTTGAGAAGTTCGCGGACATACCAGTTTACATTTTGTAAAATCAAGACGTGTGTGAATGTCGTCGTTTCCCTTTCTTATACAGTAGTTCAACGGATACTAATTAAGTAGTTCCTGTGACTATTCTGGGAACTGTAAGTTGAACATTTTCAAGGGCATGATTTACATATTGTGTGCAACTGTCCACACTACATCAGCGCCTTATAATAATATGTAAGTAGTTATCAAGAACAAATTTCAACTTTTGCATGATGTTTATTCTAATACAGACCTTTGTTATTCAATTTATATGTTCCTGCGCTGTTCCATTTCCAGAAAGAAAGATACATAAATACTAATGACTATTCAATTCTTTAACTGGTTCAGTATTCACTATAAATGAAGGGTAATTTGGTCTGTTGGTTTTACTGGAAATGAGGAGAGCTTCAGGCTTTGACGGATTTGATTTTTCTAACTTTCGATAGATGACTTCTAAATCAGAGTTTAGTTGCTTCTTGGAAAGTTTATTATTATTTGTTTTTCAAAAGATTCTCTCTCGCCACAAAAGCGCAATAGTTCTAGTCTGTCAATTGATTACACTCTTCTGGAATCCATGTCTGTTGATCTGAACATTGATATTTGCCATTTGTGTATGGATTAATGATTTTGGATTAACGCTTTGGAACTACGACCTATATAAAGGCTACTTAGTAACACTGAAAGGCATTTGCGGTGTCTAAGCAACTCCTTTACAGGTCTGTGAAACTCACTGTGATGTTGACCATCTATCCATTGAATATGAGCATAAAAGAACGATACATTTTATATAATCGGCCAACGACAATCGA
>OY757013.1:10187399-10207501 GCA_963580285.1 Lucinisca nassula
TATTTGCCATATTAGATGACCAAAGTTTTAATAATATGTTGACTAGGTTTTCTCTATATTAAGTCTATGCAAAACATGTTGGTCCCAGGGCTAAAACTTGAACATTCTTTGCAACGGTCCATTTGATTAAGGTGTGTACCAAATAACAATCTCAATAGAAACAATAAGTAGGGTTTAAGTGGGGTAGAAGTATATAAGCATATATTCCTGATGCCCTGTAAAATGATACTCTTCAACAAGACATTGTTTTGCTATGTTTCTATTGTAAAACTTGTGTTGAAGACGAAGTTCATGTTCTCACAGGCTGCCCTCTGTATAACGAATTGCGCGTACAGTATTATCAAACATTAAATGATAATGGTATAGATATTTATCAAAAGTCCTGTATTGACCAGTGCTCCTATATTCTTAGTATCAATAATGATAAACTAATACGCCTATCTGCAAAATTCTGTTACGATGTGTTGTCTGTAAGAAGGAAGGCACTTTATAAATGAAATAATTTGTTGCCAGAATCTATATTTTAATGACATGTTTATTTCAGAATTGTAAATAAGTGTATATAATACATATTTTGCATTTTACCAAATATTAACAAGTCTCTCATAGCTCTGTATAGAGCGTCTCTTGTAGGTTTTTACTATAAATTGTATTTTATGCATTTTATTTGTATCTTCTGTATAGAGGTGAGACTTTAATAAAATTATGTTATGTTATGTTATGTTATGTTATGTTATGTTATGTTTGATCCAACTCCGTTAAGACTCGGTGCTTGAAAAAAATCTGTTTGAAATCTGTTTGAAAAATAAAATCTGTTTGAAAAATAAAATTTTTTGAAAAACAGAAATTGGAAAAAATCAGTGATATTTTTGCAAAAAATTGAAGTGAAAAAGTCGGGACCATCAGTTGACTTTGAAAAGTCTGGTATTTTTTTAAAAAAAAAAAACGTCGACAATTAACAAGTTTCAGTTGTATTTTGTTACACCAAACCCAATTTCTTTTCATGAACAAAATACATGCACCGTATTCCTCCCATGTAGTGCCCCCGCTCCTATAAGCGCCCACACTGTTTTGCAAGAACAAAATAATAAGCACCCCTTCTACTGTCAGAGGAAAAAATATTTTGGCTTACGTAAAATAAAGATTAGCCTTTCAGTCATCGCCGTAATGTGTTGGAGGAATCCAGAATTCCTGAATAAAACCACTTAACCTTTGATGGCAACAAGTACCCTCCTGGAATTCAGTCTGTGCCACAGTGATGACCAGGGCTAAGACATATTTACGATCATATATTATATTACAACTACCATACATTTTTAGCTAAGAAAAAAGGGTGAATTATCTATACCCTTGAAAATCCTTATTAACCCTTTTTTACCAAATGAAATCTTACTCCATATAAATAGCAGGAGTCCATTTCAATATTTAAGGGTGTCAGGCTGTGTTTTCTTCAAAACTGATTTGGAAAATGGCTGAACTTTTTCTGTTCTGTGGCATCTGATCTGGGCCTGCACTGTTTGCTAGGGTACCCGCCAAAACGGATTTCTGGAACAAAATTGGTTAATCTATATACAAGATGGTGTCGTTTGTGAGAATGTCCATTACATGGACTTGTGAATTGGCACATCGCTGTCACAAAGACTCATGAAATGGCAGCTTTCCATGGTCAGTTGGTTTACAATTATACCTAGTGGTAATCATGGTATATAAAACAAAAATGAACTCAAAAGAAATTGTGTAGTTTTAATAAGTACCTTTCCCTGAAAGAAATATATTTATAACAGGTACATTTAATTAAAACTCATTTGTTTCAGATCTTAAAGTTAAGTATGCGTTGAGAAATCATATGCCACATAAACCTTGAAATATTGGGACACTCAACCTATTATTGTAATTGCCATAAACTTTAGCCAGCGGGAACGTACTTAACATGAAATGAATCATTGATGTTCAATGATACATTTGTGCACTGATGCCAGTGGATAAACTTTCAAAGTGCCAAATAAAATTGGTAGATGACAATATTTATTTTTATTTTTGTTTAAAATATAAAAGAAAATAAGGCTAGACATTTCATGTGAACTATATCCAAGGCAGATGACTCTGATGCAGCGTCAAGACTTATTCAGATGATTCACATGTAAAGTCAAGAATAACTGGAAAGCAATTTTCGAATATTTCAGCTACTGAAGTTGTATTTTGGTGCTCAAAATGTGAGATGTTAAAGTATGGAATGTTTGCCAGGCCATCAATACACTTCTAATGCATTCCAATATAGAATAAAATATTCTAATTTTGAAACTGAGTATCAATGTATAGTCATCAGTGTGTGTGTGTGAATTCGGGTTTAACATCGCTTTCAACAATTTTTCAGTCATATCACGACGGTGTCTGGTTGCGACAGGGAGCTCAATGCTCACTTTTATAGTGCTGCCTCACTGAAGTATCATGTCCCAGACACATTACATGATACCACACCCAGTCACATTATCCTGACACTGGGTCGACCAGTCCTAGCTCTACCCCGTAAATCTGAGTGCCAAGCGAGGAGCAGCTAGTACCATTCTTAACGACTTTGGTAGGTCGCGGTCCGGGATCGAACCCGTGACCTCCCGTTCCCCGGAGCGGACACTCTACCAACTGAGCTATCGGGGCCAGTATAGTCATCAGTCCTCCTCAATGAAAACCAGGGAGTCATAGTTCTACAGCAAGCCATCCATGTAATATTTTGGCAAATTGTTTATCAACCTACCCAAAGATATAAAGTGCAGTAGCTTTTCAATGCTGAAGTACACATGGCTATCAATGTCTTGTCTGAAATCCGGGTAATGGTTATTTATTGAAAATAGCGGCGTTATTCTTATTGCTGGGAGTGTTGCGTTAGAGGGTTATCAATAGAATCTGGACTGGAATCACGTGTTGGGTTTGGCAAACAGTGTAGACCCAGATCAGATGCCACAAAACGTGGCATCTGATCAGGGTCCTCACCGTTGGATTACAGTCCAGGAAACTAAGGGTGCAACGAAACAGTCTGAGTCCTTGTTCAGGACAATTTTTACTATTGGCCTACCAGTGGTGTCAGTGCTTTGATTAATAGCTCAGATGGTCAAAGTCGGTCAAAATCACTCTTCAGCAGATCCATGAAAAACATCTATCAATTAGTGGCAAAAGTATATGCACTGAGGAAACGCTGATCTAAGCTTGCCCAGAAATGTGGGTCGGTCAAATGACCAGCTAGGCATAAACTATGCATAAACTTCATTGGGTTGACTTTAAACTAAACAGAATTTGTTTTTGACAAGTATGATAGTAAGTTAAATATATAGATAAATGTGGCAATCAAAAATAGCCGAGACTCATGTTTTGAGGCCTACTACTGGAATGATAAGGCACTGTAATACCACAAGAGAATGAGGCAAAAAATAACAGTAAGAGCCAGCACAAAACCAAACCTACAACAAAACATGTACCGTAAAATGTGTGTGTGTGTGAATTCGGGTTTAACGTCGCTTTCAACAATTTTTCAGTCATATCACGACGGTGTCTGGTTGCGACAGGGAGCTCAATGCTCACTTTTATAGTGCTGCCTCACTGAAGTATCATGTCCCAGTCTAATTATATGATACCACACCCAGTCACATTACATTATCCTGACACTGGGTCGACCAGTCCTAGCTCTACCCTGTAAATCTGAGTGCCAAGCGAGGAGCAGCTAGTACCATTTAAACTACTTTGGTATGTTGCGGCCCGGGATCGAACCCGTGACATCCCGTTCCCCGGAGCGGACACTATACCAACTGAGCTATCGGGGCCGGTGTGTATCGTAAAAATCCTAAAAATTCAGACACAAATTTGTTTCATGATCCAGCAAGGAGTCCAAAAGGTGTAGACACAATATGGCAAACAGTGTAGACCCTGATCAGTCTGCTCAGTCTGGTCTGGGTCTGCACTGTTTGTTAGGTATGTCTGTCCCAATACTTAGGATCATTAAGGTACGAGCGATCCGTCCATTATGGCAAGTATTGTCATTTATCTCTTTTTAGGGCAGCCCAAAGGCTACATCTAAATAAGGTTCATTCAATCAGCAAAAGCTATATGTCCCGTCTCTTCTGATTATTCACTAGTCATACATGCCATATTGTAGGTTTTGTCTGGCACTAGCTTATTTAAATAGTTGAAAACATAAGTGTCATTTAAACTAACAGTGTTTAAGGGGAATGGATACACCTGGTAGATTTTCTGCCGTTTTTCAAAGGGAGACAACTTTTGATACCTTCCTGTCCACTTTTCTACAAACTCTGTCCCATAGAAAAAGGGATCTACTCTTAAAAGAAAGATTTTGCTCCTCAGGATCTACTCTTAAAGGAAAGAATTTGCTCCTCAGGGATCTACTCTTAAAGGAAAGGATCGAATTTTTTCGTTTAAGAGTTGATCCCTATTAACATGTGAGACAAAAGTACAGGAATGGATACAGCTGGTGAGAGCAACTCTCTTCCACAATACTTTTGTCTGCGCGGGCTGACTTGTTCAAGGAATTATCAGCTTTAATTAGTTTGTCAGTGGTCAAAACCTTAACTGGTCTAGCAAATACAATAGTCAAACTTCAATGGCTCGAACACCTTTGGGACCACAAAAATCTGTTCGAGACAGGGGTAGTTCGAGCCACTGATGGTTACTGCCAGGAGGCATAACGAGATACTGTTAGACATCTTTTCCGCGTTCTATAATGAAAATGTATGCTGTGTGTACTCATTAGAATCGCCTCATCGAGGCGATTCTAATGAGTACACACAGCATACATTTGCAAGATAAAAGACTAAAATCTCCTTAATTATCCCCCACTATTTCTTATGTAGAGGATTTCGCTAGCGTTCAAGAATGGGTTCGACACATCCATGGTAAACGAGCCATCGGTGTTCGAGCCATCGAAGTTCTACTGTAGCTAGTACATTGGTGTTACTCACCTTTATTTCAGCAAAAATATGTTTTTTGTGTGTTTTTTTATACTAAAGAACTGAAATTTTAATGTAACTGTCCTTTATGACATTATTTGTATTAACCCTTATCCTCCTGAATAAACTGATTTAGCCATACCAATTCTGACTATCAACCAATCAAATTACATGTACTTTGTGTAATGTATTTGTTCAATTCACAAACAGAACAACTAACTGATCATATGGCTTCTTGAGACTGTTTGCAAAGGTAGGGGGTTGACATCTTCAGCAGGCAAAGGATTAATAGCCTGCCCCTTATCAATAGTTGTCTACTCTTCCAGGCAAGAATGTGCTCCTCAACAGTATTTTCCCCTCTAAGAGATGACCCTTTTTCATAGGGCACAGTATATATAAAATGGAGCAAACAAGTCAGTAAAAATATCTATCATGTGAATATTTCTCTCTTTTTTTTACAAACCATCAACACTTGAGAGTCATTTGTGAAAGGAAAAAAGATGAGAAAGATAGTCTATCACTCCACATAACAAGTAATGAGAATGACATTGGAGTAGTTCTTGTCACTTCTCCATAAAACATATACATGCATATGTGGATCCTTAATAGAATCTGCTCAAGAATGTGGTTCTATCAAGTGCCCATAAAATGTATTTCTAACTGATCACACACAAGTACTGGTAAACCACTCAAGAGTTCTAAGCCTGCCCAGGCAAAGTGGTGGGAGTCGGACTGTCCATGCATAAAAACCCTATTGGTTTCATTGGGCGGCAGGACTTGAGATGTAATTTCATCTCAGTGTCAGCTAAAAGTTCTACAAAAGTGGAAGCAACATCTCCAAAATGACCCAAATAGTGTTGATGGGGACATTAAACCTCAAATTCACACAAACAAAAACCAGTATCTGCTGGACACCCAGATGGTGGAAAATATGGCAGGTTTATCCATTTCCCTTAAAATCCAAAGAAAATATGGTTGGTTTATCCATTTCCCTTAAATTTCATGGAAAATATGGCAGGTTTATCCATTTCCCTTAAAACCCGCGGAAAATACGGCAGGTGTATTCATTTCCCTTAAAACCAGAAACTAAGAAAACTCTAAAAAATCAACAATAGAAAGTTCATAATACATAAATAAACAAGAACAAAAAAATCAACAGCTGAAAGACAAGATTAAAAAGAAATTTGTGACACAACCAATGATATTGTAAAAACCTATTAATGGCTTTTTAAGGGTAATGGGAACACCTGGCAGATTTTTCTGATATTTTCAAAGGGAGTCAACTTTCTGGACTTCCTGTTCACTTTTCTATAAGTCCTGTACCACTGGAAAAGGGGTCTACTCTTAAAGGAAAGAATTTGCTCCTGAGGAGCAAATTATTTTCTTTAAGAGTTGACAGGGCCTATTTACACAGGAGACCAAAATACTTTTGCAGGAGTTGCCTCCCCTGAAGGGGTATCCATTCCTCTTAAAAAATTTCCAGCACCTAAAAAAAACATTCTGAGACATGTAAAAGGTTGTCTGTATGTATCAAACTGTCAATTACAATTAATCCATACATTAAATCTGAATTGTCAAGCAACTTGTCCACATGACCTAATAGACCTATCATGTCAAATTCGACAGTAGTCAAATTCAACAAGACTGGCCATGTGGACACGACTATACTTTATGAAAAAATGCTCTTTATACTCCTTCCAGCTGACATTAATTTCATTCTGAGACTGGAATTGAACTCAGAACTGTAATAATTTTGTGACACCATATAGACACATCAAAGAACTACGTCATCACCCAGTCCTACTATTTGCCAGGACTTACCGGTGGTTGGCAAAAAAACGTCTTTCTCCATTTGTCGCCATTGTAAACAGAATTTTATTTTCTGTAAGCATATCTTTTATTTGGATTTAAATTGATGATATTGACCTTTAAATAATTAAAATAGACATATCTAAGCTTGTAATTAATGATTTCTAGAAGAATCGGGGTTGTTTTTATGATATTTATTTGTCATATTTCTGGAGGTAACGAGGCCTGACAGTCTGAGTTATGTTTTAATCAAACTGCCTATAACTTATCCAAAGCAGAAAATGTGATAATTAGTACTAGAATATATTTAAGTGCCCGTTAATAGTGTAATTCGATAGATTATCTGTGATAGTCAGCTGAAATAAAAGTGGAACAGAACCCCTATTTGCAGTGTGTTTATATGAAGCCAGACGCTTTTCGCCAACCACGGGGAATGGTAATCCATGTCAGATGTCAAAGGGAAGTAATTCACACATGCGCAATGAAAAGTAAACAAAGTCACGTGTAAAAACATTGGATCTGTCTCTTGAAACCTGTCAACATGACAGTTCTTGTCAAATTTGACTTCTTGTCAAATTAGTGAAATTTTGACAAGGAAGATCACGTGGACACAGCTTTACTTGTTGATAAAAATGGCTTATTAAACCTTATTTTTCTTATTTCTGCTCTAAAATATAGATTGTGGGTACTCGTTAGAACCGCCTCGATGAGGCGGTTCTAACGTGTACAAACAACCTATATTCTGAGCAGAAATAAGAAAAGTATCACAATTTTTCATCTTAAAATTTTCCTTTTTCGGGCGATAAAATTTAAAATGTATATGTGTAGGCGTGTTTCCATAATGACATGTCGAATTCGACAAGAACAACCATGCAGAAACTGCTTTACTTGTGAGAAATCTCACTAAACTACTTCATGCTTACAACAATGTCATTCAGAGACTGGGATTTCATGCAGAACTGAATGGATGTTACTTGATCCAACTTTGCAAAATATCAAACAATCTAACAAACAGATAAACTATAGAAAAAAAGTATCACTTTAGCATACAAGATGAACATTATTAAAAAAGAAAAAAGAAAAAAAAAACAGAAATGTAGAAAGAATGTATTAAGTAAAGAAATACATAAAGAATATATCAAGAACAGAAACACCTAAACATTCCAAGACATGTAAAAAGTTGTCTGCGTATATCAAACTGTCAATTTCAATATTTCCATATATCAAATCTGAATTGTCAAGCAACTTGTCCACATGACCTATCGTTGTCGAATTTGTTCGATACCATCTTGAAACCTGTCAACGTCAAATATTACTTCTTGACAAATTAGTGAAATTTTGAATAGAAAGATCACGTGGACACAGCTTTTCTTGTTGATACAAATGGCTTATTATACTACCTCTTGCCAACAATAATTTCATTCAGAGACTTGGATTGAACACAGAACTGTAATAACTTTATTTGATGCAACTTTGCAAACTTGACAGTTCTTGTCAAATTAGTGAAATATTGACAAGAAAGATCATGTGGTACTTGTCGATAAAAATGGCTTATTATAGTACATCTTCATTCATAGACTTGGATTGAACACAAAACTGAAATAACTTTATTTGATGCAACTTTGCAAAATATTATAATTAATCTTTCTGACTAACATTCATCATACATTTTATTCTGCTAAAAGTTGTCAGCATATAGGTAAGTGTCGAAAAAATGACTACCGGTAGTAATCTGTCCTCATGATATCAATCTTGTCAAATTCGACATGTTGAATTTGTCTACATAAATCATGCGGACACAGCTTTACTTGTGAGAAACCTCACTTTACTACTTCATGCTAACAACAATGTCATTCAGAGATCGGGATTTCATGCAGAACTGAATGGATTTTACCTGATCCAACTTTGCAAAATATCAAACAATCTAACAAACAGACTAACTATAGAAAAAAGTATCACTTAAGCACACAAGATGAACATTTCTAAAAAGACAGGAATGTAGAAAGAAAGTATAACACAAGATGAACATTTCTAAAAAGACAGGAATATAGAAAGAATGTATAACACAAGATGAACATTTCTCAAAAGACAGGAATGTAGAAAGAATGTATAAAGTATAGAAATACATAAAGAATACAATATATCAAGAACAGACACATGTAAGTACTGGTATGTATAACAGCCATTGAAAAAGCCATTGAAAAAAGCAGTATTACCATATATATCTGAAAATATTGAAACACGTCAGATGCTTGTGCTGCACATTAGGCATGGTAAAAATTTCCCAATTTGTAGAAAGAAAAAATATAATTTCCAGAATTTGTTCATGGCTTCATGTAAATTGTTACTTGACCACACTTCATTTGTTTTAACTACATAGCATGCTACTGGCAAAAGCACAAAACGGGTCATCGGAGAAACAGTGCAGGCTCAGATCAGATGCTGCAGAAAGCTGTTCCAGGAAGTTCAACCATTTTCTACCCAGATTATAAAAATAATGGGACATAAAAGGAGCTACAAATAAGCAAAACAAATTAATCCCATATTAAAGTGGGGCTACACTTGAAAAAAGAATTTGTTCCACTCATCGCAACAGATATATTTTGTGAAGGCCCCCGCCCATAGGGGCTTGAAGAAATATATGGGCTGCATGATGCTTCCACGCGGAGCTGAATCCGGCCCACACACTAGTACTGGTAAACCGCTTAGAGGATCTAAGCATGTCCAGGAACCGCGGTGCGAGGCGGACTGTCCATGCTAATAAACCCTATTGGTTTCATTGGGCGACAGGGCTTGAGAAATCATTTCATCTCAATGTCGGGTAAAAGTCCCACAAAATTGGAAGCAACGTCTCCAAAATGACCTTTACATTGTTGACGGGGACGTTAAACCTCAAATCAAACAAACAAAACAAACATATTTTGTGATAATTGAAGGACAGTTTTTGTCAATTCTCCATAAAACCCTATGTTGTGGGTATTCGTTAGAACCATGTTGCCGAGGCAGTTCTAATGACTACCCTAAAGACAGGTTTTTACTGAGAAATAAGGAAAACTAACCTTCAAATATCACAAAGTACCTTATCTGTTGCTATGTTGACCACAGTCCACTGAGAGAAAATTCTTCCTTTTCCAACTAACCTCACAATTAACCACCATTGAGAAAGGAGACAAATCCCTTAACAGCAGTAATGTCCCTTGGAAGTTTATCAATTAATCTTGAAAACCTATCTCATGGAACATTTCTGATATTTATGGTAAAACTGCAGTGGATTTCTGGAGAAAAAAAAATCACTACTAAAATAGTGTATCAAAAATTAGAAATACATACTATGCTGCAGTAAACAGTAAATATCAAGATTTGTTCGTTGTAACTCATAACTGTTGATAAAAAGAGATATTTGGATAATATAATTCAGAGACATTTTTTTTAGTTCTTTATCAAACCCTGTGTTGTGGTTATTTGTTAGAATCGCCTCATCGAGGCGATTCTAACAAATACCCACAACACATGTTTCTGAGAAATAAAGAAAATTATTTCTGAATTTATTAATTATCCTTGTATACTACTCATTATCCAGCGCTATTGTAAATCACAGCAAATATAACAGGATTTACTAGTGATGATTACATATATAATGGATTTTACATTTTTAGTTTTTATGAAATACTAGCATTCTTTTCACCTACAACTGTGGCGAAACCTAAAAAAAAATCCTATGATGTGGCTCTGAGTCAAACGGTCAACCAATGCTTAGAGCAGATATTTTTTGGGGGGTTTTTGGTTTTACGGCCCTTTCAAGGTTATTTCACTCATATCGAGCTGATCGTTAATCAGCAGTGGGCGAAAACCGGAGTACCCAGAGAAAAACCACCTGACCTTCCGTTGCAGAACTTGGCGTCTCACGTGACCCGAGTGAGGCTCCAACTGGAGCAGATATAAGACATCAAATGAACAAGTCTGTGTAATGAACACCTCCTACACCCCACTTTATATAGAAAAAACTGGGGTTTACTGGGGTATACATTACTTTTCTATTTCTGCTCCAAGACATACGTTGTGGGTACTCGTTAGAACCATCTCATTCCGCCTCAATGAGGCAGTTCTAACGAGCACCCTCAACCTATGTTTAGAGTATAAATAAGAAAAATAGCACAGATTTCCATCAGAAAAGCAGCCATTTTGGAGATGCAAAAAATGCACTATATTGCATGGTTGTGTTATTATAATGGTACGGAAACCGGTAGAATGCTATGTCATGCCAAATCTGACTAAAATGTTAGGACCAAAACTAGGATTGATGAAATTGTTGATGGTTGAACAAACAAAAGAGATGGAAAACAGATCTCTATAAGGCTCTTTGCTAGATACAGGTCCAACAACTTAACATATATTCCTACAATCTTCACTTTCTTTCTGTTGTGTGTTTTGCCCATATATTTATAATGCTATGTCTACATAACAATCTTAGCCAAACAGAACACTGTCAAATGCAAGACTGTCAAATTTAATACCAATTAAATTAAAAGCTGGACCCTCGTTAGCGTAACTCTTTCGACGCCAGACTGATTTCTAAACATAACTCCCAGTGCCAAATTTATCTTTAGTCCCTGGCATTTTCTACTACTTGAACCATGCATAGAAACTTGTAGTTACATCATACAACCCACAAAAACTGTCACAAAAAAGCCGAAAGTAACATTAGCGAGCCGAGGACCTTAATTGCTCGCTAACGTTATTTTTGGCTTTGTTTTAGTTTTATAAGTTGTATGATGTAACTATAAGTTCCAAACAAGACAAGATCAAAGATATTTTAAGTAAAAGCTTGTTTTTTGCCGAAAACATGTCTTACCTAATGATTTGCAACATACTTTAGCTAGTTATTTCCCTTTATTGGTTGATCTAAAAGGCGTAATCACATCGTTTCGCCAGGTCGCAAAAATGCAACTAGGGAACTCTGTTAGGCAGTCACAATTATTCGTCTAGGGCCCCGAAAGAGTTAACAAGCTCATTAGTGGTCAAAACGTTAACTGTGCTGGTAAGCAAAATACCTAAAATAGTGGTATGTTTGCTGAAAAATGTGAGCAGCTTTTGCATTTGCAAAGCTGCTCACATTGTTTCAGCAAAATCACTGTGTATTGCAATATTTAAAGTTTTTACGATATGTTAACTAATGACATTGTTAGTTTTGAATAACTGGCCCAAGGTGTTTTGTAAGTATTAGACAATAAAATTCAATTTTTCCATCTATAGAATTCAACAACCATTACGAAAACATAACTAAACAAATACATTGTAAACTTAAACACCGAAAAAAAAATTTAAGATGAAAAAATGTGATATTTTTCTTATTTCTGCTCAAAATATAGATTGTAGATTGCAGATCGAGGTGGTTCTAAAGATTACCCACAGTCTATATTTTAGAGCAGAAGTAAGAAAAGTAAGGTTTACCCCTGTAAACCCCAGTTTTACTATGTAAAAGTTGGGTTAAAGGGGGTCAAAATTATAAAGGGGTGTTTTCGTGATGGAATATTAGGAAGGACCCTTCACAATGAAAAAATAAAAAAAAAAAGTCAAATATGTAAACTAGAGCTGTCAGTGAAACTGACTGGGGCCCCGGCAGCGCTATCAGAGGAGTAGGAAAATTTGTGGACGGACAGACAGACAGACGGACGGACAGAGTGATTACTATAGGGCACCGACACTTTCAGTGCGGGGCCCTATTAATGACCGCATGACTGCAGCCTAACATGATGCTGAGAACTCAGAAACTTCTTTTACTCCAGGCTATTGAATGGTGTACAATTTGTTTGTTTGATTTGAGGTTTAACGTCCCCGTCAACACTGTAAAGGTCATTTTAGAGACGTTGCTTCCAATTTTGTGGGACTTTTACCCGACATTGAGATGAAATGACATCTCAAGCCCTGTCGCCAAATGAAACCAATAGGATTTATTATAAGCATGGACGGTCTGACTCGTGCGCACCGCTATGCCTAGGCAGGTTTAGATCCTCTAAGCGGTTTACCAGTACTTGTGTGCGGGTCGGATTCAGCTCTGCGTGGAATCATCATCACAACAAATGTAATAGGATGGAAAGTTAATAATCAAATACACCGGTACCTTTTCTGAAGAAGTGTAGCTGAGTAGCTTTTAAAAAGGAAAACCTACTCATATTCTAGCACAACTATTCATAGCACCAGATAAGAGGGGTATCCACATATTATTTTTCTTATTTCTGCACAAAAACATAGGTTGTGGGTACTCATTAGAAGCGCCTCGCAAGGCGCTTCTAATGAATACCCACAACGTCTATTGTCATGCAGAAATAGGAAAAATATCGGTTCTTTTTGGATGAAAAACACACCTTATCTAGAGCTATGCAGTATTAGAGCATTATGCTAACCTATTTTGAGACGGAAACCCCAAAACTGGTAACTGGCAAACATTGAAGGCCCAGATCCGAAGTCGCTGCAGAATATGGCGTGTGATCAGGGCCTACACTTTTTGCAAAAAGCTCAGCCATTTTCCAAATCAGTTTTGAAGAAAACACAATCCGACACCCCTAAATTTTGGAATGGACTCCTGCTATATATAAGGAGGAATATTCCATTTGGTACAAAAAGGGTTAACTAACAACTTTGTCTGCTTTGAACATTATGGCCCAGTTGTTAAAAGCATCTCTAGCTTAACGAGCTCTATAGTGGTCAAGTTGTTAACTGTTCTAGTAAGTACAAGATCTAATACAATAGCATTTTTGGTTAATATCAATGGAAATGAAAATGCTTCTCACATTTTTTGCAGCAAAAATATCACTGTATTAACACTTAAGATGCCGCGAAAAACTACATCTGAAAATGCTGTCTGTTGTCGTCTGCTGAAATTTTGGCAAATTTTTAAAAAATATTTTTTGCATACAGGCTAACAGTGTGAACCCAGATCAGACTGCTCCTTGTAGGAGCAGTCTGATCTGGGTCCACACAGTTTGTAAACAATTACTTCTAAGGTAACCGGCAGACGGCAAAGCAGACGGCAATTCTTGTGATTGGCATTTTTATGGGTTAAATATTATACTTGCTAGAAGAGATAAAACTTTGGTCAGGAACAGGACTGTTGAGCTTACAAGGCTTTGCGATACTGGCCCTAGATCTCATCCTGCTCACTGTTGGTATTTCATAATTTATGAGCAGGACAACCTGCATGCTCAGCTCAGGAGAGCATTAAAAAGTTCCATAACCTTGAGCACAGGCCCCAAGGTTATAAAATATTTCTGGGTCCACACATCAGAGCATGAATTTTAAATGCTTATAAATATCAAAATATAGAAAATAAGTATTAATCTGCTTAGATCAAAAGAAGCTAATATTTATCCTGCTCATAAATATTAAAATGTCAACAATTTTGTAATTTTTTGGCATTTTAATATTTATGAGCAGGATAAATTACATGCTCAGTTGAGCTCAGCATGAAAATGTTTTTATAACCTTGGGGCCAGGGGCCAGTTTTTCAATACTGACAACATCGTTCGTTAACAAATTGTTAAAACTTTGATCATTTAAAATGGTAAATGTGCTTATATTTTTGCTGAAAATATGTGAGCAGCTTTTAGGCCGCTTTCATTTTTTTTTCAGCAAAAATAATACAATGTTAGATGCTGTACTTGCTAAAGCAGTTAACATTTTCACCAATTGTTCTCTGGGGCCAGTTGTACAAAGCATCGTTAGCTTAATGAGCCCGTAAGTGGTCACTTTATTTACTGTTCTAGCAAGGTTAATATTTTAAATTTTGGTACTTTTACTGAAAAAAAGTGTGCGGCTTTTGCATTTGCATAATACATGATCAAAGTTTTAACGATAAGTAAGCTAACGACATTGTTAGTTTTGAAGAACTGGCTTAACAGGATTTATTTTTAAAAATTAACATACATAAACAACAAAAACTTCATACACAAGGGGCCAGTTGTTCAAAACTAATGTCATTAGTAAATGTATCGTTAAAACTTTGATCATTTAATATGGCAAATATACTAATATTTTTACTGAAAAATGTGAGCAGCTTTTGCAAATGCAAACGATGCTCACATTTTTTTAGCATAAATAACAAAATTTTAGATTTTGTTCTTGCTAGAACAGTAACAATATGACCACTAATGAGCTCGTTAAGCTAACCATGGTTTGAACAACTGGCCCCAGCCCTAGATATTTTGATTTATAAAAAGCTAGTACTAAATAAATTGTTACCCACTCCATCTGAGTATTTGAAAATCAAAATCTCTAAAACAAGAAGAATAAGCGAAATTTTGGAATGGAAGAAGAAATCACCGTGAAAACTTTTAGCAGCCCTAATTACTCCAGTTTAAAGGTGCATTATTGAGCTACCGGGTCTCAAAAGTGTTTTTCTGGTTTTTATCTTCAATGCATACTCTTTTGTCATGTGTACACTTTTGGAGCCAAATATAGCTTCAGAACTTTGTGAAAATGGTCGTTTTCATTCGTGTTTACCCTTCGTCTGAACATGTGTTCGGAATTTCTGTTCTAAAAATAAATCTGTCACTTTACACATTCATGGCAACAGTATCGTCTCTGAGTGTCATTACTTATGGCATGGTATTCAGCATCATATTTTTTTTCCGATTCAGGCATGGCCTAAGCAAACAAGGCCAAAAATGAACGTCGCATAACGTCATATATGGGGATTCTATTTTTGTCACAAACTAAAAATAAATCTAACTAGTGTTCGAAACCTAGTTAGGGAATCCCTCTCAAACTCGTTTACCTGTCATCATAATTGTTCGCATTTTTGCATAAAATGCATTCATTTGTATTGTTATAAAGAAAAATACCGGCTATATGTATTTTAATTTTGGAAGCATTTTTTCCAGATAGCTCAATAATGCACCTTTAATGGGACATCTTAATATCAATGTAAAATTTGACCACAATGACAGTGCTATCTGAAGTAGCAATGTAGATCCTGCACAGATAAGCATGCCAGACTGCAGCCCCAGCAGTCTTGTGTGACCTAGGTCTACAGTGTTATTTACCTGCCAGCATAACAGAAGCTGATGTGAGTGCAATAGCTCTTCCTTTCTTTCATACATTTGAGTTTAAAAACAAGAGGGCCACGATCGCCCTGGATTGCTCACCTGATCTATAGTGAAACAAGTGGGACCCAAGGAGGGTATTGGCCCCAGGGCTTTAATGTGCATAATGTTGGGGGAGGTCTTAAAGGTGAAGCTTCATACCAAACATCAACAAAGGCTATAATTTGAACAATCTTGGCAAAGGTCCACTAGATGAAGCTACACACCAAATATCAAAGACCTGGGCCTTGCGGTTTCAGAGAAGATTTTCTTTAAAGATATTCCCTAAATAAGCCTATGCAAAACCAAATGGCCCCGGGGCTATATAAGACTATGTAAAACCAAAGGGCCCGGGGTGGGCCATTCATGGCCCTTGGTCTAACATTTGAACAATCTTCGTAGAGGTCCACTAGATGAAGCTTCATACCAAATATCAAAGACCTGGGCCTTGCAGTTTCAGAGAAGAAGATTTTTAAAGATTTCCCTTTATAAGTCTATGTAAAACCAAAGGGTCTCGGGGCGACGACATTTTTGGCTCCAGGGCTATAATTTGCACAATCTTGATAGAGGTCCACTAGATAAAATTTTACACCAAATATCAAAGACCTAGGCCTTGTGGTTTCACAGAAGAAGATTTTTTTTAAGATTTTCCCTATATAAGCCTATGTAAAACCAAAGGGACCCGGGGCGGGGGCATTTTTGGCCCCAGCACTATAATTTGAGCAATCTTGGTAGGGGTCCGATAGATAAAGCTTCATACCAAATAGCAAAGACCTGGGCCATGCGGTTTCAGAGAAGAAGATTTTAAAAGATGTTCCCTATATAAGCCCATGTAAAACCAAAGGGTCCAATGGCGGGGGCATTTTAGGCCCCAGCACTATAATTTGAACAATCTTGGTAGGGGTCCACTAGATAAAGCTTCATAACCAAATAGCAAAGACCTGAGCCATGCGGTTTCAGAGAAGAAGATTTTTAAATATTTTCCTTATATAAGCCCCTGCAAAACCAAAGGGCCCCGGCATTATAATTTGAATAATCTTGGTAGGGGTCCACTAGATGAACCTTCATACCAAATATCAAATACCTGGGCCTTATGGTTTCAGAGAAGAAGATTTTAAAGATTTTCCCTATATAAGCCCATGTAAAGCCAAAGGGCCCCGGGCGGGGGCATTTTTGGCCCCAGCAATATAATTTGAACAATCTTGGTAGGGGTCCACTAGCTGAAGTTCATACCAAATATCAAAGACCTGGGCCTTGTGGTTTCAGAGAAAAAGATTTTTTAAGTTTTCGGTGAAAAAAATCTATTTTTGGCTCCTGTGACCGAGATGTGCAACAGACCGGAACCATTTGGACCACTTTGAAAGGGGACCACCTAAGGATCATTGCTGTGAAGTTTGGTCAAAATCTGATCAGTGGTTTAGGAGGAGATGTCGTTTGAAGAAATTGTTTACGCACCCAGGCACACACGCACTGACAACGGACAAAAAGTGATCACAAAACCTCACCTTGTCACTACGTGACAGGTGAACCAAAAAGAAGAATCTATCTTTAGCTATCTGACCCTGTCCCAGGCAATTTTTTATTTCTTCCTTTCTAAATACCCTTCTATTTCACGAAGAAGAGAATTTATTCGTTTTTTTCTCTCCAATTCTTTTTTCCTTTTATAACACTCATTTAAATAGCCTCTTTCAGTTTGGTAATTTTTATCTGAATCAAACTCACCCAATATATCCTCTAAAAGAATTTTAATTTGATGATCAAGACTTCTAGCATTACTACTGTCAACTCTCTTATCAACATCATCATCATCACCCAGATTCAAAACATCTTCTAGCTATTGCCCCAGTATTATAACCTCTCTTGAAAATATACCCATAATCCTCTTCAACCTTTGCCTCATTTTCATTATCTGACGCTGACCCTGAATGTGTGTCAAATAAAGTTTCTATATCCCTTTCATCAATACCTAGGTCTTCTAACTGGCTGCAGGACAACATTTCAGAAATCTCTTTTAAATAGTCATAATATTGGCTTGCATCCACAGCTTTATTCTTGTCAACATCCACAACTTTTTTCTTGTCAAAATTGCCTAGTGGCTCACTGGCTCTTTTAATAAGAATCCGCTTTGCCTCACTCAGTTCCAATTTCATGGTGGCCTCAAGTTTTTCTGCTGTGGGCGTGTAAGCTCTCTTCATTTTAGCAGGTTTATGATTGTGGAATCCGTATGATTTTAAAGACCAGCTGAAATCAGACGGTTTTTAAATCAGTCTCAACCAATGTAAATGAGCCAGCACACGACAAAACCTAAAATGAGACATTTGTGCCCATCGAAGACTCAGATCAGCCTGGGCATCCATATAGTCTGACCAGAGACTTCTCTTACTGTATGAAGGAGCATTGGGCCCATAGCTATCCTTACAGCACACAATGATCAGACTGTGTGGATGCACAGGCTGGGCTGAGTCTTCGTTGGGTGCACATGTCTTATTATAGGTTTTGGCATGCGCTGGATCATATTACAAAGGCATTCCTTATTGGGCCATTAGCTATCCTTACAGCGCACAATGATGAATCTGATCAGACTGCGCAGATGTACAGGCTGATCTGAGTTTTCATTAGGTGCACGTCTTATTGTAGGTTTTGTCATGCGCTGGCTCATATTACAAAGGCATTCCTTATTGGGCCCTTAGCTATCCTTAGAGCGCACAATGATGACTCTGATCAGACTGCGCGGATGTGCAGGCTGATCTGAGTCTTCGTTGGGCACAAGTCTTACTGTAGGTTTTGTCATGCCCTGGCTCGAATATAATCCTGCTCATGAGAAAAGGGTCATTATAACAAAGGCGAGCAACAAGGCTCAGGCGAGTCTGCCTATACGCACTTTGCTGGTTCCAGACATGAAGAAAACACTCAGAGGTAGTATCATGCAAAAAAATCATAGTTGGAAGGAGATTGTAAAGGACACTCCTTCTCCTGTGATGGCTTCTACGTAAGTCTTTGGAAATGTGAGCCCTGAAAATACTGTTCTTTTGTGCAGTTTCATCACATTCATGGCTGTCGACCTAATGGGTGCCTGCCTCCACCCACCGGGGCTTGGATAAATAGATTGGGCTGCACGATGCTTCCACGCACACCTTATACCTACCGCACGAGTACTGGTAATCCACTTAGAACGTCTAAGCCTGCCCAGGAAAATTGCTGCAAATGTAGCATCCATGCTTATAAACCCTAGTGGTTTCATTGGGCGGCAGGGATTGAGTTGTTATTTAATCTCAATGTCGGGTAAAAGTCAACAGTCAGTGAAGGCTGTTTTTGTGTTTTTATGCTGAAAAAATGTGAGTATCTTTTGCAAAAGCAAAAGCTTTTCACATTTTTTTCAGCAAAAATGGGTGCAAACTGACGAAAAGTTTCAACACGCAGTCAGTGAAGGCTGTTTTTGTTTTTTTCTGAAAAAATGTGAGTATCTTTTGCATTTGCAAAAGCTACTCACATTTTTTTCAGCAAAAACATTTACATATTTGCCATATTAGATGACCAAAGTTTTAATAATATGTTAACTAGGTTTTCTCTAAATTAAGTCTATACAAAATATGTGGGTCCCAGGGCTAAAACTTGAACATTATTTACAGAGGTCCACTTGATTAAGGTGTGTACCAAATAATCTCAGTAGAAAAAATAAGTAGGGTTTGAGTGGGGTAGAAGTATATAGGCATATATTCCTGATGCCCTGTAATCTGGAACTATGATATATACTCTTCAACAAAACATTGTTTTGCTATGTTTGATCAACTCCGTTAAGACTCGGTGCTTGAGAAATCTGTTTGAAAAATAAAATCTGTTTGAAAAATAAGTTTTTTTGAAAAACAGAAATTCGAAAAATCAGTGATATTTTTGCAAAAAAATGTAGTGAAAAAAGTCGGGACCATCAGTCGACTTTGAAAAGTCTGGTATTTTTTAAAAAAAATCGACAATTAACAAGTTTCAGTTGTATTTTGTTACACCAAACCCAATTTCTTTTCATGAACAAAATACATGTACCGTATTCCTCCCATGTAGCGCACCCACTCCTATAAGCCCACCCCCCGCACTGTTTTGCAAGAACAAAATAATAAGCACCCCTTCTACTGTCAGAGGAAAAAATATTTTGGCTTACGTAAAATAAAGATTAGCCTTTCAGTTATCGCCTTAATGTGTTGGAGGAATCCAGAATTCCTGAATAAAACCACTTAACCTTTGATGGCAACAAGTACCCTCCTGGAAT
>OY757013.1:10207524-10220747 GCA_963580285.1 Lucinisca nassula
GGGTAGAGCTAGGACTGGTCAACCCAGTGTCAGGACAATGTGACTGGGTGTGGTATCATGTAATGGGTCTGGGACATGATACTTCAGTGAGGCAGCACTATAAAAGTGAGCACTGAGCTCCCTGTCGCAATCAGACACCATCGTGATATGACTGAAAAATTGTTGAAAGCGACGCTAAACCCGAATTCACACACTGGTAAAGTTCTACAGTGTGCCCCTCAGGAATTTTGCACACAATGAATAGAAAGAGTCCATGTCATCACAAAGGCAGAGATCATATAAAGTGCACAATGGAATGAAACATAGTCATATGACACAATATTTGTTTCAGGTACCTCAAGGACTTAACCCTTATCTTGCTGAATATTCAGTTTAGCCACACCCATTTCTGACTTTGAACCAATCAGATTACTTGATGTAATTTATTCCTACAAATTCATAAATTGAATGTCAAACAGTGTAGATCCTGATCAGATGGCTTCTTCAGAAGCCATCTGATCTGGATCTACACTGTTTCAAAAGATAGGGGTTGTCGTGAACAGCAAGATAAGGGTTAAAATCATCATCACATAAACCCTTATCCTGCTGAATAATTTAATTACCCACACCCATTTCTGACTGTCAGCCAATCAGATTGCATGATACAATGGTTTTGATCAAACTCACAAACTGAGTAACAAACAGTGTTGATCCAGATCAGATGGCTTCTCTAGAAGCCATCTGATCTGGATCAACACTGTTTGTGAAGTTAGGGCTTTTCATGTTCAGAAGGATATGGGTTAACATGCCCATGTAATGAACACCCAAATAAATCCTTTATATAGGGAAAAGCAAGATTTACAAGGGTGACTGTTAGTTTCCTAATTTCTTGGCTCAAAAACTTAGTTAAAGGCCTCCATTGTGTAGTGGAAAAGCTACTCTCCTCATAAACCAGGGTCGTGGGTTCGATCCCGGGCTTCTCCAGACTTTCGGATGAGTCTGTAACCCAGGTCCCATTTCCACATAAATTTTAGTTGCTAAAAATGACATTATGATAACACATCTGTGTGACCATGTTTCCAATGCACATGAGATAATCGGTGCGACCATATGAGGGCTAATTGAAAGAGGTATGCAGGGATGTTCTTTTTAAGTCCACTATTCTCTGACTTCATTGGGCTGTGTACCCAAGGACTGGTCTCATTTGGTCAGTTTATATCGACAAGGTAGCACTCTAACGTAAACAAGACCAGCAGCTTTTGCAAAATGGACAAAATTGGTGAAAGATCAGTGATTCAATATTTGCATAGTATAGGGATCAAAATGGTTTTTGATGCATTAACATTTGCCGGGTCCCGAGGAAGCTGTTTGAATATGAGGCTGCCAGGAGGAATGTTCAATATCTTCTGAGGGATCCGGCAAATGTTAATGCAATGAAATAACCCTGATCGTTGTTCTTGCATAACTTCATATAAACTCTTCAAATGCAACCAGCGAACCAATATGGCGGCCAGATCAGAATGTTGATTACAATGACGTTGTTACGCAGTAACCATCTGATGTCATCATAGAATCCTAAAAAGCTACGTTCAGGGCTATAACGTCACGTCACTCAAAATAACATAAACAAAAGCAAGGCCAGTCTTGAGATATCAAAAGCTCAAAATCCATGTTCAAACAGCACACGAATTTCATGATTTGAACATGGTTTTTGCTGTTTGAGCATGGCTTTCGGTCCATTTGAAAATGGCTTCAAACAGCCATGCGCATAGATATTTATGCAAGAAAAAAGGTTTAACACCTAAGGATATACATAATGATATGGTAGCAAAACAAGAGAAAGATGCCTCTTCATATGCTACAGTGAAAGTGTGGGTGGCCGAATTTAAGTGTGGCAGATAGAGCCTTGAGGATGACCCCTGTCCTGGAAGGCCTGTCAATGTTGCAACCCCAGAAATGGTCAATAAAGTCCATTATATTGTTTTGACTAACAGACGAGTCACAGAAAGATATATAGCCAGTACAGCTGGCATTTCACAGGAAAGAGTACATTCCATTCTGACAGAGGATCTTGCAATGAGAAAGCTTTCGGTCCAATGGGTACCAAGACTTCTGACAGTTAATCAGAAGCACATTGTCACATGCTAATCTTAACCTTTTCCAGGAAGATCCTGCCAACTTTCTTCAGAGATTTGTTACTATGAATGAAACCTAAGTCCATCATTTAAACCCCGGAGGCCAAATAACAATCAAAACAATGGAAGCACCCTGCCTCACCCCCGTCAAAGAAGGCTAAGACTGTTCCATCAGCTGGGAAGGTTATGGCCTAGGTTTTCTGGGATGCAGATGGTATTCTGCTGATAGATTATCTCCAAAAGGGACAAACAAGCAATGTCACATACTATGCTTCACTTCTGACACAGTTATGGGAAAATATTGAACTTAAGCGCCTCGGAAAGCTCACTAAAGGTGTGTTGTTCCATTAGGACAATGCTCCTGTTCACAAGTTGGTCATAAGGAGGAAGATTCCATTGGTACAGGAAGGGTTAAGGTAAATGCTGTGATTTCACTGTAAACTTGGCTATGTGCCACTTGGGCTAGTTAGAGACTCTAGTCAGTGCTTTAACCCTTTTTGTACCAGATGGAATCTTCCTCCTTATATAGGGCAGGAGTCCATTTCAAAATTTAGGGGTGTCAGGTTTTGTTTTCATCAAAATTTATTTGGAAAAGGACTGAACTTTTAGCAAATAGTGGAGGCCCTGATCAGATGCTGCGTTCTGCGACGTCTGATGTGGGCCTGCACTTTTTGCCAGGGTACCCGTTTTGTGGTTTCTGGTACAAAATGGGTTGAATTTAAGCAGTCTGGTCAGATCTTGAAGCCTTGCTGAAAACGGCAAAAGAGAAGTGAAGGCAATGCTCAGGAATTGATGCAATTACCCACACCTCCCATCAGAGACACCAAAGGGAAAGAAACATGAACATGAAATAACTAGACCCTGATGAAAGCATCAGAAGCGGAAAGCAAAAAAAGACAGTAACTATTACTTTCCCACAAAATGGCCAAACAGCTGTCCAAATTAAAAAGATATAAGGCATACAAAGATGAACTATAACAATAATATATAATGACAGAAGCATCCTTATCTGTGACTGCACTTCCCCTCTATGTTAACTATCATTTGATATAGTTTCAACAAAATCTCTTGAATAATTTTCGAGTTACACTGGACAAAATGTGACAGGTGGATGCACAGACGGAGATTACAATGCCCCCATTCAAGAAAGATAGTTCTTGATACATAATAAATGACAAATACACTGAAAGTTGAAAGGGAAACAATAGCAAAATGAGGCAAGATATAGGTATGGTTCTTAGACACTGCATTTCCACTGAATGCCCTCTACCAAATTAGTATGCAGTTTTAATTAATTCCCTTCAGGTAGAATTAACCCTTAAGCTGCCAAGGAAAACAGCATCTGAAAATGTCATCTGCTATGTCGTCTGCTGAGTTTTTCTGCAAACTTTTTATGTCCCTGGTAGCGATAGTGGGAACATATTGTTTTTGCCCTGTCTGTGTTGGTTTGTTTGTTTGTACATGGACAACTTTAATGTTGTTCATAACTTTTGAACCATTTGAGATTGAGCATTCATATTTGGCATGTTGGTTCCTTGTGACAAGAGCTTCACATTCATGCAAAAAATTTTGACCTGTGACCTTGACCTTGATGTGTGAGCAACTTTGAAAAAAAAAAGACCTTGCCCGGGGACATGTTCGTGTTTCAAAAACACATCTCTCTTGTTAAAAATATTTTTGCATACAGGCAAACAGTGTGGGCCCAGATCAAACTGCTCCTATAGGAGCACTCTGAACTGCTCTTATAGGAGCACTCTGATCTGGGTCCATACTGTTTGCAAAAATTACTTTTTAGGTAACCGGCAGATGACAAAGCTGACGACAACTGTCGTGATTGCATATATGGGTTAATATTCTTGTACACAGCACTCCCTCTGAATATCCTTGATCATTTACGAAGCTTCAACAAAACTGAGTTGTACATGTTCAGGCAAAGACAACTGCCATACAGTCAAACTTCAATGGCTCGAACACCTTTGGGACCTCGAAAATCTGTTCCAGACAGGGGTAGTTTGAGCCACTGAGGTTACTGTCAAGAGGCATAACGAGATAATTTTAAACATCTTTTCGGTGTTCTATAATGAAAATGTATGCTATGTGTACTCATTAGAATTGCCTCATCAAGGCGATTCGAATGAGTACACACAGCATACATTTGCTAGATGACAAACTAAAATCTCCTTAATTATCCCCAATTAATTCTTATGTAGAGGATTTCGCTAGGGGCTCAAGCATGGGTTCGACAAATCCATGCTAAATGAGCCATCAGTGTTCGAGCCATCCAAGTTCCACCGTATTTCCCTTCATAGACGCCTCCGTGGTGTAGTGGTTAAGCTACTCGCCTTGTAAACCAGGGATCTCAGGATCGATCCCGGGCTTCTCCAAACTTTCGGATGAGTCTTTAAACCGACGTCCGGTCTCTGTATGACCTTAGCTGTTGGTGAGACGTAAAACTCAAACACTGATATTTCCATCACATTCTGCAGGATGGTTGGGGTGGGAAAGCCGAGACATATGAATTGTCAGGTAATCTGTGGTTGTTTGTTTTTTTTGTTTTCCTATAAAGGCTTAGCTTATCAGGCCTCATACTGACCACGCTTTTCCATGCCTGAAAGACCCAATTTTGCAACTTCAACCCTTATCTTGTTGAACAAGACACAACAATTACCTCTGCAAACAGTGTAGATCCAGATCAGATGGCTTCTGAAGAAGCCATCTGATCAGGATCTACACTATTTGTAATGCAGTTTGTGAAAATATCAAGTAATGTGGTTGACTTATAGTCAGAAATGGGTGTGGGTAATAAATTTATTCAGCAGGATAAGGGTTAAATAGTTTTTTAAACAGACTATAGGCACAAAAATCAAAATCTCAAAGCCTGAAATCAAGAAAAAAATCAGGTTCTAAAAGCCTGAAATCCTGCAAATGCCTGAATAATATGAGGCCTGGCTTATGCATTTCCATGAGTAAATGCTTCTTCAATCAGAAATAAAGACTCGGCTTAGTAACAGCAGACACCAATGATTAGGATGTATGAATTCTTGACCTAGCGAGTCCCAGGACTCACTAACCCTTCTCTTGCTGAATATTCAGTTTAGCCACACCCATTTCTGACTCTGAACCAATCAGATTACTTGATGTAATTTAGTCCTACAAATTCATAAATTGAATGTCAAACAGTGTAGATCCTGATCAGATGGCTTCTTCAGAAGCCATCTGATCTGGATCTACACTGTTTGCAAAGATAGGGGTTGTTGTGAACAGCAAGATAAGAGTTAAGACAAATTTATCCAAAAAAAAAAAAAAAAAGCTAGTGTTCGCTATTCAGAATGTTTGCATTTGACAGCCGCTGTCAATAGACATGTACAAGCACTACGTCATCACTCAGTCATACTATTTGCCGGGACTTACTGGTACTTGTCAAAAAATGTCTTATGCCATTTATTGCCATTGTAAATATGATATTTTTTTCTGTGAGCAGGTTTTTCATTGGATTCGAAACGTCAAACTTGACCTTTGAACCATGACAATAGACATGTCCAAGCTTGTAATTAATGATTTCTAGAAGATTTGAGGCTGTTTTCATGATATTTACCTCTAATATTTACGGAGGTAACAAATCGGAATGGTCCCAGTTACTCTATAATAAAAATGCGAACAACTAATGACCCAATGCAGAAAATGCATGAATATGTACATGAATATATTTAACTACCCATTTATACTATAATGTCATATATTCATATATTATCTGTGAAAGTCAACTGATTTAGCCCATAACAGAACCCCTGTTTGCAGTGTGTTTATATATAGCCAGTCGCTTTTCGACGAACACCAAGAACGATAATCCATGTCAGATTTCGAGGGGGGTAATTCGCGCGCATGTGCAACGAAATGTAAATGATGTCACATGTCAAAACTTTAGATACATCTTTAGCCACTTCCATAACAAAAACATAATTATCTAGATTGCGCAGTCGATGGTAAACAATCGCAAATACCCGGTTTTTCTATGAATAACACTAATGACTATGTATTAGCTAGCCAAAACTACATGTAAGTTAAAAAAAAGTTGCAAAGAACATTCTAACTGATAAGCAAAGTTTCAGAAGTGCAACTCCTATAGTTTAGAAAATATGGCAAAGTCATACTTTTTGACCTTTGACCTTGGGGTTATGTAAAGGTCCACCAAAAGTATTCCATTTTTTTCTTTATTCCAACGGCCATCCAATAACAAAAGTTTCAGAAGTGTAACTCCAATAGTTTAGAAGATATGGCAAAGTCATACTTTTTGACCTTTGACCTTGGGGTCAGGTTGAGGTCAAGGTCACACCAAAAGTAGCCCAATTTATTCTATATTCCAAGGGCCATCCAATAACAAAAGTTTCAGAAGTGTAGCTCCAATAGTTTAGAAGATATGGCAAAATAATATGTTTTGACCTTTGACCTTGGGGTTATAGATGAGTTTAGGCTGATTAACTTCCTTGGTAACGCTGCGCATGCGCAGTCTTGTGTGGCAAAAAGTAATCAGTCAAGCGTGCGTGTGTACAGTAAACTAAGGAAAAATAAGATTTTTTAAGCATAGTGTTTGCCATTTCATCCACAACATTCATAGACTTTTATACTGCAGTTCAGTGCCCACCCCCCCCCTCCCCGGCCCATCAGGGCTTGAAGAAATACATGGGCTGCATGATGCTTCCGCGCAGAGCTGAAACCGACCCGCACACGACTACTGGTAAACCGCTTAGAGGATCTAAGCCTGCCCAGGCAACGCGGTGCGAGTCGGCCCGTCCATGCTTATAAACCATATTGGTTTCATTTGGCGGCAGGGCTTGAGATGTCATTTAATCTCATTGTCGGTTAAAAGTCCCACGAAATTGGAAGCAACGTCTCCAAAATGACCTTTACAGTGTTGACGGGGTCGTTAAACCTAAAATCAAACTTCACAATCTTTTGAATCACAACAGTACTTGGCAGATATGTCCGAATTTCCGAATTCTCTTTTTACTATTACATTATACATGTACATGCTATTTGTTGTTCACCGCCGCTGCCTTTTGCTGTATGTTTTAAATGGATGCTTGATTGTTTAATGCTCATACTCTGAGTAACGGGGCCCTGAATAAATCTTTGACCTGATTTGCCAGAAAAAAAAAATGAGCAGTTAAGGCAGAGTTTTCGAAGCGATACTTCGAAAAATCTGAACATGAAAGTCCCATAGCCAGACTGGATAGAACTTAGATTTTCGGGACGAATCTCATTAGGCAGGGGGTGGGGGATATAAAAGGTCGAACTATGGCCCGGTATCTCAGTCGGTAGAGTGTTTCTACTGTATACGAGAGGTCCTGGGTTCGCAGAGCTAAAACTGACCGCACATGAGTACTGGTAAAACCGCTATAAATTCTCGCCCCCGCCCATAGGGACTTGGAACAAGAGGCTCAATGAGCCTAAACCGCTCACCTGAGGAACTTAAGTTTTAACAATTCACAGACTTGACTACTAAATCTGATAATAGAATCCAGCCCATTGACCCTTACAGGATATAAGTCATGATTATTGCATTGCATTCCAAGTTTGAGACTTCTAGCTTCTATAGTTCCTGAGAAATCTTTGACGAAAATTTAACATTGGTCAAAATGGAGAGAAAGAAGAATGAAGGAACAAATGAACCAGACTAGCTTCAAAACCTAATGCAGCCTTTCCCCTTGCCCAATGGTGCTACACATAAAATTTAAACAAGATTGGTCGACTGCCTTCTGAGATATGCTTCATTGAAAGTGTGGACGACGGATGGACGGACGACAGACGACGGACTCCGGAGCCTTGGTATACTATCTGCTCACTGGAGCCTTTGGCTCAGGTGAGCTAAAAATTCAAGTCGCTATTTCTGTCACAACATTTTCCCTACGTTAAGTCTATGGGCAAATTTTTTTGTCTCTCAAGGTCACGTAACTCCGAGGTCAATATTCCGATTCGGCCCAAAATCGAACTTAACCGAGATTTTATGCCTGTCCTCGTTACCTGCAAGTTTGAAGCTGATATGAATAAAAATAAAGTTGCTATCGTGGTCACAACGTATTTTTTATGCTCAAGGGCAGGTAACTCCAAGGCAAATATTCCGATTCGGCCCAAAATCGAACTTTACCGAGATTTTATGTCTGTCCTCGTTACCTGCAAGTTTGAAGCTGATCTGAAAAAAATTCAAGTCGCTATCGTAGTCGCAACATTTTCCCTAATTAAGTGTATGGGCAAATTTTTTGTCGCTTAAGGTCACGTAACCCCGAGGTCAATATTCCGATTCGGCCCAAAATTGAACTTAACCAAGATTTTATGCCTGTCCTCGTTACCTGCAAGTTTGAAGCTGATATGAATAAACATAAAGTTCCTATCGTGGTCACAACGTATTTTTTTATGCTCAAGGACAGGTAACTCCAAGGCAAATAATCCGATTCGGCCCAAAATCGAACTTAACCGAGCTTTTATGTCTGTCCTCGTTACCTGCAAGTTTGAATCTGATCTGAAAAAAATTCAAGTCGCTATCGTAGTCACAACATTTTCCCTATGTAAAGTCTATGGGCAAATTTTTTGTCGCTCAAGGTCATGTAACTCCAAGGTCAATATTCCGATTCGAACTTAACTTAGATTTTATGCCTGTCCACGTTACCTGCAAGTTTGAAGCTGATCTGAATAAAAATAAAGTTGCTATCGTGGTCACAACGTATTTTTTTATGCTCAAGGGCAGGTAACTCCAAGGTAAATAATCCGATTCGGCCCAAAATCTAACTTAACCGAGATTTTATGTCTGTCCTCGTTACCTGCAAGTTTGAAGCTGATCTGAAAAAAATTCAAGTCGCTATCGTAGTCACAACATTTTCCCTATGTTAAGTCTATGGGCAAATTTTTTGTCGCTCAAGGTCACGTAACTCCGAGGTCAATATTCCGATTCGGCCCAAAATCGAACTTAACCGGGATTTTATGCCTGTCCTCGTTACCTGCAAGTTTGAAGCTGATCTGAATAAAAATAAAGTTGCTATCGTGGTCACAACGTATTTTTTCATGCTCAAGGGCAGGTAACTCCAAGGCAAATAATCTGATTCGGCCCAAAATCGAACTTAACCGTGATTTTATGTCTGTCCTCGTTACCTGCAAGTTTGAAGCTGATCTGAAAAAAATTCAAGTCGCTATCGTAGTCACAACATTTTCCCTATGTTAAGTCTATGGGCAATTTTTTTGTCGCTCAAGGTCACGTAACTCCGAGGTCAATATTCCGATTCTGCCCAAAATCAAACTTAACCGAGATTTTATGCCTGTCCTCGTTACTAGCTACAGTGATGACAACATTTTCCCCATGTTAAGTCGATAGGCAATTTTTCGGGCGCTCAAGGGGACGTAACTCTTGAGTGAATTATCTGATTCGGCCCAAAATCAAACTTGACCGAGATTTTATGCCTGTACTGGTTATCTGCAAGAATGAAGTCGATCAGAAAAAAATTGACGGAGCTAGAGTGATGACAAGCTTTTTCCTATGGGAGCTAGATGTTGCCATGGCAACCAGAGTTCCACTCAGATCTGCCTGAAAACCTAATGAAGCCTTTCCACTTGCCCAATAATGCGACACATGAAATTTGATCAAAGTTGGCCAAGTAGTCTTTAAGATATACATTTTTGAAATTCCCATTAACCCTAATGCAAAAACACACAAGGGCAGGTAACTCCTAAGTGAATGATCCGATTCTGCCAGTTATCGAACTTGACCGAGATTTCATGGCTGTGCTGGTTATCTGCAAGAATAAAGCCAATCTGAAAATAATTGAAGCAGCTACGGTGATGACAACATTCTCCCCAAGTTAAGTCAATAGGCAATTTTTTCAACGCTCAAGGGCACGTAACTCCTGAGTGAATAATCCGATTCAGCCCAAAATCGAACTTGATCGAGATTTCATGCCTGTCCTCGTTATCTGCAAGAATGAAGTCGATCAGAAAAAAATTGACGGAGCTAGAGTGATGACAAGCTTTTTCCTAACGCTCAAGGGCACGTAACTCCTGAGTGAATAATCCGATTCAGCCCAAAATCGAACTTGATCGAGATTTCATGCCTGTCCTCGTTATCTGCAAGAATGAAGACAATCAGAAAAAATTGACGGAGCTAGAGTGATGACAAACTTTTTCCTATGTTAAGTCTATGGGAGCTATTTGTTGCCATGGCAACCAGAGTTCCAATCCGATCTGCCCGAAAACAGTATGCAGCCTTTCCCCCTACCTGATAATGCTTCACATGAATTTTGATCAAGATTGGCCCACTGGTTCCGGAGATATACTTCTTTGAAAGTGTGGACGACGACGGACGACGACGGACGACGACGGACGACGGCTCGTGGTATACTAATACCTCACATGAGCCTTCGGCTCAGGTGAGCTAAAAATAGATTGGGCTGCATGGTACGTCCACACAGAGCTGAAACTGACCACACATGAGTACTGGTAAACCGTTTAGAAGGACTAAGCCTGCCCAGGTAAAGCGGTGTGAGTCAGACCGCCTACTGCATATAAGACTTTTGGTTTCATTGGGGGCAGGGCTTGAGATGTCATTTCATCTCAATGTCGGGTAAAAGTCCAACAAAATTGGAAGCAGCGTCTCCAAAATGACCTAAATAGTGTTGACAGGGACGTTAAACCTCAGTTCAAACAAAACCGCTATAAACATGATAAACTACATTTTTTTATTTGGTGGCAGGGCTTGAGATGTTATTTAATCTCAATGTGGGTATAGGAAGCAACCTCTAAAAATGTCGCAAATGGTGTTGGCGGGGACGGTAATTTGTTTGTTGTTTCTTTGTTTTAGTTGAGATTTAAAGTCCCCGTCACTATATAGGTCATTTTGGAGACATTGCTGGCTTAGATCCTCTAACTGGTTTACCAGTACTCCCGTGCGTTGGTTTCAGCTATACGTGGAAGCATCATGTAGCCCATCTATTTCTTCAAGCCTCGATGGGCGGGGGTCGCGGGGCCGGTGAATTTCCATATTCAAACAACCCAGTTACTGGTCGTAAACGATTGATCTTTTTCATCCACATGTTGAACCCGTCTGGTTGGTAATCCTTCCTTGCGATTAGCGCAATATGACGCGACCATTGTCAGTCAATTATTCGATTATTAATTGTTTTGGGTTTAACGACACGCCGTCAACCCCTGTGGGTAATTTTGTCTCATCTCCCAGAGAAAGGAAGAAAAAATTTAGAAGAGATCATAGTTTAAAGTAATAACAGAGGATAAAGAGGAAAATGAATGGAGTGTACAAACAGAAGGAAGAAGAGCACTCCCCTCTACTCTTACCTGCTGCTAGGATAGCAGGTCTTACCCAACTGTCAGCCAATATCAGGTGGACGCCCCAGTGACGCAAGACATACGTCACCTTTACCTTACGCTATATTTAAAATTGTCATATTCAAAGAAATTAATGACTGCTATCGGAGCAGTCTGAACAATGGTTATATTTTTGCCACACAAAACTGCGCATGCGCAAAAATACGGAACTGTGGGATAGTATTTCCTTAGCAACCGGTGGCATCCTAAACTCATCTATATTGAGTTCAAGGTCACACCAAAAGTAGCCTAATATATTATATATTCGAAGGGCCATCTAATAAGCAAAGTTTCAGAAGTGTAACTCCTATTGTTTAGGAGATATGGCAAAGTCATATTTTTTTACCTTAGACCTTGGGGTGATGTTGAGGTCAAGGTCACGCCAAAAGTAGCCTGATTTATTCTATATTCCAAAAGCCATCCAATAAACAAAGTTTCAGAAGTGTAACTCTAATAGTTTAGGAGATATGGCAAAATCATACTTTTTGACCTTTAACCTTGGGGCCATGTTGGGATCAAGGTCACAAAAAGTAGCCCACTGCCATCTACATACCATACACTATCCACATGCAAAGTTTCAAAAGTGTAACTTCAGTAGCTGCAGAGGAGATCCATTTACAAGAAACATGACGGACGGACAGACAGACAGACGACCACTCAACTCTGGTGCGAAAACAATATACCCAATTTTTCTTCGAAAAAGTGGGTATAACAACATGTTTCAAAATAACATTTGCACTAATCAAGAGTGCATATAACAACATATATATATATATACAACAACGGGTATAACAACATGTTTCAAAATAACATTTGCACTCTTGATTAGCACTTGTGAATACTCTGATGTTTTTATTTGTTTGTTGACAGGTTTTTAAGGTACAGGGTGTCCAAAAAGTAAGTTAACAGTTTTGACGAGATTTTAATACATCATAACGTTGTGAAAGCGGTATAAAATTTCTCACAGACATAGCATATATCCTTAAGTTTTTTCTTATAAAATTTCATACAAATCCATTAAAGCATAAAAAATAACAAACAATAAACAAAAAATACCAAATTTGTCCAGTGACGTCAATTTAGTAATTTATGACGTTTTCCAGATGCCGCCCCTTTCGACGTTTTCCTTCCCGTACTCGCTGCTTGAAATTTTCAATTACTCTAGCACAAGTGCCAACACTTATCTTCTTGACTTCCCTGCGTATTTGTTTTAATAACATAGCAGTATCTGTGGGTCTGGGCTTGTAAACAACCGATTTAAGATAACCCCAAAGAAAGAAATCACAGGGGTTCAGGTCTGGACTGTGCGCAGGCCAAGTTACGCCGCATTGTTTCACTTCGGGATATCGTCTGGAAATTACCCGCTCATCAAATGTGTCATGTAACATATCTAACACTTTGTTAGCCGTATGTGGTGTTGCTCCATCTTGCATAAACCATTCACTGTTAATGTCAGTTGATCGTTTCCGCAATTCCGGTAAAAACTTGTTGTTTAATAGCGACATGTAGCGGTCTGAATTAACAGTATCGCTAAACACATACGGTCCAATGATTCCCCTGGATGACATAGCACACCAAACTGTAATTTTATCGCTATGGAGTGGCCTTTCTGCTATTTGGTGGGGCTGTTCATTTGCCCAAAATCTCATGTTCTGTTTGCAAACATGTCCTGATAAAAGGAAATGTGACTCATCGCTAAACCACACATCATTATATGTATATATAACTAGGCGCTATAAGCACATA
>OY757013.1:10885527-11023474 GCA_963580285.1 Lucinisca nassula
GACAGAACCACAAAACTTTGTCTTAGTATATGTACTTTTGTTTGTTTGTTTTGGAGTTTAACGGCCCAGTCAACGTCATTTTTTAGCAGATCAGTTTACCTATCTACACTTTCCTGGGCAGGCTTAACCAGTACAGTGCACATTTTTTTGGCCAGAAACTGACAACTGCCCTTCTTGAATCAGCGGAAGGGAGAAAATGACCTCAGAAAAGATTTCATGATCAATCTCCACAAAAGAATGTTGCTGTCCCCGGCCGGAATCGAACCCGTATCCTCCTGATCACCAGTCAGATGCACATCAGATTGAGCTGCCAAGGCCGGCAGTATATGTACTATGTCCAGCTCCACGTTAAATGTGTTAAAAAGACTTAAACAAGAAAACATATACATATGTGATAACAGCTTTGTTGCTCATGAGCTGGTCTTACCCTTTCTGAGTTTCACCCTACCGAGTTCAGAAAAGGACTCTTCCAGCTTTAAATTTGGAAAGGTCAAAATTATCACATTATCTATTATTAACAGACTGACAAATAATAAATTGCAATGATCCTAAGTATTGGGACAGACAGGCTTAAACAAACAGTGCAGATCCTGATCAGACTGCTCCTTCAGGGTCTACACTGTTTACCATTTCATCTCCACTTTTTGGAATCCTTGGTGGATCACAAAACAAACTTGTTTGAAGTTTCAGGAGAATTACAGCAAGTTCTCAAGGTGTCCCAATTTGAAGGATTTTTAGGGTAGGTCCTGATTAATCTGCTCATTCTTATGAGCTGTCTCATCTCGGTCTACATGATTTGTAAAGATACCTGTATCATTCTACAGGGCTGAAACAGTCAAATACATCACAACCTCTTTATAACACTATTAACAGGATCCAAAGCAGAAACTGTGTTAGTTAAACGACCAAGTTATATCCAAACAAAAATGTATAGATTATATAGAACAAGAGGGCCATGATGGCCCTGGATTGCTCACCTGATCCATAGTGTAACAAGTGGGCCCCAGAGAGGGCCATTATTGGCCCCAGGGCTTCAATGTGCATAATGTTGAGGGAGGTCTTAAAGGTGAAGCTTCAAACCAAACATCAACAAAGGCTATAATTTGAACAATCTTGGCAAAGGTCCACTAGATGAAGCTACACATCAAATATCAAAGACCTGGGCCTAGCGGTTTCAGAGAAGATTTTTAAAGATTTTGCCTATATAAGCCTATGTAAAACCAAAGGGCCCCGGGATGGGGGCATTTTTTGCCCCACCACTATAATTTGAACAATCTTGGTAGGGGTCCACTAGATGAAGCTTCATACCAAATATCAAAGTCCTGGGCCTTGTGGTTTCAGAGAAGATTTTTAAAGATTTTCCCTATATAAGCCTATGTAAAACCAAAGAGCCCCGTGGCGGGGTCATTTTTTTATCCCAGCACTATAATTTGAACAATCTTGGTAGGGGTCCACTAGATGAAGCTTCATACCAAAAATCAAAGTCCTGGGCCTTGTGGTTTCAGAGAAGAAGATTTTTCAAGATTTTCCCTATATAAGCCTATGTAAAACCAAAGGGCCCCGGGGCGGGGGCATTTTTGGCCCCTGCACTATTATTTGAACAATCTTGGTAAGGGTCCACTAGATGAAGCTTCATACCAAATATCAAAGACCTGGGCCTAGCGGTTTCAGAGAAGAAGATTTTTAAAGATTTTGCCTATATAAGCCTATGTAAAACCAAAGGGCCCCGGGACGGGGGCATTTTTTGCCCCAGCACTATAATTTGAACAATCTTGGTAGGGGTCCACTAGATGAAGCTTCATACCAAATATCAAAGTCCTGGGCCTTATGGTAGAGAAGAAGATTTTTAAAGATTTTCCCTATATAAGCCTATGTAAAACCAAAGGGCCCCGGGGCAGGGACATTTTTGGCCCCAGCACTATAATTTGAACAATCTTGGTAGGGGTCCACTAGATGAAGCTTCATACCAAATATCAAAGACCTGGGCCTTATGGTTTCAGAGAAGAAGATTTTTTTAAGATTTTCCCTATATAAGCCTATGTAAAACCAAAGGGCCCCGTGGGGGGGGGGGGGGGGGGGGGGCATTTTTTGTCCCAGCACTATAATTTGAACAATCTTGGTAGGGGTCCACTAGATGAAGCTTCATACCAAATATCAAAGTCCTGGGCCTTGTGGTTTCAGAGAAGAAGATTTTTAAAGATTTTCCCTATATAAGCCTATGTAAAACCAAAGGGCCCCGTGGCGGGGGCATTTTTTGTCCCAGCACTATAATTTGAACATTCTTGGTAGGGGTCCACTAGATGAAGCTTCATACCAAATATCAAAGTCCTGGGCCTTGTGGTTTCAGAGAAGAAAATTTTTAAAGATTTCCCCTTTATAAGCCTATGTAAAACCAAAGTACCCCGGGGCCGGGGCATTTTTGGCCCCTGCACTATTATTTGAACAATCTTGGTAGGGGTCCACTAGATGAAGCTTCATACCAAATATCAAAGTCCTGGGCCTTGTGGTTTCAGAGAAGAAGATTTTTAAAGATTTTCCCTATATAAGCCTATGTAAAACCAAAGGGCCCCGTGGCGGGGGCATTTTTTGTCCCAGCACTATAATTTGAACATTCTTGGTAGGGGTCCACTAGATGAAGCTTCATACCAAATATCAAAGTCCTGGGCCTTGTGGTTTCAGAGAAGAAAATTTTTAAAGATTTCCCCTTTATAAGCCTATGTAAAACCAAAGTACCCCGGGGCCGGGGCATTTTTGGCCCCTGCACTATTATTTGAACAATCTTGGTAGGGGTCCACTAGATGAAGCTTCATACCAAATATCAAAGTCCTGGGCCTTGTGGTTTCAGAGAAGAAGATTTTTAAAGATTTTCCCTATATAAGCCAATGTAAAACCAAAGGGCCCCGTGGCTGGGGCATTTTTTGTCCCTGCACTATTATTTGAACAATCTTGGTAGGGGTCCACTAGATGAAGCTTCATACAAAATATCAAAGTCCTGGGCCTTGTGGTTTCAGAGAAGATTTTTCAAGATTTTCACTATATAAGCCTATGTAAAACCGAAGGGCCCCGGGGCGGGGGCATTTTTGGCCCCAGCACTATTATTTGAACAATCTTGGTAGGGGTCCACTAGATGAAGCTTCATACCAAATATCAAAGACCTGGGCCTTGTGGTTTCAGAGAAGAAGATTTTTAAAGATTTTCCCTATATAAGCCAATGTAAAACCAAAGGGCCATGTGGCGGGGGCATTTTTTGTCCCAGCATTATAATTTGAACATTCTTGGTAGGGGTCCACTAGATGAAGCTTCATACCAAATATCAAAGTCCTGGGCCTTGTGGTTTCAGAGAAGAAAATTTTTAAAGATTTCCCCTTTATAAGCCTATGTAAAACCAAAGGGCCCCGGGGCGGGGGCATTTTTGACCCCAGCACTATAATTTGAACAATCTTGGTAGGGGTCCACTAGATGAAGCTTCATACCAAATATCAAAGACCTGAGCCTTGTGGTTTCAGAGAAGAAGATTTTTAAAGATTTTCCCTATATAAGCCTATGTAAAACCAAAGGGCCCCAGGGCGGGGGCATTTTTGGCCCCAGCACTATAATTTGAACAATCTTGGTAGGAGTCCACTAGATGAAGCTTCATACCAAATATCAAAGACCTGGGCCTTGTGGTTTCAGAGAAGAAGATTTTTTAAGTTTTTGGTGAAAAAAATCTATTTTTGGCTCCTGTGACCTAGATGTGCAACGGACCGGAACCATTTGAACAACTTTGAAAGGGGACCACCTAAGGATCATTCCTGTGAAGTTTGGTCAAAATCCCATCAGTGGTTTAGGAGGAGATGTCGTTTAAAGAAATTGTTTACGGACGCACAGATGCACGGATGGGCGGACGCACGCACGCACGACGGACGACGGACAAAAAGTAATCCCAAAAGCTCACCTCGTCACTACGTGACGGTGAGCTAAAAATGACCATTAATGGTCATTTTTCGATATAATCTATACATTTTTTGTGTCTTGACATTTTTGGGAGCAAATGGTCATTTTTTTCTATATACATGTAATCCTTACAGTTTTTGTTTTTTCTATGTAAGCTATACATTTTTGGGATCCATCTTGAAACAATGTTATATCCAAAAGCATGTTATAATGAACAATGTATAACGACCTTTTAGTGTACATACAACAAGAGCACCGCATGCGGGTGCCAACGCTCGTCTGCAGTTTCTTTTAGAAAACCAAAGTTCTAAGTCAAACAAGAGCAATCAAATTGCAAGATGGAGTTATAAAACTTGTAGGGAATGTAGCTCTTGTGATGGTGAGTATGTGTATGAAGTTTCATGAAGGTAGGCCAAATACTTTTGGAAATATGGTCAAGGTTAAGGTTTTCGGTTAAATTTTCGAAAAATAGGTCAAAGTTCAAAGGTCAAGGTCACAGATCAAAAAATGTGGTATCACTGAAAAGGTCTTGTCCCAAGGAACATTCATGTAAAGTTTGAAGGCTCTGTTGTGAATAGTATTAAAATGAGAGCAAAAAATGTGTTTCAGAAAAAAATTGGAAAAGGGGAGATAATTCAGCCAAAATCAACAATGTTGTTATGGTCCTTGGTCAAAATGTAGCTCTTGTGATGATGAGTGTGTGTATGAAGTTTCATGAGGCTAGGTCTAATACTTTTTAAGTTATAGCCAAGGTTAAGTTTTTTTGGAACGACGACGCCAGACGCCAGACGACAACGACAACGCAGACGCCGGAGTGATGACAATAGCTCGAAAGTTTTTTTTCAAAAAAACAGACGAGCTAAAAATATATGATTCTCAATACACATATAGGCCCCCACCCATCAGGGCTTGAAGAAATAGATGGGCTGCATGATGCTTCCACGCAGAGCTGAAACAGACCTGCACACGAGTACTGGTAAACCGCTTAGAGGATCTAAGCCTGCCCAGGCAAAGCGGTACACATCCTACCGTCCATGCTTATAAACCCTATTGGTTTCATTGGGCCGCAGGGCTTGAGATGTCATTTCATCTAAATGTCGGGTAAAAGTCCCACAAAATTGGAAGCAATGTCTACAAAATGACCTTTACAGTGTTGACAGGGACGTTTAACCTCAAATCAAACACAAGAGGGCCCAATGGCCCTATATCGCTCACCTATGTACCAGAAAATCATTAGTGTAGGAGACCACTTGACATTGCTACATACTAAATATCTAAGCTCAGGCAAAGCGGTGTCCATGCTTATAAACCCTACTGGTTTCATTGGGCCACAGGGCTTGAGATGTAATTTCATCTCAATGTCTGGTAAAAGTCCAACAAAATTGGAAGAGACATCTCCAAAATGACCTATACAGTGTTGACGGGGATGTAAAACCACAAATCAAACAAAATCTATGCCTTATGGTTTTGGAGAAAAATGATATTTTTATGTTTTTTCAAGTAGAAGTCTATAGGAGCTAATGAGCCCTGGGGCTTGACCAATTTTGACCCAAAGGGCATGGTTGGCAGGATTTATGTAGGCGACCATTTTGTGTTGCTATATCTAAGGTCTGTACTTCATGGTTTCAAAGAAGATGTTTGAAGCTTTTTCCATTATAAGTTTGTTGGAGTTTAGGGGCCACAGGATTTGGACCCCAGGGGCATGATTGGCAGGATTCATGTAGGCGACCACTCGACATTGCTACATGCTAAATACATAAGCTCTGGGACTTATGGTTTCAGAGAAGAAGATTTTTGAAGATTTTTTCCCCATTTGAAGTTGTTGTTTTTTTTTTTTCATTATAAGGGCCCTGTGGTTTCAGAGAAGAAGATTTTTGAAGTTTCTCCAATTGTAAGTCTATGGAAGCTAAAGAGCCCTGGGGTGGGTCCAATTTGGATCCAAGGGGCATAACTGGCAGGATTTATGTAGGTGGCCACTTGATGTTGCTACATACTAAAAATCTAAGCTCTGGGCCTTATGCTCCGTGGTGCAGTGGTTACGCTACTCGCCTTCTAAACCAGGGATCGCAGGATCGATCCCGGGCTTCTCCAGACTTTCGGATGAGTCTTTAAAATGAGGTCCCATCTCCGTATGACCTTAGCTGTTGGTGGGACGTAAAACTAAAACCACTCACTCTGGGCCTTATGGTTTCAAAGGAGAAGATTTTTAAGTTTTTTTCCATTATACGTCTATTGGAGGTGATGAGCTGGGGCGAGGCCAATTTTGACCCCAGGGGCAGGGTTAGCAGGATTTATGTACCTGGCTATTTTATGTTGCTAGATACTAAATATCTAAGCTCTGTGCTTCACATGTTCTGAGAAGAACATTTTTGAAGCTTTTTACCATTATGAGTCTATGGGAGCTAAGGGGCCCCGGGGCGTGGCCCATTTTGACCCCAGGAGCATGATTAGCAGGAAATATGAAGGTGACCACTTGCCTTTGCTACATGCTAAATATCTAAGCTCTAGGCGCTGTGGTTTCAGAGAAGAAGATTTTTGAAGTTTTTTTTTCCATTATGAGTCTATGGGAGCTAAGGGGGTCCCAGGGTGTGGCCTATTTGGACCCCAGGGTCATGATCGGCAGGAATTATGTAGGTGACCACTTGTCATTGCTACATGCTAAATATCTAAGCTCTGGGCCCTGTGGTTTCAGAGAAGAAGATTTTTGAAGCTTTTTCCATTATGAGTCTATGGGAGCTAAAGGGCCCCGGGGCGTGGCCAATTTGGACCCCACGGGCATGATTGGCAGGATTTATGTAGGTGACCACTTGCCAATGCTACATGCTAAATATCTAAGCTCTGGGCACTGTGGTTTAAGAGAAGAAGGTTTTTTAAGCTTTCTTTCCATTATGAGTTTATAGGAGCTAAGGGGCCCCGGGGCGTGGCCCTTTTGGATCCCAGGGGCATGATTGGCAGGAATTATGTAGGTGACCACTTGCTGTTGCTAGGTGCGTAATATCTAAGCTCTGGGCGCTGTGGTTTCAGAGAAGAAGATTTTTTTAAGCTTTTTTCCATTATGAGTCTATGGGAGCAAAGGGGCCCGGGCGCGTGGCCAATTTGGAACCCAGGGACATGATTGGCAGGAATTATGTAGGTGACCAAATGCCCTTGCTACATGCTAAATATCTAAACTCTGGGCCCTGTGGTTTCAGAGAAGAAGATTTTTGAATTTTTTTTTTCCATTATGAGTCTATGGGAGCTAAGGGGCCCCGGGGTGTGGCCCATTTGGACCCAAGGGACATGAATGGCAGGATAAATGTAGGTGATCACTTGCCATTGCTACATGGCAAATACCTCAGCTCTGGGCCCTGTGGTTTCAGAGAAGAAGATTTTTGAAGCTTTTTTCCATTATAAGTCTATAGGAGCCAAAGGGCCCCGGGGCGTGGCCCGTTTGGACACCAGGCGCATGATTGGCAGGAATTATGTAGGTGACCACTTGCCGTTGCTACATGCTAAATATCTAGGCTCTGGGCCCTGTGGTTTCCGAGAAGAAGATTTTTGAAGCTTTTTGTTCCATTATGAGTCTGTGGGAGCGAAGGGGCCCCGGGGCGTCGCTCATTTGGAACCCAGGGGTATGATTGGCAGGAATTATGTAGGTGACCACTGGCGGCTGCTACATGCTAAATATCTAAGCTCTGGGCCCTGTGGTTTCAGAGAAGAAGGTTTTTGAAGCTTTTTTTCCATTATGAGTCTATGGGAGCTAAGGGGCCCCGGGGTGTGGCCCATTTGGACCCCATGGGCATGATTGGCTGGAATTATGTAGGTTACCACTTGCCGTTGCTACATGCCAAATATCTCAGCTTGGGGCCCAGTGGTTTCAGAGAAGATTTTTGAAGCTTTTATCCATTATGAGTCTACAGGAGCTAAAGGGCCCCGGGGCGTGGCCCGTTTTGACACCAGGGGCATGATTGGCAGGAATTATGTAGGTGACCACTTGCCGTTGCTACATGCTAAATATCTAAGCTCTTGGCCTTGTGGTTTCCGAGAAGAAGATTTTTGAAGCTTTTTGTTCCATTATGAGTCTATAGGAGCGAAGGGGCCCCGGAGCATCCCCCATTTGGAACCCAGGGGCATGATTCGCAGGAATTATGAAGGTGACCACAAGCCATTGCTACATGCTAAATATCTAAGCTCTGGACCCCTTGGTTTCAGAGAAGAAGATTTTTTAAGCTTTTTTTCCATTATGAGTCTATGGGAGCTAAGGGGCCCCGGGGTGTGGCCAATTTGGGCCCCAGGAGCATGACTGGCAGGAATGATGTAGGTGACCACTTGCCGTTGCTACATGCCAAATATCTCAGCTTGGGGCCCTGTGGTTTCAGAGAAGAAGATTTTTGAAGCTTTTTTTCCATTATGAGTCTATAGGAGCTAAAGGGCCCCGGGCGTGGCCCGTTTTGACACCAGGGGCATGATTGGCAGGAATTATGTAGGTGACCACTTGCCGTTGCTACATGCTAAATATCTAAGCTCTGGGCCTTGTGGTTTCCGAGGAGAAGATTTTTGAAGCTTTTTGTTCCATTATGAGTCTATAGGAGCGAAGGGGCCCCGGAGCAACCCCAATTTGGGCCCCAGGGGCATGATTCGCAGGAATTATTAAGGTGACCACAAGCCATTGCTACATGCTAAATATCTAAGCTCTGGACCCAGTGGTTTCAGATAAGAAGATTTTTGAAGCTTTTTTTCCATTATGAGTCTATGGGAGCTAAGGGGCCCCGGGGTGTGGCCAATTTGGGCCCCAGGAGCATGACTGGCAGGAATTATGTAGGTGACCACTTGCCATTGCTACATGCCATATATCTCAGCTCTAGGCCCTGTGGTTTTAGAGAAGAAGATTTTTGAAGCTTTTTTCCATTATGAGTCTATAGGAGCTAAAGGGCCTCGGGGCGTGGCCCGTTTGGACCCCAGGGGCATGATTGGCACGAATTATGTAGGTGACCACTTGCCATTGCTACATGCTAAATATCTAAGCTCTGGGCCCTGTGGTTTCCGAGAAGAAGATTTTTGAAGCTTTTTGTTCCATTATGAGTCTATGGGAGCGAAAGGGGCCCCGGGGCATGGCCAATTTGGACCCCAGGGGCATGATTGGCAGGAATTATGCAGGTGACCACTGGCCATTGCTACATGCTAAATATCTAAGCTCTGGACCCTGTGGTTTCAGAGAAGAAGATTTTTGAAGCTTTTTTCCATTATGAGTCTATGGAAGCTAAGGGGCCCGGGGTGTGGCCAATTTGGGCCCCAGGGGCATGATTGGCAGAAATTATGTAGGTGACCACTTGCCATTGCTACATGCTAAATATCTAAGCTCTGGGCCTTGTGGTTTCCGAGAAGAAGATTTTTGAAGCTTTTTGTTCCATTATGAGTCTATGGGAGCGAAGGGGCCCCGGGGCGTGGCCAATTTGGACCCCAGGGGCATGATTGGCAGGAATTATGTAGGTGACCACTGGCCATTGCTACTTGCTAAATATCTAAGCTCTGGACCCTGTGGTTTCAGAGAAGAAGATTTTTGAAGCTTTTTTCCATTATGAGTCTATGGAAGCTAAGGGGCCCCGGGGTGTGGCTAATTTGGGCCCCAGGGGCATGATTGGCAGGAATTATGAAGTTGACCACTTGCCATTGCTACATGCTAAATATCTTAGCTCTGGGCCCTGTGGTTTCCGAGAAGAAGATTTTTGAAGCTTTTTGTTCCATTATGAGTCTATGGGAGCGAAAGGGCCCCGGGGCGTGGCCAATTTGGACCCCAGGAGCATGATTGGCAGGAATTATGTTGGTGACCACTGGCCGTTAATACATGCTAAATATCTTAGCTCTGGGCCATGTGGTTTCAGAGAAGAAGATATTTTAATTTTTTTCCATTGTAAGTCTATGGGAGCTATATGTTGCCATGGCAACCACAATTCCAATCTGATCAGCCCAAAAACCGTATGCAGCCTTTCCCCCTACCTGATGATGCTTCTCATGAAATTTGATAAAGATTGACCATGGGATATTAGAGATATACTTATTTGAAATTGTTTACGGACACACGCACGGACGGACGTACGACGGACAAAAAGTGATCACAAAAGCTCACCTTGTCACTACGTGACAGGTGAGCTAAAAACAAAACAATACACATATACCTGCTTCAATGTTTGTTTTGTTGACTGTTTCCTGTCCATCTCCATCAGTTTCCTCGTCAAGCCCATCTCTGTTACTGATACCAATATCAAAGCTGTTCAAACCATCTATCTCTGGAAAGTACCATTCTCAGATATGACAATTATAATATAAGTAAAAGCTTTTTCACCCATGGACTTGCATTTTTTGTTTCATTTCAACTTCTTTTCTTATTCATTTGTTAAATAATATTGGTTACAAAAGTGAGAATAGATCACTTAAATAAGGGTTCCAACCTAACTTTGGTATTTAATATGTACAGCTGATCAGCACATATTTAAAAAACTTCCAAATTATATCATTAATTTAATGTTATTAATCAAGTAATTTCGTATTTTCCCAGGTACAGGTCCGAGGTCTGCTGTATTGGCACGAGGCCAAAGGCCGAGGCCAATACAGCTGACCGTGGACCTGTAACTGGGCCAATACGAAACTACTTGATTAATGACAATTTTATTAATTGACGCAATTAAAAACATGGTTTATGATTTTTGAATATTGGTTGACCTTGGGTAATATAGGATAATCAATTAATAAAATTGTTTATAATTGACTATCCTGTATTGACTGGAGGGCATCCGTATTAACATAAGGTCAACCAATATTCACTGCAGGTCAAGTGATATTAGGCTGCCAAAAATTAATAATCATGTTTTTTTTATTGTGTCCATTAATAAAATTGTCATTAATCAAGTAATTTTGTATTGGCCCTATTACAGGTCTTTGCTCAGCTATATTGACTCTCGGCCTTTGGCCTCGGGCAAGTACAGCCTGTAACTGGGCCAATACGAAATTATTTGATAAATAACATTATAGTATTAATTCTCCAAGAATGATTAAGACTTGCAATAATGTTTAATCAGCAAGAAAAAAAATCAACTATCAATGAAACATGACAGCCTGACTGTTAATTTATATGTATGCATGAGTTTTACCTTTCAGTGAAGTAATCAAGGTACTATTCTGGTCTGGTTTCCATCCTGCCTCTGTCAGTATATCCCTGCTGAGTACAATCTTGTAGACCTGGGCTAGCCAATCAGGAGATAGATACAGAAACATATCTGTATCCAGGATACTCTCAATAAACTGTTTCTGTAATAAAGGACATATTTATGGTGAAAAGATACACCTGTATTATTTGTCACAAGGGAGACAATTTTCATGACTTCTTGATTTGTTTTTCTCTATAATGAAACTCTGAAAAAAAGGGGCCCTACTTTCAGATGAAAGAACTTGTTCCTCTATATTCAGCATTGTAAAAGGGTGTTGTGATATGAAATACAACACCAGCGCTAAATTGTTAAGAGACATTAGCTTAACCCTTAAGACACCGAGAAAAACTACATTCTAATATGTTGTCTGCTCATGTCGTCTGCTGAATCTTTTTGCAAACATTTAAAGAATATTTATGCATACAGGCAAACGGTGTCGGCTCAGATCAGACTGCTCCTAGAAGAGCAGTCTGATCTGGGCCCACACTGTTTGAAAAAAAAAAAACCCAAAAAAAACAAGATATGCATCCATAGGACATGGATGCCCCCGCCTGAAAATATATCGATGTTCGTATTAATCTATAGAAAGTTATTGACGGTGTTTAAGTTTTGGACCCTTTTTTTCACATTTGACCTCTAAGTATGACCTTGATCTTAGAGGTACAGACCTGAGTTTTGCACGTGACATATCGTCTCATGATGTTTAACATGTCTACAAAGTGATTTCAAAATCCATCCAGAAATAAGAAAGTTATTGACTGCATTTAAGTTTCGGACCCTTTTTTTGACCTTTGACCTCTAAGTATGACCATGGAGGTATGGACCTGGCTTTTGCATGTGACACATCGTCTCATGATGTTAAGCATTTCTACAAGGTAATTTCAAAATCCATCCAGAAACAAGAGCTGTCACTGTAAGTGAGCAATGCCCCCGTGGGAGCCATCACAAAACAAGAGGCCCATGGGCCACTATGCTCACCAGAGCTCAGGGGGGCACTGCCAAATGGCAGCCATGTATTTTAACATATCATTTTAATCTACCAAATGAACCCCCATGTCCAAATGAGCACCCATGTGGACTCAGTATCTGAAACATTAGGCCTTTTATGAAGTAGAGGGGTTGGGGCATGGACCCAATGGAGCCCTGGTTGGTAATACTAAATGCGTCTTATCATAAGGAACAAGAATATATATGGTTTAGCAGTGGGGATCTGTAAGGCCTCTTAAGTGGTGGAGGGGTTGGGGCATGCCCTGTTGATCTCAGGGAAGCCCAAGACTGTTGTCCCTAAATGTGTCTTACCATAAGGACCAAGTATATATATGGTTTAGGGGTGGGAATCTGAACGGTTTCTGAGATTTGAGGCCCTTTTATGAAGTGGAAAGGATAGGAATGGCCCCTGCGGACCCCCACTACAGTAGATGTGCTAATAATAAGGAACGAGAACATATATGATTATGGGGTGGGGATTTGAGTGGTTTCTTAAATATAAAGCCTTTTATGAAGTGGAAGGGCGGGGCACATTGCCTCAGCACAAAGAGACCCCCAGATTGGTGTGATTGAACGAGTCTTATCATAAGGAGCAAGTATATGGTTTAGGGGTGGGGATCTGAACTATTTCCAAGATATATGGCTTTTAATGAAGTAAAGCGATGGGGCATGGCCTGGGCATGCCCCGGGGACTCCCAAGTTGGTGTCACTGAATGCGTCTTATCATAAGGAAGATGAATATATATGGATTTAGGGTGGGGCTAAGAACAGTTTCTGGGATATAAGGCCTTTTGTGAAGTGGAGGGGTGGGGCAAGGCCCCGGGAGACTCCCAGGTTGGTGTCAATGAATGTGTCTTTTGCCTCAGCACAAAGAGACCCCCAGGTTGGTGTGATTGAACGAGTCTTATCATAAGGAGCAAGTATATGGTTTAGGGGTGGAGATCTGAACTATTTCCGAGATATATGGCTTTTAATGAAGTAAAGCGATGGGGCATGGCCTGGGCATGCCCCGGGGACTCCCAAGCTAGTGTCACTGATTGCGTCTTATCATAAGGAAGATGAATATATATGGATTTAGGGTGGGTCTAAGAACAGTTTCTGAGATATAAGGCCTTTTGTGAAGTGGAGGAGTGGGGCAAGGCCCCTGGAGACTCCCAGGTTGGTGTCAATGAATGTGTCTTATCATAAGGAACAAGAATATATATGGCTTAGGGGTAGCCATCTATAGGGTTTATGAGATATTGTGAGTTTATGAAATGGAGGGGGTGGGGCATGGCCCCAGCACATCCCTGGGGACCCCCAGGTTGGTGTCACTGAATGCGTCTTATCATAATGAACAAGAATACATATGGTTTAGGGGTGAGGATCTGAACAGTTTCTGAGATATATGGCCTTTTGTGAAGTGATTTGTTTGTTTGATTTGAGGTTTAACGTCCCCGTCAACACTGTATAGGTCATTTTGGAGATGTTGCTTCCAATTTAGTGGGACTTTTACCCGACATTGAGATGAAATGACATCTCAAGCCCTGTCGCCCAATGAAACTAATAAGGTTTATAAGCATGGATGGTCTGACTCGCACCGCATTGCCTGGACAGGCTTAGTTCCTCTAAGCGGTTTACCAGTACTCGTGTGCGTATGGTTTCAACTCTGCGTGGAAGCATCATGCAGCCCATCTATTTCTTCAGCCCCGATGGGCGGGAGCCGTTTTGTGAAGTGAAGGGGTGGGGCAAGGCCCCGGCGCATCCCTGAGAACCCCCAGGTTGGTGTCAATGAATGTGTCTTATCATAAGGATCAAGTATATATATATGGTTTAGGGGCGGGGATCTGTAAGGTTTCCGAGATATTGGGCCTTTTATGAAATGGTGGGGGTGGGGCATGGCCCCGGCGCATCCTGGGGACTCCCAGGTTTATGTCACTGAATGGGTCTTGTCATAAGGAACAATAATATATATGGTTGAGGGGGGGGGGGATCTGAATGGTTTCCAAGATATTTGGCCTTTTATAAAGTGGAGGGGGTTGGGTATGGCCTCGGCGCATCCCTGAGGACCCCCAGGTTGCTGTAACTGAATGTGTCTTATCAATAGGAACAAGAATATATATGGTTTAGGGGTCGGGATCTGAATGGTTTCTGTGATATATGGCCTTTTATGAAGTGGAGGGGGTGGGGCATGGCCCCGGTACAACCTCGGGGACCCTCAGGTTGGCATAAAAGCATATGGCTGAGAGAAGTTTACTCAACAAACATTTCTATAAAAGTTTTGTCAAAATATCTGCAATGACTTGGCAGTAAATGCCATTTTTCAATTTTCCCAATTATAAGTCTATGGAAACTCTAAGTTGCCATAGCAACTAAACTAATGAGCCGATTTTCATAAAAAACATAAAGTTTCAATCCCCCAGCCCAAGGATGCTACAGATAAAATTTGGGCCAAATTGGCCCAGTGGCTACAGAGGAGAAGATGTTTAAAAGTGTTGACGCCAGACATACGACGACGACGACGGACAACTGCCTATCCTATAAGCTCCCCCGGAGCCTTCGGCTCTGGTGAGCTAAAAAGTGCGGACTTACAAATGCACAAACCCACAAACACAGTGCAAAAACTATATGCCCTCCTAAGGGGGTATAAAAAGAAAGTTATTGACGTGTTTAAGTTTCGGACCCCTTTTTTTTACCTTTTACCTCTAAGTATGACCTTGACTTTGGAGATACAGACCTGGGTTTTGCATGTGACATATCGTCTCATGATGGTTAACATTTGTACAAAGTTATTTCAAAATCCATCCAGAAATAAGAAAGTTTGACTGTGTTTAAGTTTCGGACTGACAAAAGAATGGATGGATGGACGGACAGGGGCAACACTATATGCCCTTCTACCATTCTTCGAATGGCGGGGGCATTAAAAAAAGACTTTGATGACAATGCAGATTACAATTGTAGTGATCAGCATTTTATGAGTTAATGAGCTTGTTAGTGGTCAAAATGCCCAACTGTTCTAGCAAGTACAATATCTAATACACAGATATATATTTTTTTTTTTTTGAATTGATGTTTTCCATCCCCATCAACACTATTTACATCATTTTGAAGACACTGCTTCCAATATTGTGGGACTTTTACCCAACACTGAGATGAAATGCCATTTCAAGCCCTGCCTCACAAACAAACATAAAGGGTTTATATATAAGGACAGTCTGACTCACTTCACACCTTGGCAGGCCTAGACCTTCTAAGTGAATGGGCCTCCGTGGCCTAGTGGATAAGAGCGCTTACTCTCAATCATTAGGTCTCTCACCGCCGTAGGTTCGAGCCTCGCTCGGGCCACGTGTGAGACGCCAAGTTCTGCAACGGAAGGTCAGGTGGTTTTTCTCCGGGTACTCCGGTTTTTGCCCACCTCTGATTAACAATCAGCTCGATATGAGTGAAATAATCTTGAAAGGGCCGTAAAACCCAAACCAAAAAAAAAAAAAAAAAAACCTTCTAAGTGGTTTACCAGTGCTCAAGTGCCATCAGTTTCAGCTCTATGTGGAAGCTTCATGCAACCTAATGCATTTCTCCAAGCCCCAATGGGTGGGGCAAAATTTGTTTGAATTAAACAGTATTTTCAGTTGTCAAGAGTTTGAGATAATAAATGTCATCTGTACAAGCTTTGAAGTATAGACATATCATAGCTCCAGTAAGGAGGAGGTACCAAGGATAATTTCAGGATAATTTTTTTTTTTATTTCTGAAGAAAAACGTGCTGTGAGTACTTGTTAGAACTGACTCAATTAGGTTATTCTAACAAGTACTTACAAATATGTTTTTTACAAGAAATAAGGAAAAATATTGTATTGTATTGTATTGTAAAGTTTTAGCATTTTACGTCCGCTACGGTCAGGCGCGTTAGCATTACCTCACAACAGGACGTAAAGTTTAAGTGCTTCTGGGCTGCAAATCGGGGTAGAGTTCAGCGGTGTGTCAATCATGCTGATCTACCAGTGCCCTTTCCCTAATTAACCTAAGTAAATTGGAAGCACTGTAATTTTGAATTTTGAACGCCAGGTCTAAAGTGGGCATAAAACAACAGAGAAATCAATGCCAATTTTGGCTGCAAAACGCGATTTCTCTGTCTTGCCCGAGAGCAAACTAGGTCACGTTGTTCTCTCTTAGGGCCTCGCAATTGGCTTTCGGTCTGGCTACACATGAAGTAGCCATGCAATACCCATGGAAAACAGGGTTTTCGGACATGCGGCCCTAAGTTCACGATCAGTGGAGGATGCAGCAGCCTACTTCCAGCACTCTGGTGGGTGGACCTTGTAGACTTCGCCGTCCAGCTTGAAGCCCTTTATACGCCCCGGGTCTTGATCTTTGCCATAGGTCCAGTAGTACTCAGCCAGTTCATACTCAGGCGTTGTCCTGGTTTGCAGAAGGTAGTACTGGCGGCTTGTAGTTGTTGCTTGGTCAAACATCAGGTAGGCGATCTTCCCGTGGCGGTCCGGTTGAGCTGTGCCCCTGTAGGTTACTCTCGCAACTTCGGCGTAGGTTCATCCCATTCTGATGTTCGAACTTGCACGTTGGAGAGAAGGTGTAGTCTCTGTGGATGTACCGCACTGGATATATGTTGAAGCGCAGATCTTCCCCGGTGAAAGGTGGTCGCTTGTAGGTGAAAGCTGGAGGCGGTGGCGTCGTCTTGGAAGGCGGCTTGGTGACTGTGACTCCCGGCGAGGCATCTTATTTGGTGGTGGCTGCGTCGGAGATCTGGTGATGGTAGGTGATGGTGGGATCACGATGGTGACAGACTTGGGCGGTGTTGTTTCCTGCAGTGGTTTCTCCGTCGCTGTAGGCTGCTGCTTAACTGTCTTCTTGGGTCTGGCTGGAGCTTGAGTGCTCAGATCCGAGTGAAGAGTGACAGTTACACTCTGGTGCTGAAGGCCTGTGGTAACTTCAGGCACCCCATGAAGTTGACATGACTTCAAGAAAACCACAAGTGGCTCAGGAAGGCGATACTCTTTCATACAGACAGACATGATGAGATCGATGTTGACTGTTCGTGAGTTGAACAGAGAATGATATGTGTGATGTGATCGATGAAGGAAAAATATCCTTTAATTACTGATTAAAAATCATTAAAGTTCAGACACCTTTGGAACTTGCTGTAATTCTCCAAAAACATTAAAAAATTTGTTTCACTATTCAGCAAGGAATCCAAAAGGTGCAGACGGAATGGGAAACAGTGTGGATCCTGATCAGACTGCTCAATTAGGAGCAGTCTGAACTGGGTCTGCACTGTTTGCCTAGGCCTATCTATCCCAATAATTAGGATAATAACTGTATCCTCCTTATCTGGAGATATGCTGTATAGTCCTATTTATAACATTTAAGTACCTCGGATACAGTAATGGCTGACTTGTCTCCTGTCAGGTAAAATTCACTGGTTCCTAGCTGCAGACAGAGACTGAGGGCAGAGTAGGAGGTGGAGTACACACTGTCAGCATTCAGGACTGTCTCCAATCCACAGTCTGGTGCTTGGTCAGGGTGAGCCATCTCTGAAGAAACAGAAAATTTCATAATTTTATTATAGCTCAGTGGTGAGTGCACTTGCCTCTGATGCTAGAGGTCCCGGGGTTCGATCCCTGGCAGCGGCGATAAAATTTCGGTGTCCGAACATGCTCCATTGGCATCACTTGCAGGGATGAATGTCATAAAGTGCACCTTCCTTTGGATCGGGGCGATAACTGGAGGCCCCCTGTGCAGGGAGAACCATCCCCTGTGCAGGTTAAAGATCCCTACATTAAATACATGATTTCTGTGTAGGCTTTCATCCTGCAAAACCTGGAGTGTATGTAATATACACCTGCAGTAATGGTCAAATGTGACCGACGCAGTATCAGAAGATAGATAGATAGATATATTTTGTTCTATAACGACCCAGTATCCAAGTATGGTTACACTAAGACAGTTACCCAACCTAGCTTTCTTTTATCTGGGCAAAATAAACCCTTTTCCTGGTGATCACGACAACCTTTATCTTTGCAAACAGTGTAGATTCAGATCAGATGGCTTATGAAGAGAAGAAGCCATCTGATCAGTATCTATACTGCTTGTCATTCAGTTTGTAAATATGAATGAATACATTATATCAAAGTTGATTGGTTGATGGTCAGCAATGGATGCTGCAAAATTAATTTATTCAGCAGAACAAGGGTTAAAACTACTCAGCTGATAATTGGTACTCATTGCACATTACATGTATTTTTTTTTTTGGGTTTGGGTTTTACGGCCCTTTCAAGATTATTTCACTCATATCGAGCTGATCGTTAATCAGAGGTGGGCGAAAACACACATTACATGTATATTGCTTGTAATTCATAACTGTATTTCTTGAGTCAGTCAATGGGAGAGAATATGTACAGAGAATATTTCATGGTCAATCTCCATGAAAGAATACTGCTGCACCTTTAACATCATGAATACAGTCAGGACCCATTTGTTAAAGTAAGGATAGATTAAAGAACTAATAAGTGGTAAAAATACTGATGAGTCATGAGCCATCACCTCTGAATCTGTGAGTGTGTGTGAATTCGGGTTTAACGTCGCTTAACGTCGCTTTCAACAATTTTTCAGTCATATCACGACGGTGTCTGGTTGCGACATGGAGCTCAATGCTCACTTTTATAGTGCTGCCTCACTGAAGTATCATGTCCCAGACACTTTACATGATACCACACCAAGTCACATTATCCTGACACTGGGTCGACCAGTCCTAGCTCTACCCCGTAAATCTGAGTGCCAAGCGAGGAGCAGCTAGTACCATTTTTAACGACTTTGGTATGTCGCGGCCTGGGATCGAACCCCTGACCTCCTGTTCCCCGGAGCGGACACTCTACCAACTGAGCTATCGGGGCCGGTATCCCTCTCTGAATCTGAACGTTTTGCATAGGCAACTGTACCAGTCTGCAGGATTGAAAAGGGCTGAGATCTTTGTGAGTTTTACAAATACATGATCAAAAAAAATATCTCAAGTTATGGTGTTTCAGACACTTCTTAGTGATAGATAAATATGAAAATCTTTGAATAGTTAAATGGTCTTTTAGACCTTTTCTTTCACCATTCTTTGCCTTAAACATTACACTAGCCAACAAAAATAAAACTGTTACTGCTAGCATAAAATGGTGCAGTTTACTACAAAAATTCCCCCAGCAGACAACAATCTCATTTTTGAAAAAATATTTTCTATGGTAAATAAGGCTTGACATTACATGTGATTTGTCTGCTTGGCAGACAAATCACATGCAATGTCAGGCCTTATTTTCACTGAAATTAAGAAAAATACACTTGGAAGTTTCTGTCTGCTAGTCTAGTTGTAATTACAGTCCAAGCATTAACATCTACTTACTTTGAGAAAACTCGGAAGCAAATTTCTGGAAAGTTTCATCAACTTCAGCTGAAGACATCAAATCTAGCAGATATGGAAGTGTCTTACATAATTCATCAATAAAATCTGCTGCACTCTGACCCTCGGCTGCTTTAAAATTGGTCAAGTCTGCTTTAATTCTCCCAGAATGCTTTGCTGTCTCAGTATCACCATCTTTGGACTGGTCCTCTGCTATTTCACTGTACAGAACTTCAGTGTTGTCATCAGTTTCATCTGTGGAACCAGTCTTTGCAGCACCATGATCAGATGTGACTGATTCACTTCTTTCCGAGACACTTCTAGATTTTCCTGCAAAAACAAATACACCACAATCCCCTTTAACTACTGTTGGAGTCCTAGCTGAAAGCATGCTAGTTAATGTACAGATAATAGGGAAAAACGACCAGTTGAGTCATTTTCCTACATGATCTATACATTTTGGGATCCATCTGTAAAAGGTGCCTTATCCAAAAACCATTTCGCAAGAAAAGTGTAATAAAGAGGTTTATGTGTACATAAATAATAGAAGGATGAATAACATTAAATATTCTTAACATTTGTTTATATCTGCACTTGTTGCCTTATGTTCACAAGGGGAATGCACATGTTCCCTCCCTCCACCCCATTTCCATTTTTTTTACAAGGGATATAACTTGAAATCCTCTGACAAGAGGTCTGGTTTTAAAGGAAAGAAGGAGCAAATTCTTTTCTTTAAAACTAGACCCTCCATGGCTAAGGGGGAATTTTGTTTCAGAAATTTGCCCCTCATTCTCCTTAAATACTATTTTAAAACTACTGCATATACTGGAATATATGTCATAGTCCAAATAGGAATTTAGCCAGATCCAGAATCTGCCTAGCCAAATAGGAATTCTTATTTGGACTAAACAGAGTTTAGCCAGATCCGGAATCTGGCTAAACTAAATATTAACTTAGCCAGATCCGGAATCTTCCTAGGCCAAATAAAAAGTCCTATTTGGCCTAGCCAGATTCCGGATCTGGCTAAATTCCTATTTGGACTACGACATATATATCAATTCAGCAAACTGCAGGTACTGAAAATATTATCAAGTGATGTGCACAATGAGCTCAACATCAAAATAATAAAAACAGTGTTTACTATTACATTACCTTCTTTCTTTTCCTTGTATTTCTGTAATACAACAGCAGAGCTGGTGTCCTCAATGCCGACACCCCTGGACAACTGTTCTATAGAACATAACAGATCATCTATACAGGCCACACTTGTACAACACACAGCTGATTCATTACTATGGCAACACTCCTCTATAGAGTCTACCATTCTGAAATTATAATAGTAAAATTTCACTATTAAAACCAGCTAAAATTAAGACTTATTATCCCCACGCTTTAGTGGCGGGGTGAGATTTTGGCCCTTGTGGAGGGTCAAAAGGTCACGTCAGTCAAATTCAAATGAAAATACATGCACATGTTGTTATTTGTTAATTAGCCCCTGTGGAGAAAGCGTTTGTTTGTTTGAGGTGTAACGTCCCTGTCAACACTGTAAAGGTCATTTTGGAGACGTTGCTTCCAATTTTGTGGGACTTTTACCCGACATTGAGTTGAAATGACATCTCAAGCCCTGCCACCCAATGAAACCAATAGTGTTTATAAGCATGGACGGGCCGACTCGCACGGCTTTGCCTGGGCAGGCTTAGATCCTCTAAGCTGTTTACCAGTACTCGTGTGCGGGTCGGTTTCAGCTCTGAATGGAAGCATCATGCGGCCCATATATTTCTTCTAGCCCCGATGGGCGGGGGCCGAGAAAGCGATGGGATTTGCGATGGCGTGCCATAGACTGCAATCTTGTTTTTCTTTCAAAAAGCATATTAAAAAGGCTTCAGTTTTCTTTCTTTGTGTGTTTTATATCCAGTGTACTGTAGCAAGATACTACCAAAGTGGTCTTAAAGACCACTTTTGAACTGTTTCAAAGGTAGTCTTCATATGGTAATTTTACTGGATTTCAAAACTGGGTCAGAACAAGTAAAATTGTGTTTTCAGAAAATAAGCTGAAGAAAGACGGATCAGACTGCACATCCAAGTTGTCTGACCAGTGTCTTTGTTGTGTGTTATATGGGTGACAGTTGGAAACTGTTCTGAATGTGTGACTTTGCAGGCTTATTTGAGACCTCATTGAGAACAAATTTCTGAAGACTTTTACAGTCGAACTTCAATGGCTCAAACACCTTTGGGACCTCGAAAATCTGTTCGAGACAGGGGTAGTTCGAGCCATTGAGGGTTAATGTAAGGAGGCATAACGAGATACTTTTAGACATCTTTTCGTCGTTCTATAATGAAAATGTATGCTGTGTATACTCATTAGAATCGCCTCATCGAGGCGATTCTAATGAGTACACACAGCATACATTTGCAAGATAAAAGACTAAAATCTCCTTAATTATCTCCCACTATTTCTTATGTAGAGGATTTCGCTATGGGCTCAAGAATGTGTTCGACTCATCCATGGTAAACGAGCCATCGCTGTTCGAGCCATCGAAGTTCTACTGTTTATTGATTCAAGATCACTGTAAATCTTAAAGAAGCCTATTGAAATATAGCAAATTATCTGCAGTTTTTCCTTCAGGTTTATAAACTAGATGCAGACTTACATGTGTCTTTTAAACTTATTTAAATGTGTGTATTGGAATCAAAGGTCTAGAGCATGTCATTAAATCATTTTTAACATCAGTGTAAATGGTTACATTTGTTCATTTATCATATGACGTCGCGTCTGAGAGTGTAATAACGCCACGTAATATTTTCGATAATCCACTGGTGGATTACATATGCAAATTAGGTAGATACGTCTCGTAACGTTACATGTACGACGTCGTTAACGACATCGCGTTTACTAATGTCGGAATATTGACATTTTTGTAACCAATCGTGAATCAAATGCGTTTTAAATGTCATATGATAAATAGAATCTTGCATTCGTGCTCATGTATTATTGAATTTATTAAACTCTTTGAGGGAAAAGGATAAAATGCTCGGCAAAGCCTCGCAGTTTATCCCTTTTCCTCAACTCGTTTAATAAATTCAATAATACATGAACACTCATGTAAGATCCTCTATTTAATAATGATTTCAATATTGTACTCAGAGAAACATAACCTGAGCTTCCATTGCAAAACTTGGTGTGACTTCAGTGAGGCTCAAACCCACAACAGTGAGAGACCTAATATCAAAGTGATAGTGCTCCTAACCACTAGGTCCTGGCGGCTAGTTGTAGACGTTTCAAAATATGTTTTGATGACTTACAGTTTTATAAGAGCCAGATCATTATGTTTAGTTGTCCCAGGTTGTCCATCACTGTTATCTCTATGTGTTACTGTCAAACCACAAAGGTATTCAGGGCTGGACAGAAGCTGTTAATAGTAAAATAGTGATATTGAGATGATATTGGTGAATATTGTTCCTCGTTGGGATAAAGAAGGAGATGAGTAAGCTCTTGTCCCTTGCAAGTTCTTGTCCTTGCAAGGTCATGCCCTGCTATATCCGAAAGTGGCGTGAATACTGTCCCGAGTTGGGACAAGCTAGTGTCCTTCTGTATCCCAGCTCGAACAATATTTACCAATACCAAAATCTGGGGGAAAAACTGTTATTCTGTTGTATTACCCGCATGGAACATTTGCTGAAATTTTGGTGGATGCGTAAGTGAGAAAAAGTAAGAATTTGGCCAGCTTTTGTAACACACAACGGAACGCGCGATCGTCTTCAAAAGGCGGGAAAATGCACGTGCGTGCGAGTATCACCAGAAAGCATGTATTTTGCATTAAAATGTTGAAAAAACTTTACCTGTTCACCATTGTAAATTATTTATTAACCCACATATGCCCGCGGCCCTTTTTTTGGGACATCGGCAAACAGTGCAGTCCCAGATCAGACACCTCAGAAAGGCGCCGGAGACGTCTCTTTTTTGGGACGTCGGCAAACAGTGCAGTCCCAGATCAGACACATCAGAAAGACGCCGCAGACGTCTGATTTGGATTTACACTGTTTGATGATTTATAACGGTTCAATTATGACACTATTGTTAATCCCTGTCATATAATTGGCACCCTGCGGTGCGTGTCGATAAGGTGTGAAAATATGGTCAAGTTATGTCTCTAATTTGCGTTTATTCCCCCCAATCATAAAATTTAATCCGCAATCAATGTGAAAATTATTTAATTGCTTTTAAGACGAGTTGCTACCACTATTCTACTATCTCGTAAATGGTTATGTTTTGGCGCCAAATAGCAGACGCTTGGCGAGAAAATGTGAATGCTTTAATTTGTGTTAACACATCTGTATGCTGTTGTTGATACTGACACGGAGCTTACGGAAAACGCTGTTTTCCACAACCGTTTTGCTATCTAGAATATTTTTACCGTTTCCAAACAATTTTTATGAGAGAGATACGCCCCATTAAGATAAAACAATAGGAGAGTGTGGGGTTGCTGGGGTCCGATGACGTCATTTACCGATCGCGTGCAGAAAAAAAAACTGTTGCGGTGGTTTGTGGGCGGCGGTTTTGATGCCGGAAAACTTTGATGTTCGCATTGAACTTGCTTGTTTATTTCATTTAAAATCAGAGTTTTAGGAATAATACTCACAAAAATTGGGCTTGCTAGTAATGGAGATTGTTATATTACTCATGTGTAAGTAAAATTGAGTGGACAATTAAACGTTTTTTATGTCGGGAATCGTAAAAGGATAGAGCATAACACGAGATGCATCGTATTTTCAGCTGACAAAAGTAAAAATAAAATGGTCCAAAAATAATTCGGGCGGATTACCCGCACCCTGAACTTGGGCCTGTAATTTGAGGGAAAAAAACTGCGGGTAATACATGCCCGAATACGGTATCTTTTATTATGTAGCCACAAACATTTTGTGTCATTACCAATAGCTTTAGCCTCAAAATAGGCATTTTATCAGAATATGTATACTTGCATAACAAATTTCACATTTGATCAGACTGCTCCCTCTGATCTGGGTCCACACTGTATGGAGCAATGACTTTAAAGTAACCAGCAGATAACAAAGCAGACAACAATTGTTGTGATTGGCAAGTAGAGGGTTAATGATCAAAGAACTCTGCCAATTTTATCAGTTTATGAGCAAGAACATAATTCCAGGTAAGTGCAAGTAATGAGGATAATATTGGGATGAGATAAATAATTTCTTAACTAAAACATACATTGTCAGATTGATTGATTGTGTTGGGGTTTTACAAAAGGTCAACCCTTGTGGGTCATTTTTTGTCGTCCCCAAAAGAAATGGAGAAAAGAGATAGAAGAGATAGTAGAGAAGATGAAGGAGAGGGACAGGGGAGAAAGAGGAAAATGAATGGAAGTGTAGAAACAGAAGAAATAATAACACTCCCCCTCTATCCTTATCTGCTGCAAGGACAACAGGTCTTGCTCAACTATAAGCAAATACAGTTCGACGCCCCAGTGACACAAGATACACAGCACATTTGCCTCACCCAACAACCCCTAGGGTACTTGTTAGAACTGCCTCAAAAAGCCAATCATAACAAGTACCCTATATTTAAAAGAAATATGGAAAATTACCCCCAAATTGCAGTAAAATTTCACTATAAATATCACCTAAAATTAAGACTAAATCTGCTTTTAAAAGCTTGTTGAGAAGGTTTCAGTTATTCTTTCTGTGTGTCTTCTACATACTGTGTCTACTATTAAAAGAAAACCTTTGGGACTGTTAAAAGTGGTCTTAAAGACCACTTTTGAATAGTCCCAAAGGTGGTCTTAATACTGGGGAATTTTACTGTTACTCCTCCTTCACTGGAGCTATGAAGATCTAAGACCTACCCCTCTGACAGCTTTGAGAGCATCATGTCTGTTCTGTGGAGCTGGGCAGAGAAGAATCCTGTGGAACAGAGACTCCAATACAGGTCTCAGAGATCTTACAGGGCCTATTTTCTTGGCTAGGTCTACTGAAAGGAAGATCTAAGACGTACCTCTCTGATAGCTTTAAGAGCATCATGTCTGTTCTGTGGGGCAGGACAAAGTAGAATCCTGTGGAACAGAGACTCCAACACTGGCCTCAGGGATCTTACTGGGCCTACTTTCTTGGCTAGGTCTACTGAAATGCTATAATCATACACAAATTAATATGAATTTAGGCACAGCCTAAATGCAGACAGGAGCATTGTTATCTAAGTATAACTAATTGTTGCTGTTGAAGAATGCTTTCCATCCTAACCAGCTATTGGTAAATGCTCCGGTGAATCGTTGGTCCACGTGAGGTGATGGTTTTTATTGCAATACTTTTTAAAAATGGCTTTTATGAGTGTTGTGTTGTTATTTGTCACTCACAAATTAGAATTCTGTAAGTCAGGACAGGAAATATAGATATGAGCATTTTAGACAAAAAAGAAAAAGATCGTCAAAACCAGAGGACCAGTGGTCCTGAACCGCTCACCTGTCTGGTGACAATTTTCCTACTTAGATCAGCAGAAAATGTCATTTACCCTGCTCATAAATTTTAAAATGCCATCTCAATATTTGTTGGCATTTTAAAACTTATGAGCAGGGTAAATTTCATGCTGAAGTGAGTTGAGCATGAAAAAAGTTTTATAACCTCGGTGCCTGGCTCACAGAAAGGGAAAATATGAGGAACTGTCCATTGGACATAAATGGTATACTGTATACAGAAGCAAATGAAACAAAAAGAAAACTTGTTCCAATTTATTTTCATATCTCAAGAGCAGTAACAGAACAAAACTAGAATTTGTTTTTCTACAAAAACACAGATGTCTCCCCCCTTTTTTTATCATTGAGGTACCTACCTGATTCTTGGGGGCAACATTGCTGTAAAATAGGTCAAGGTCAACCCAGGGTCACCATTTGTACAAACCATGATGGGCCTGAGTACCATATGCTACATGCCAAGTTTCAAGGCCACTGGCCTTATGGTTCTGGAGAAGAAGATTTTTGAAGGCTTTTTACCATATATGGGCATGGCGGCCATCTTGGTCATGTGATCCAGACCCCGTCAACAAACTTCCGTTCCCCCATCCCACTGAGGCTCCATATGAAATTTGGCTTTGATTGGCCCTGCAGTATAGGAGAAGAAGATCTTTGAAAATGGTGGACGGACGGACAACAGACAGACGGACGGACGGACGGACGACGGACCATGGCTATACTATAAGCTCACCTATGAGCCTAAAGGCTCAGGTGAGCTAAAAATCCATTATTTTCACTTTTTCCTATGCAAAAGCCTAAGTCAGCATATTTGACATTACTGTAAAATAGGTAAAGTTCAACCCAGGGTCACCATTTGAACAAATTATGATAGGCCCGAGTACCATATGCTACATGCCAAGTTTCAAGGCCATTGGCCTTACGGTTCTTGAGAAGAAGAATTTCGAAGTGTTTTTACCATATATGGGCGTGGTGGCCATCTTGGTCATGTGATCTAGACCATATTGGCAGCTTTTCATTTGTTCAACTCCCAAAGGCTCCATATTGAATTTCACTTCAATTGGCTCAGTAGTTTCTGAGAAAAAATGTTTGAAATATGGAACCTGCGTGACCTTGGTCTAAGGTCAATTAATGACCTTGACCTTTCTTACACATAGATCTTCATGTATTCAGCTACTTTACCTTATCTACTAATTTTGGTGACAGTGTCTTCAATGGTTTCCTAAAAATCCATTATTTTCACTTTTTCCCATGCAAAAGCCTAAGTCGGCAAATTTGACATTGCTGTAAAATAGGTCAAGGTCAACTCAGGGTCACCATTTGTACAAACTATGATGGGCCTGAGTACCATATGCTACATGCCAAGTTTCAAGGCCATTGGCCTTACGGTTCTGGAGGAGAAGAATTTTTAAGGCTTTTTACCATATTTATGAGAAGACGGCCATTTAGGTCATGTGATCTAGACCGTATTGGCATTTTTTCATTTGTTCAACTCACGAAGGCTCCATATTAAATTTTACTTAAATTGGCTCAGCAGTTTTGGAGAAAAAAATGTTTGAAATATGGATCCTGAATGACCTTGGTCTAAGGCCAATGAATGACCTTGACCTTTCTGACCCATAGATCTTCATGTATTCAATTACTTTACCTGATCTACAAATTTTGTTGACACTGTCTTCAATGGTTTCCTATAAATCCATTATTTTCACTTTGCCCCATGCAAAAGCCTAAGTCGGAAAATTTGACATTGCTGTAAAATAGGTCAAGGTCAACCCAGGGTCACCATTTGTACAAACCATAATGGGCCCGAGTACCATATGCTACATGCCAAGTTTCAAAGCCACTGGCCTTATGGTTCTGGAGAAGAAGATTTTTGAAGGCTTTTTACCATATATGGGCATGGCGGCCATCTTGGTCATGTGATCCAGACCCGCGAACAAGGCCAATGAATGACCTTGACCTTTCTGATCCATATACATTCATGTATTCAGTTACTTTACCTGATCTACAAATTTTGGTGACACTGTCTTCAATGGTTTCCTATAAATCCATTATTTTCACTTTGCCCAATGCAAAAGCCTAAGTCGACAAATTTGACATTGCTGTAAAATAGGTCAAGGTCAACCCAGGGTCACCATTTGTACAAACCATGATGGGCCCGAGTACCATATGCTACATGCCAAGTTTCAAGGCCACTGGCCTTATGGTTCTGGAGAAGAAGATTTTTGAAGGCTTTTTACCATATATGGGCATGGTGGCCATCTTGGTCATGTGATCCATACCCCGCGAACAAACTTTCGTTCCACCATCCCACTGAGGCTCCATATGAAATTTGGCTTTGATTGGCCCTGCAGTATAGGAGAAGAAGATCTTTGAAAATGGTGGACGGATGACGGACGGACGGACGACGGACCATGGCTATACTATAAGCTCACCTATGAGCCTAAAGGCTCAGGTGAGCTAATGACATTTTGGACTAGTGGTCTACTGGACAGAAGCAGACATTTTATGGAGGAAGAAAACCTTAACTAATCTGTGACTGTTGTCTCATGAAGTATCAAAGAGATTTAACATAGTTGGACTATGTAAACAATCTTTCTTAGGGCAGGGAAGTTATGTTGTTATGACTACTCATGTACATCTTAGTCTTTTTTTGTTTGATTTGAGGTTTAATGTCCCCATCAGCACTGTACGAGGACTGTTCAAATATAAATGCAACTAAGCACATAAAAATGATTCCGTGATAGATTTCGATGAAAAATTTTGTTGTCCCCTCAAAGTATTCCCCTTTAAGAGATATACAAACTTTCAGTCTTCTGATCCAATCATTGAATGCATTTTGGTAGTCTTTTCGAGGTATACTATGAAGGCACTGGAATATTGCAGAACCGAGGTGTTTGCGCTGTACAAATTATCGACCAGAAAGGTATTTTTTCAGCCGCGGGAACAAAAAAGTCACATGGGGCAAGGTCAGGGGAATACGGGGGGTGAGGGAGTTCAACAACCTTTTCCTGCTTCAGATAGTCTTGCACAATGAACGCCTTGTGCGATGACTCATTGTAATGTAGCAATCTGACATTGGCCAAACCAGTTGCAGGTCTTCGTTCTTTGAAATATTTCTTCAATTTTCGAAGAACTTTATTCTTGTAAAACTTCGCATTTACAGGTTTGCCTTTAGGCACAGCAACCTGAATAGCAGGGCCCTGATTTGAAAAGAATATGGCATACATTAACTTCTTGACACTCATGGTCCGCTTTGCAATGCAAGGTCTTTTGCAATACTTTGTTACCCATATTTTGTTCTGAATCTTTCGTTTTGGCTCAAAAAAGTGGACCCATGTCTCGTCACCTGTGACGACATTAGCGAAAGACCGTGCATTGTAATTTGGAAACTTTTTAAGCAACTTCTTGGCGCACTGAACGCGTGTCTTTTTCTGCTCATCAGTCAACAGATGGGGAATCCATCTAGCACAGATCTTTCTCATTTTCAAATCCCGTTTCAGAATTGTATGAGCTGCTCCTAATGAGATGCCAACCATACTTGCTATTTGCCTAGTGGTGTATCGTGCAACGGTAGCAACTATTTCTTTCACTCTAGCAACCATCTAGACAGATGTTGCTCTTTTCGGCCGACGATCATGTGGTGCATCTTCTGTTGAGCCTAGCCCACATATGAATTTCTTACACCAACGAAAAACTGTCGGAAAAGACATTTCATTATGCCCATAAACCGAACATATTTCATAAAAAATGTCTTTGCACCGTATACCAAGAATACAACGATTCTTAATATAGGACCGTATTTCAACGGCGTACTCTGACCTTCTTCCAACCATGTTTTGTATTAGTATACAAGAGTAGACAGTCTTTATGGAACGATATACATGGCTAAAGTGCATGGATTTTAACAGGTTTGGTATCAATGTATAGGTTAAATGTTTTTCTACGCTGTGATATTTATTTCCAGGTGATTTTCGCATTAGTGCATGAGAAAACGTTCTACTTGCATTCATATTTGAACAGTCCTCGTATAGGTCATTTTGTAGACGTTGCTTCCAATTTTTTGGGACTTTTACTCGACACTGAGATGAAATGAAATCTCAAGCCCTGTCGCCCAATGAAACCAATAGGGTTTGTAAGCATCGACGGTCCGACACACACCGCTTTTCCTTGGCAGGTTTAGATCCTGTAAGCGGTTTACCAGAACTCGTGTGCACTCGGTTTCAGATCTGTGTGGAAGCATCACGCAGTCCATCTATTTCTTCAAGACCCGGGGGCTTACATCTTAGTCTTTTGGCCAACATCTTGTCTTTGGCATCTGCTCAAGTCTGTATTACTTTTGCACCTTCTAGACATTTCTTAATTTTTACATTAATTTAACGGTATGTAGCAGTCTGATTCAAAGCTTACAAAGGGAATATACCACAAACTCTTTGTATCTATACTGTTGGGGTCCAAAACAGAAACCTTGTTAGTTAAACAGCCGTACCCAATCAACAAAGCAACCTCATTATAGTACTGTTCATTATAACACAGTTTTGGATACAACATAATTTCAAGATGGATCCCAAAAATGTATAGATTATATAGAAAAATGACTTTCTATATAATCTATACATTTTTGTTTGGCTATAACACGGTGGTTTAATTAACATGGTGTCTGCTTTGGACCCCAACAATAGTGTTATAACTAGAGCTATCACTAAAGGTGATGAATACCCCCACAAAAACTGCCTTGATAGTACATCAGCGCATTTTGCAAACTGCCTTGATAGTTCATCAGCGCATTTTGCAATTTTTTCACTTGAAAGGGGCCATAACTATGTCGAAAATTGACGAATTGTAGTGGAAATCGAACTTGACCTGTATTTTATGATGTTACATCAGTGTACCAAAAATTATAAAAATCGGTGAAGCGCTTTTTGAGTTATCGTCTGGAAACCAAGTCAACAGACCGACCGACCGACAGACAGACCGACAAGCTCACTCCTATATACCCCCCCCAAATTTCATTTGTGGGGGTATAAAGAGGTTGCGGTGTATAGATTCTATACATTTTGGGGCTTCATTTTCAACCGTATTATATCCAAATCTATTATAGTGAACAGTGTTATAAAGAGGTTGCAGTGTAATATACATAATATTGCATAAACCCAGTGCACTCTTCAATTGCTTTATGTTGGACAAGTCCATTTGTCATATAAGGGGTGTCAGGTCAATTTTTTTCCATTTCAGTCTATTTTTGAGGGAAATTCCGTCAGCAATGTTTGCCAAACTACCCCTTCAGGGGTTTCCCCTGCATGCAATGGGTTAAAAGTTCAACAATTCAGTACAGCTAAACATGACCAAGAAAGCAGTCTGAAGGACAGCCAAATCCCCCGCCACACTTTATATCAAGGCTCAACCTTGTGACCTTCACCTGTGACCTTGACCATGAGTTGGCATGATTTATTTATGGGTTCTGCACATCAGCTCACTGAGGGGGATATTTCACCAAACTTTAATGAAAATCCTTCCAGGGGGTAAATGAGATATGGAACAGACACAAAATTAAAAGTTTCAAACTCGTGACCTTCAACTGCGACCTTGACCATGAGTCGGCATGATTTATTTATGTGTTCTGCAAGTCAGCTCACTGAAGGGGATATTTGCCTAAAGTTTAATGAAAATCATTCCAGCAGTAAAGGAGATTTGGAACGGGCATAAAATTCAAAGTTTCAAACTCCTGACCTTCAGGTGTGACCTTGACCTTGAGTCAGCATGGTCCATTTATCAGTTGTGCACATCAGCTCAATGATGTGGATATTTGGTAGAGTGTCCGCTTCGGGGAACGGGAGGTCACGGGTTCGATCTCGGGCCACGACATACCAAAGTCGTTAAGAATGGTACTAGCTACTCCTCGCTTGGCACTCAGATTTACAGGGTAGAGCTAGGACTGGTCGACCCAGTGTCAGGATAATGCGACTGGGTGTGGTATCATGTAATGTGTCTGGGACATGATACTTCAGTGAGGCAGCACTATAAAAGTGAGCATTGATCTCCCTGTCGCAACTATACACCGTCGTGATATGACCGAAAAATTGTTGAAAGCGACGTTAAATCCGAATTCACACACAAACATTGGACTACATTTCTATATCCAAAATTTCAAGACTTTTGATAAATCTGTGTACTTTATGTCTTACTCGGTTAAAATGTCATTTCCTCATGACAATACTCATATTGTACTTGCTAGAACAGTTAATATCTTGACCACAACATAGGAATAGATAAGGTGGGTATTTTGTAAAAATTGAAGGATAGTTTTGGTCAATTCTCTATAAAAACAAGAGCTATGCATGCGGGTGCCAACACTTGGCTGTAAAAATTCTAATGCGAAAAAAGGGGCATAACTGTGTCAAAATATTTTGAGGGTTACCTCACCTATTGGTATGAGTTCACCTTTTCATAATGAACAACTTGTCCGAGTTTCAAGTAAATATGTTCAGTAATGAGAGATATTACAAAATATCAAAGTTTTTGCATGATGACACAGATGACGACGACGACGTCGACGCCAGAGCTATAACAATACCTTGTTGTTTTCTTCGAAAACAGCCGAGCTAAAAAACTCTATGGTGTAAGGTGGTTCAAATGATTATATGGAGAAATTAGTAAAATTATCCTTCAATTGTCACATATAACCATATTATCTGTTCCTATGCCACAAACAGGTTCTTAACCGCTTCTTAACCCACTGTATGCTAGTGGACTCTTCCACTGCTATATATTGGACAAGTCCATTTGTCATATGAGGGGTGGTAGACCTTTTTTTATTCTTATTCCATTTTTGACGGAAAATTCTGTTAGCAAATAGTGCAGGACCTGATCAGAAGCCGAATTCTGCAGCATCTGATCTGGGCCTGCACTGTTTGCCAAGGTACTCCTTTAGGGGCTTCCTACATACAATGGGTTAAAGCCAGCAATAGATGGTTTCAACACTACCCCCAGAACTATTCATCCCAAACTAGATTCCTAATAAAATCTCTCAGAAAAATTCAAGAACTGTAACAGTCCAAGTTATTTTATTTAAGTCTTATCATGAGAAAACCTGTCTTGGGAGTTTATGACAAGGTAAGGCTTAAACTGTCCTGCTAAGCTACAATGACAAGCAACAGTCTTGAAATTGCAGACATAGAAACTATATTCTTGCACACCAGACAAGGAAATCCATGATTTTACCCTGGGATAGAAATTTATGTTCTGACCCTGGTGTTCCGACCCCAAATCGAATATAATCGCGTGTTTGATAAATGCACTGGTTGATTACAACCTCATGTGCGGCGTCGTCATGCGTGACATCACTTAATATTCCTGTTGTGTCATTGCAAAATGGCGGACGTCGGTAACCGAAGTGACAGCAGAATTAAAAATTCGCAATAGAAATGGAAGGTATGCAAGAAAAAGAATCCAATATGGGTGTGAGGGGTGGATGGAAAAATCCGTCCCTCGGGATCACTGTCCGGCATCACTCGGCAAGCCTCGTGATGCCGGACAGTGACCCTCGGGACGGATTTTTCAATCCACCCCTCACACCCATATACGATTCTTATAGGTATGTATTAGACAGAAAAACTAAAGATACTGATCAGACTGCATAGATGCAGAGGCTGACCTGCACCTTGGTTCTCTGCAAATGGAAAAAAAACAGGTTTTCTCATGACAAAGCTCATTGTATCTTTTAAATGTCCAAGTTCTTGACAAGATACTGGGATTATTTAAAACAACCCATTAGCTCCTATTAGCTCTGATAATCCAGCCCCTACCCAATAGGGCTTGGATAAATAGGTTGGGCTGCATAATGCTTCCACACAGAGCTGAAACTGACCGTACATGAATACTGGTAAACAGCTTAGACGGTCTAAGCCTGTCCAGGCAAAGTGATGCAAGTCAGACCGTCTCTGCATATAAACCCCTTTTGGTTTGTTTAGGTGGCAAGGCTTGAGATGTCATTTCATCTCAATGTCAGGTAAAATGGAAACTATGGCATGTATACCACACTTACAGGTAGATGACTTTTGCAGCAGCCTGTGTAAGATGAGGGGCCATTTCATCCTTCCCTGTACCCTTCAAACCGGACTTCGTGTCAGTTTTAGGCAATCCCAACAGAGACATCAAGGTGGGGCAGACTTTCTTCCTGCAAAATAAATACAGTGTACCCTAGCTATAAGAACAGTATTTGTTCCCTAACAATTTGCCACTTTAGGAAATTTGTTGCTAAAAAAGAATCGCAATAAGGAGTAGTATAATAGGCATTAGGATTACATATCCGTGCAACATAGTACATTTTTTTCACATCTCCAAATGGCTACTGTGATATTTTTCTTAATTATACTGCAAACACAGGTTGTGGGTGCTCCTTAGAACTGCCTCATTGAGGCGGTTCTAACCAGTACCTACAACCTATGTCTTGGAGCAGAAATAAGAACAAATAGCCCGATGGGCAACGACCGCTCACCTGAGAACTAGACCAATGACTTAAGGATCAAGCTTGTTTAATGTGTGCCTGACATATGGACAAAAGAACAGCCGGAAATTTTTATCCCTATATTGCGCTATGCTTAAACAGGCATGCCAGAAACTGGAGACAAACTCCAAAATTCAAACTCAGCATAGACTTTAACCCTATTGCACTTGTGCACATACTGCTGATAAGCCTTCATATCCTTTCCAATATCTTTACCTGTGTATTATCTCATCCTCATGCAATTTCTTCTGATTTCTGGTTTTGGTCACTGATAACTGATAGTGTATGTTTTTAAAGGCTTGTTGTTATTTTATTTGTTGGAATATTTTTATGATTTTTGTACCATAAGGTTTGAAAATGAATGAAGTTTTATGTGGTATAAAATTCATAAAAATATCACAGAAATACATCTGAAAAAAAATAAGTAAAGTTATAAAAATTATTAAATGTAATGTTTGTTGTAGTTTCTTTTCAATCCTGTTGTTGAATTTGACATAGTTAGATGTTCTTGCACATGTAAGAACTAAAAACATATTTTTCAGGTATTTTTTTTTTGCAATTCTAATTAATTTATTTTTTTTATTTTAAAATTTTGTTGGACAAGGACAGGGCTAAATTTTGTGCCCCATCTATATGTATGTAGAAATCTGAAAAATTCTGAAAGTTGACTAAAACCGACTGCATGCACTTCTAAACTTACCTCGTTGTCTTCTAGCTCTTGTGTATGATCCTTCATCAGCAACAAAGGGGGAGTTCCAAATCTGCCCACGCACAGATTTTCTTGAAACTTCAGTTGTTGTTTACTTTAGGTCTATCAACTATATATATAACTTTGTTTTATTTGATTAACTACTATAGTTCTCAGGAGAGCTCCCTGAGGTAATCCCCTGAAGAGGTCATACACACCTGTGAACTTTTCATTCTTAAATCAACAAGCTTGATTGTTTTCAAATTTTGTTGCTTTGATTGGCAACAGAACTCTATAAGGATTCATATAAAACCAAAAATATAAATGTGTCTAGGTCTTTTAATTTTTCTGATGAATTTATTTACAAAAAATTCTTAAATGCTTCATGAAAATTTATAAAAAGTTAAATATTTATCCCAAGTGTTAGATGTGTTACTGATCTTGTCACCCCAAGATATTACACATAAAATTGGCCACATATATCCACTATATAGCAAACACATTTAAAAAAAAATCAGAAACCGGTAACATTGTTTTTGATTGCCAGATATGTGTTTAGGTATATTGTTTGTGATGAAGTCATTTGCAATATCAGGGGACCAGATTTTCTTTTAAGTATATTTTTATGTTTTTTTTTTATGACCATATAGTGTCACCTCATCATGCAAAGCTTAGCATACGCATTTACGTAATTCCGCCCCTGCACCCCCCCCCCCCCCCACACACACACAGAAACAAAAATACACTGTTTGACCGAGAATGATTTTTAGTTTGGGTTTTTGAATGGTGGATGAGAACAGAACATCCATTAGCAGAGAGAAAAATATAATGCACTCATGCAGTGAGTGAGTGAGTTTGAGTTTAACGTCCCACCAACAGCTAAGGTCATACGGAGACGGGACCTCGGTTTAAAGACTCATCCGAAAGTCTGGAGAAGCCCGGGATCGATCCTGCGATCCCTGGTTTACAAGGCGAGTAGCGTAACCACTGCACCACGGAGGCTTCTATGCACTCATGCAGTGATCACGATGAGTGTTAGTGTTTACAGCATTGCAAAAGCGGTTATGCTGAAAAAAATGTATTGTGATACAATAGGAATAATACCAGGTGGATATTTTTTACCCTATGTCAATAATACACAATGGTGTATTGAGTTTGCTTAAAAAATTACTTTCATAATCCCTCCCCCCCCACAACACACACACACATCAAAGGTTTTGTGAGACCATTAAAAGCATTTTCTGCATTCTTCTAGGTTCATTATATCATAGGCAAAAGTGTTTGCGGCAATGTTTTAGTCTTCAAAATAAATGCATATCTAGTCGCACTGAAACTATTAGCATATTTATCATCTTGCATACACTTCCCGAAATAAAAAAATTATTTGATAATGAAATACCATTTAAAGCGGTTTACCAGTACTTGTGTTTGGTTAGTTTTAGCTCTGTGTGGAAGCAACATGCAGCCAAATCAATTTCTTCAAGCACCAATGGACGGGGGCGAAGATTTACAAATGGCATGAATCACTTGTTTGCTGTACCACTAGCACATTGGCTGAATCAAAATCAGTGCAGCTGGCTTCACATTTTTCTAAAGTACTGCTAGCACATGTACTGTTTGCTATTTTAAATTGTGAAAGTGTTTGAAAGTTGAATTAAGTCTTCTCTATTATATTAATTAATGCTTTCCAAAAATAACATTACTGCTTGTTTTCTGGATAATATATTAGAACACAAATGATCATATTTAAGAATAACTTTCTTACAAGGTGACAGTTAGTGCGATTGAAGTAGCTTGAAGGGGCATTGTCACAGTGAGCCAAAAACAACAGTACCATTTTGTCTACAGTAATCTGTGTATACAGTGGGCCAAAAGATCAGAATATATTGTCTGTGTTATTATGACCTACCTGGCTGAAACATAATACAAACATCATTATTCTTGGTCATTCAAGCAACCTGTATCATTCCAGTATGACAATCAGACTTTTCAAACTTTTTAAGATCACTGCATCAGTTAAATACATACTAATTAGAGTCAAGTAAAATTGACTGCTTTACAGAACCATACAGTTTACTTGCCATTTCAACCATCTCTGTCATACTAAGCTTCAGCCTTGCCCCCACTTCTATTTAGAATTACATTAAGGCGAGGTCTGCTGACAGCCGGCTGGCACCAGACTTTTAGGTCTAGTGACAGCCGGCTGTCACCAGACCTAAAAGTCTGCTGACAGCCAGCAATAATATTTGTTCAATACTAAGTATATTTTCATATTCTTATCTTCACAATATGCCTGGATCCAATTATAGAACTAGAAATGTACAAAGTTAGATCAAAATTCATCAATTTGGCATGAGCTAGGGTGCTGAAAAGCAATTTTTGGCTGAAAATCAAGTTTTCTTGAGCCTATGACCTTAAAAAATTAGGACAAGGTCACCATATATAGAGAGCTCAGAAACCATTAAGATCCCACCCCTAAACCATATATTTTCTTATTCCTTATGGTAAGGCTCATTCAGTCACACCAGCCTGGGGGTCTCTTTGTGCTGTAGCAATGTGCCGGGGGCATGCCCCACCCCATCACTTCATAAAATGCCACATATCATAGAAGCCATTCAGATCCCAGACCCATAATCATATGTACATGTATTCTTATTCCTTATAATTAGACGTATTCATTCACACCAACTTGTGGGGTCATCTCCCCTCCATATCACAAAAGGGCCTCATATCTCAAAAAATGTTCAAATCCCCACCCTTAAACCATATATATTCTTGGTCCTTATGATAAGACACATTCAGAGACAACACAATCTAGGGCTTTTCTGGTGTCCAGCGGGGCCATGCCCCAACCCCTCCAATGCCGAAAAGGCCTTGTATCTCAAGAACCATACAGATCCCCACCCTTAATCCATATATATTCTTGTCCCTTTTGATATGGCACATTCAGTGATACAAACCATGGCTTCATTGTGCCCATGCCCCATCCCCACCACTTCATAAAATAACAAATATTTCAGATACAGTGTTGACATGGGTGCTCCTGGATATGGGGGTACGTTTGGGAGACTTTATAATCGGTATATTAAAATCAAATGTTAAAATATATTGATGCCAGTGGACAGTGCCCACCTGAGATCTGGTGAGAAAAGTGGTCTGCGGACCTTTTGTTTTTGTTTTGGTTTTATGGCCCTTTCAAGATTTTCACTTATTTCGAGCTGGTTGTTAATCAGAGGTAGGCCCGGATAAAAACCACATGCCCACCTCTTGCAGAACCTCCTAATGATAAACAGTCGGTGCTTTTACCAACTAGGCCATGAAGTCAATTTGTTGGGGGACATAATTCTGGTCATACTTGCTACAGTTTATCATGACAATATAACAAAGCATTGATTCTACCTTTCACAAGCCAAATGGTTCTGGGATTTTATTTAAAGTAGGAGTATAGTTTTCTTATTAAAAGATGTCTTAGAAGCTAGACTAATTATACCCCCGGCATACGAATGAAGTATGCTATGGGGGTATATAGTTTTAGCCTGCCGTTCATCTGTTCGTCTGTCCATTCATCCGGTAACATTTTGGTTGAAGTTTTTTGTTTTTTTAATTGAGGTTTTACATCCCCATCAACACTATTAAGGTCATTTTGGAGACATTGCTTCCGATTTTGTGGGACTCTTACCCAACTGAAATGAAATGACATCTCAAGCCTAACCTAGCCACTAGGCGTTAAAATGAATAATATGGAACTAGTTTGGCTAGTGTAGTCTCTCAGGCTCCATTTAAACTAATTCTAAGCTTGGAGACTCTACCAAATAGACTTGCCATTACTAACAAGGTGATAAATTTTAATATAATAAAAAAATACCAAAAATGATTAGACTTTTATTATCAGACTAGTAGCTAGTCTATCTCAAGCCCTACCGCCCATAGAAACCGTTAGGGTTTAAGGAGCGGTCCGACTGGCATCACTTTTCCTGGGCAGACTTAAACCTAAGCTGTTTACCAGTATTCAAGTTTGGTCGGTTTCAGCTCTGCGCAGAAGCACCATGCAGCCCAGTCTATTTCTCCAGGCCTCGATTGGCGTGGGCGCTTGGTTAAAGTTTTGCGTAAAAGTTTCTAAGAGATTGTATCTTCTGAACCCTTTGATAGATTTAGTTGATACTTATTCTGAAGTTATATCCTGGTCTCTACATTTCATTGATGCATGTCTCACCCCCACAGTGACCTTGAGGTCAAGGTCACAGACTTAGAATTTTACATTTGGTTAAAGTTTTATGACAAAGTTTATAGATGTGTGTATGTTCTAAACTCTGAGACAAACTCAGTTAATACTTGCACCAATGTTGCATACCAGTCCAAAGATTTTGTGATGTTTGCCCTTCCCCCACCCATGGTGCCTTGACCTCAAGGTCACAGACTTAGAAATTTTACATTTGTTTAAAGTTTTATGACAAAGTTTATTGATGCCTGTATGTTCTAAACTCAAGACAAATTCAATTGATACTTGCACCGATGTTGCATAACAGTCCAAAGATTTCATTGATGCATACCCCACCCTGCTGCTTCAGTAACATTGATGCCCCCACCCCTTCAGTAACTTTGATGCCTTCACTCCCTTGGCCCATTAGAAATTTTGTTTGGTTTAGCTTTTACAAGCACACTTATAGATTCTTGACTTCTTCATTCATATTACATACAAGATTGAAAGATATATCAGAGGGTGGCGCTGGCCGGGGGTATATGTGACCCACTGGTCGCTTTCTCTAGTTTTTAAACACTCATATTTTCCAAACCATTTGATGGATTGGGTCCATATTTGGAATTTGTTTGTTTGAATTGAGGTTTAACATCCCCGTCAACACTTATATAGGTAATTCTGGAGAAGTTGCTTCCAATTTTGTGGGATTTTTACCTGACATTGAGATGAAATGACTTCTCAAGCTCTGCCGCCGAAATGAAATCAAAAGGCTTCTATGCATTGGACAGTCTGACTCATTCCACTTTACCTTGGCAGGCTTAGTCCTTCGAAGCAGTTTACCAGTACTCGTGTAGTCAGTTTCAGCTCTGCGTGGAAGCACCATGCAGCCCTATCTATTTCTCCAAGCCCCGATGGGCGGGGGCAGGTCCATATATGGAATGATCATAGTTATTTTTGTAAAGTTTAATCAGCAATACACCCCAACACCACACACACACACATATGCCAATAAACTCAAAGAAACTATTCCAGATGAGATATGCTGTCTGATGATAGCTGTTGTTACATGACTTTTTCGGGGTGAGGTGAGCCCCTAGGTGGGTGCATCTGTGTCATATTGACACATTTCTAGTTCTGTCAGTGCTGTTCAAACCCAGATAAAGTTGGTGCCCACCACTCTTCTCAAGTTTGTACATGTAAGTTCTGCTGATGGTATGTCTAGAAATAACCTTATGATTTATGATTTAGAACTAAGCTGCAATACATGTACATGTAATGCCATTGTTGCACTCGGCCCCTCCAGTGCCATAAATGTTCTTGAATTTTCATGGGGGTTCATTCTTGAATGTTGGGATATAAAGAACCAGAGAGGGTAGGATTTCATGTATTATCAGATGTAAATACAAAACCCATGCAGTTTTACATGTCTATATATGCCATAATGATGCAAGTTCTCTGTGGCTTAAAGTAAGTATCAAAGTCCCTGTACAGATGATGGGACTGTCTCTGTTCTCTACATGAATACCATTTTTGCTCTTAACTTGACAATCATTGTGTGTGCATGGTACTGTAAGATATAATCTACCATTCAGGGTATGGCAACTAAATTCAATTCCATTAGTATTATATACTTTTATACACACCTTAGTATGTACAGCCGAACCTCAATGGCTCAAAGACCTGAAAATCTGTTCAAGACCAGGGTAATCCGAGCCACCGAGGGTTGATCTCAGAGCCAGGCCAGAAGGAATAGTGTGGACATCTTTTTGGTTTTTCTTCAAACTAAATTTGTGCTGTGTGTACTCATTAGTATACACAACACAAATTTTCATGATCAAATAAGATAATTATCCTAAATATATTAATATACACAGTTAAGGAAATATTCCCTTGGTGGCTTAAGAACGAGCTCAAATCATCTGTAATGGACATCTTTTCAGTTTTCTTCAAAATAAATTTATGCTGTGAGTGCTCATTAGTACACACAACACACAGTTATAGGATCAAATAAGATAATTATCCCAAATATATTAATATATGCAATTGAGGAATTTTTCCCCGGTGGCTTAAGACCGAGCTCAAATCAGCTGTAGTGTACATCTTTTCGGTTTTCTTCAAAATAAATGTATGCTGGTTGTGCTCATTAGTATACACATCACACATTTTTAGGATCAAATAAGACAATTATCCTAAATGTACTTATATATACAGCTGTTGAAATCTTCCCCTAGGGGCTTAATAACGAGCCTGAAACCACTGTAGTGGAGGAGTCATCAGTGTTTGAGCCATTGAGGTACTACTATTGGTAACAATGTTTATGATACATTTATAAGCATTTAGCACAAATGCAAGCTTTTACATGTATTTATGTTAACCTTGGATGTTCTATTACCTTTGTTTAATGTCTTATTTTCATTTGTTGTGCTAAACAGCCTGACAGCCCTTTCCCTCCTCAAAGCACAGTGTGTAAAACAATATGAATATGAACAAATTAATAATGGCTGATTTAAGAATACTTTCATACAATACACAAGGCCTTCAAAGTTTACAAAAAAGAGTAGATGTTTTCGACTATCTTAAAGAGAGAAAAAAACAAATATACTGCCTACAAGATACACACTTCTTTACAAAAGAAAATGAAGCAAATATAATTGATCAATGGGGTGATAGTAATTGTATTTTTAGTCATCATAAATCAAACTCTAGAGGTGTTGCAATACTTTTTGGAAAAGATTTAGACTATAAAATAAATAATAAGCTAATAGACCAAAATGGAAATTACATAATTGTAGATATGACAGTCTTTAGCAAACGACTGACTTTAGTAAACTTATATGGACCAAACACAGATGATCCAATTTTTTTCCAAAATATCTTTAACTGTATTGAAAATATAGGAAATAGTGAGGTTATTATCTGTGGTGACTATAACTGTGTTCTAGATCTTGACCTTGACTACTACAATTATAAAACAGTCAATAATATTAAAGCACGTGACAAAGTACTAGAAATGATAAGCACAAAATATCTACTGGATCCTTTTAGAGAAATGAATCCAGATCTTAAAAAGTTTACATGGAGGAAAAAAAATCCTTGTAAGCAAGCAAGGTTAGATTTCTTTTTGATTTCGGAAAGCTTAATGCAATTTACTAAAAAATCTTTGATTGAATCCAGCTACAGATCTGACCATTCAATAGTAACTCTAGAACTTAAACTAACAGATTTTACGCAGGGCAAGTCATACTGGAAACATAACAATTCTTTGCTTATTGACTCAGAATACTTATCACGCATGAATAATAAAATAGTGCAGATCAAACAACAGTATGCATTACCTGTTTATAATATGGAGGAAATAGACAGAATTCCAAATGACGAAATACAATTTACCATAAACGATCAACTTTTCTTAGATACATTATTGATGGAACTTCGAGGTGAATCAATATCTTACTCAAGTTATAAAAATAAACAAACAAACCAGAGAGAGAAAGATTTGGTAAAAATAATTAATGACCTTGAAAATAGCATAGATGAAAGAAACAAACAGCAGATAGAAACTAGAATTTGTTTTTCTACAAAAACACAGATGTCTCCCCCGTTTTTGACCTCTAAGTATAACCTTGACATTGGAGGTATTGAGCCGGGTCTTGTGTGCAGCACATCATCTAATGAAGATAAACATTTCTGCAAAGTAACTTTAAAAATGTTCAAAAAATTTCAAAGGGCAATAACTCTTGAAAGGGGCATAATCCGGATGAGAAAAAAAATACGCGTCAGCTTATTTTCCATTAGGAATGCATATATGAAATTTCAAAACCATAGCATACACAGTTCTAAAGTTATGCTATGCATCCCTTTTAGCATTCATTACAATGGGCACAAATTACCAAAATGACAAAGGGCCATAACTCATTAAGTATTTTTCGGAATTTTGTCACAAGTTAATCAGTTCATATACTCATCACCATCAATATACTCAACAACTTTCAAGGCTCTAGCTCCAATAGTGTTTGAGAAATTTTGCTGACAAGATGTTATTGAAAAAATTTCAAAGGGCAATAACTCTTGAAAGGGGCATAATCCGGACGAGAAAAAAAATATGCGTCAGCTAATTTTCCATGAGGAATCCATATATGAAATTTCAAAACCCTAGCATACACGGTTCTGAAGTTATGCTATGCATCACTTTTAGCATACATTACAATGGGCACAAATTACCAAAATGACAAAGGGCCATAACTCACAAAGTATTTTTCAGAATTTTGTCAAAAGTTAAACAGTTCATCTACTCATCACCACCAATATATTCACCAATTTTCAAGGCTCTAGCTCCAATAGTTTTTGAGATATCTTGCTGACAAGATTTTATTAAAAAAATTTCAAAGGGCAATAACTCTTGAAAGGGGCATAATCCGGACGAGAAAAAAATATGCGTCAGCTAATTTTCCATGAGGAATCCATATATGAAATTTCAAAACCCTAGCATACACGGTTCTAAAGTTATGCTATGCATCACTTTTAGCATACATTACAATGGGCACAAATTACCAAAATGACAAAGGGCCGTAACTCACAAAGTATTTTTCGGAATTTTGTCAAAAGTTAATCAGTTCATCTACTCATCACCACCAATATATTCATCAATTTTCAAGGCTCTAGCTCCAATCCTTTTTTAGATATCTTGCTGACAAGATTTTATTAAAAAAATTTCAAAGGGCAATAACTCTTGAAGGGGGCATAATCCGGACGAGAAAAAAATACGAGTCAGCTAATTTTCCATGAGGAATCCATATATGAAATTTCAAAACCCTAGCATACACGGTTCTTTAGTTATGCTATGCATCAAAAGCGTAACGGACAGACGAACGGACAAACGAACCAGAACCAATATGCCCCTCCAACTTTTTCAAAGTTGGAGGCATAAAAAGGCCCCTTTTTGTTCTTTGACCTCTTAGTACGACCTTGACATTTGAGGTACCAACTTGGGTCATGCACGCAACACATCGTCTTATGGTGGTTAACATTTCTGCCAAGTAATTTCAAAATCCATCTAAAAATAAGAAAGTTATTGACAGAACACAAAAAAGGCCCCTTTTTTGACCTTTAACCTCTATGTATGACCTTGACCTTTCAGGTACCAAACTGGGTCATGCGTGCAACACATCATCTCATGGTGTTTAACATTTCTGCCAAGCAATTTCAAAATCCATCTAAAAATAAGAAAGTTATTGACCAAACACGAAAAAAAGGCCCCTTTTTTGACTTTTGACCTCTATGTATGACCTTGACACTTGAGGTATCAAACTGAATCATGCATGCAACACATTGTCTCATGATAGTTGACATTTTTGCCAAGTAACTTCAAATTCTATCTAAAAATAAGCAAGTTATTGACAAAACTGGAAAAAAGGCCCCTTTTTTACCTTTGACCTCTAAGTATGACCTTGACATTTGAGGTACCAAACTAGGTCATGCACGTAACACATCGTCTTATATTGGTTAACATTTCTGCCAAGTGATTTCACAATCCATCTCAAAATAAGAAAGTTATTGACAAAACACGAAAAAAAGGCCCTTTTTTTGACCTTTGACCTCTAAGTATGACCTTGACCTTCGAGGTACTGACCTGCCTGATGCACACCACACATCGTCTCATGGTTGTTAATATTTCTGCCAAGTAATTTTAAAATCCATCTCAAAATAAGAAAGTTATTGACAAAACACGAAAAAAAGGCCCCTTTTTTGACCTTTGACCTCTAAGTATGACCTTGACCTTCGAGGTACTGACCTGCCTGATGCACACCACACATCGTCTCATGGTGGTTAATATTTCTGACAAGTAATTTTAAAATTCATCTCAAAATAAGAAAGTTATTGACCAAATACGAAAAAAAGGCCCCTTTTTTGACCTTTGACCTCTAAGTATGACCTTGACCTTAGAGGTACCGACCTGATTCATGCGCACCACACATCGTCTTATGGTTGTTAATATTTCTGCCAAGTAATTTTAAAATCCATCTGAAAATAAGAAAGTTATTGACCGGACACGATTTGCCCATACATATATACATACCAACAAACTTCCAAGGGAGATAATTCAAAAAGTATAAATGCGAGAGTTATAGTTCTTGCGCACTGCACGTCGTCTAATGCTGATTTATATTTATACTAAGTTTCGTGACGATAGCTCCAACGGTTTTCAAGTTATAGAGCGGACACGAATGTGTGACAGACAGACAGACGGACAGACGGACAGACAGACAGACGGACAGACAGACAGACGCCCGGGGGAAAAACAATATGTCTCTCCGAAAAAAAATTTTTCGGGGGAGACATAATTCTAAAAACTGAGCTTTATGATATTAGAAATCATAAAATGAAAGGACACATGATTCGATCTAAAGCACAATATATAGACCAAGGGGAAAAGCCTACAAAATACTTCTGTGGCTTAGAAAAACACAATTATGTCTCAAAAATAATAAGCAAGATTATAAAAGATGATGAAACAGTTATATCAGAACAGTCAGAAATCTTGAATGAAACAGAACTATTTTATAAAAGACTATATGAGAATATAGATGATTTATTAGAAAATATCAATTTAGAAGATTATATGAAAAATACAAAAATAACTAAACTTTCGGACCAAGAATCACTCGACCTTGATGGACCATTAACCTTTAAAGAAATATCAGACTCATTATATAGTATGAAGCATGGCAAAAGTCCAGGAATAAGTGGTTTCTCAGCAGAGTTTTTCAAGGTATTCTGGAGGCAAATAGGCATATTTGTACTTAGATCATTAAATTTTGGATACAAAAATGGAGAACTTTCTATATGCCAACGCCAGGGTATCATAACTTGTATTCCAAAAGAAAATAAACCTAAACAATATCTAAAAAATTGGAGACCCCTAACACTACTGGATTCTGTGTATAAAATAGCCTCTGGAGCAATAGCCAACAGACTAAAAGGCATACTTGATAAAATAATTGACAAGGATCAAACTGGTTTTGTAAAAGGAAGATACATAGGTGAAAACACCAGACTAATCTATGACTTAATGGATTACACTGAACAAAACAATATTCCAGGTTTATTGTTATTAATAGATTTTGAAAAAGCCTTCGATTCACTGTCATGGTCTTTTATTATTAAAGCAATGAAACATCTTAATTTTGGTGAATCACTGATACACTGGATAGAAACATTTTATAAGAATATTTCATCCGCAGTTATACAATGTGGATATTTATCAACATTTTTTTATATTGGACGTGGATGCCGTCAGGGAGATCCTCTATCACCATATCTTTTTATATTATGTGCAGAATTGCTTTCTGCTGTTATTAGGCAAAATAAAAAAATTAAAGGCATTTATGTAAAAGATACAGAATTTAAAGTATCACAATTCGCTGATGATACTTCGATATTTCTAGATGGATCAAATGAATCACTTTACAATACTCTATATGAATTAGAAAGATTCGCTAAAATATCGGGCCTAAAGATAAATTTTGATAAAACTCAAGTAGTTTGGATTGGCTCCAAAAAATACAGTACAGAAACAATTAAAACAAAATGGAAACTGTCATGGGGATGTCAAAGATTCAAAATACTGGGTATAAACTTCAACGTAGACCTAGATAAAATGGAGATGGATAACTATAAGGCAAAACTACAACAACTTGAGAACATCGTAAAACAATGGGAAAAACGGTCGCTTACACCACTTGGGAAAATAACAATAATAAAGACATATATGATTTCTGTCTTTAACAACTTATTTTTAATGCTACCAAATCCAAACCAAAGTATTATTCAACAAATTAACAAAATAATGTACAGTTTTTTATGGAATAATAAGACAAGTAAAATAAAAGCGTCTACTGTGCAAAAAGAATACTATGATGGTGGACTGAAAATGATAAATTTAGATGCTTTTATACAAGCTTTAAAATCCACATGGATACGAAGGTTATTAATTACAAGTAACAAATGGCAGGTCTTCATAAAAGCACAAGTAGATGTTGAAAAATTAACAAACTGTAATATGATGTTTATAGAAAAAACAATTAAGACCTTAGAAAATAAGTTTTGGAAAGATGTTTTGCAATCACTGATAAACATAAACAAGAAATCGGCAGATAAGGAAGTAGACATATTAAAAAGCCCAATATTTTATAATAATAACATAAAGATAGGAGGAACATATATTTTTTTCAGTTTGTGGTATAACAAAGGTATTAAATACATTAACGACTTAATAAATGAGAAGGGTGAATTTTTAACTGCAACAGAGTTCTCAGCAAAAACAGGATTAAAAACTAACTTTTTACAATACAGTGGTTTGATAAGAGCAATAAAAACCTACTTAAAACACATGAAAATTGAAATTACCCATAAGGAGCAATGCCCTTTTATCCCATCCCACATTTCTATTCTGTTACAACATCAGAAGGGAAGTAAAGATATGTACAATACCCTAAATAAAAGTGATGATGCACCTACAGGACAATGTACATGGAATAAAATGTTTAATATAACAAAAGAAGAATGGAGATGGATATACATGTTTCCATTTCATGTTACTAAATATCCGGCACTTCAGTGGTATCAGGTTAGTATTAACCACAACATTTTAGTTACTAATAAATTGTTAAACCAAATGAAAATAAGAAACGATGCACTCTGCACTCTTTGCAAGACGGATAATGAAACAGTTGTACATTTACTATGGAACTGTTGTAAAACACAACAGTTTATTAATGATATAACCCAATGGTTAAATTCGTATAATGTACATTGTGACCTTACCAAGGAGTATTTTATTTTTGGGTTGCAAAGGGGGCATAGTATGGACAAAATATTGCATTTTATCCTTTTATATGCAAAATACTGTATTTATCTGGCTAGATGCAAAAACCAACAGTTGTATATTAGAGTTTTTCAAATGAAACTCCAAGTTATGTACAAAGTACATAGACAGATTGCACTAACAAACCAAGAGGAAGAAACATTCTTGATAGATTGGAGCCCATACTTAGCACTAATTAATAATATTATATAATTATACTATATTTTATGAATAAAAAAAAAATACAACAAAATAGAATGTGAAAATAATAAAAAAAAGCATCACTGTGCCCACCCCACTTAGAAACGTTTTCTTACATACCGTATTCGCCCTAATTACCGCACATGCTCCTATAAGCGCACACCAAAGTATTTTTGAAAAGGAAATGCATAAGAGCACACTTTACAGTAACCTCCCTATGGAAGATTTCACAGTAAATCTATAAAAACTTACCGTTATTTCTTCAGCAGTGAAGGCAATGCTTTAGTATCCTTTTCCGTCCCATTAAATATCAGTATGCATCATCTCGGAAGCTATTGTTTTCGCATCGAGTGTGCGCTAATTAGATAGATTTTTCACTGTGATTTTTTTAAACGATATTGAAAAAACTAAACGCACGGTGCGGTAATTAGGGCGAATACGGTATATGTATATATATATATATATATATATATATATATATATATATAGTTTTCTTAGACATGGTGTATGGGTCATTTAGTCTGATATACACCCGCACTGTGGGCATCCGGAACGGTTTATGGGACATTTGTATATGTCCCACAAACCATGTCCAAAAAATGCCTGGAAACCAGTCGTAAATCATGAGAAAATACTTATTTGAGAAAATGTCCCATAGTGTGGAACAGCCCAATATCCCACAGTGTCGTTGCTATTTTTAGAATAACCAACTTGACACCGTTAATTTTTAGCTCACCTGACCGAAGGTCATGGTGAGCTTTTGTGACAGTAAGATGTCCGGCGTCGTCGTGCGTCGTCCGTCGTCCGTCGTCCGTCGTGCGTAAACTTTTTCTTGTGAACACACTAGAGGCCACAGTTTTGGTCCAATTATCATCAAACTTGCTCAGAATGATAATCATGACAATATCTCGGTCAAGTTCGAATTTGGGTCATGTCGGGTAAAAAAGTAGGTCAGTAGGTCAAATCATAGAAAAACCTTGTGAACACTCGAGAGGCCACAATTTTGGTCCAATCATCATCAAACTTGCTCAGAATGATCATTGTGACAATATTTTAGTGAAGTTTGAATATGGATCATGTCGGCTTAAAAAGTAGGTCAGCGGGTCAAATCATAGAAAAACCTTGTGAACACCCTAGAGGCCACAATTTTGGTCCAATCATAATCAAACTTGCTCAGAATGATCATCATGACAATATCTTGGTCAAGTTCGAATATGGGTCATGTCCGGTCAAAAAGTAGGTCAGTAGGTCAAATCATAGAAAAACCTTGTGAACACTCTGAAGGCCACTGTTTTGGTCCAATTATCATGAAACTTGCTCAGAATGACCATTGTGACAATATTTCAGTCCAGTTCGAATATGGGTCATATCGGGTTAAAAAGTAGGTCAGCGGGTCAAATCATATAAAAACCTTGTGAACACCCTAGGGGCCACAATTTTGGTCCAATCTTAATCAAACTTGCTCAGAATGATCATCATGACAATATCTCGGTCAAGTTTGAATATGGGTCAAATGGTTCCGGTCCGTTGCACATCTAGGTCACAGGAGCCAAAAACAGATTTTTTTCACCAAAAACTTAAAAAATCTTCTTCTCTGAAACCACAAGGCCCAGGTCTTTGTTATTTGGTATGAAGCTTCATCTAGTGGACCCCTACCAAGATTGTTCAAATTATAGTGCTGGGGCCAAAAATGCCCCCGCACGGGGGCCCTTTGGTTTTACATAGGCTTATATAGGGAAAATCTTTAAAAATCTTCTTCTCTGAAACCACAAGGCCCAGGACTTTGATATTTGGTATGAAGCTTCATCTAGTGGACCCCTACCAAGATTGTTCAAATTTGAGTGCTGGGACGAAAAATGCCCCCGCCACGGGGCCCTTTGGTTTTACATTGGCTTATATAGGGAAAATCTTTAAAAATCTTCTTCTCTGAAACCACAAGGCCCAGGTCTTTGATATTTGGTATGAAGCTTCATCTAGTGGACCCCTACCAAGATTGTTCAAATTATAGTGCTGGGGCCAAAAATGCCCCCGCCCCAGGGCCCTTTGGTTTTACATAGGCTTATATAGGGAAAATCTTCAAAAATCTTCTACTCTGAAACCACAAGGCCCAGGACTTTGATATTTGGTATGAAGCTTCATCTAGTGGACCCCTACCAAGATTGTTCAAATTATAGTGCTGGGACAAAAAATGCCCCCGCCACGGGGCCCTTTGGTTTTACATTGGCTTATATAGGGAAAATCTTTAAAAATCTTCTTCTCTGAAACCACAAGGCCCAGGTCTTTGATATTTGGTATGAAGCTTCATCGAGTTGACCCCTACCAAGATTGTTCAAATTACAGTGCTGGGGCCAAAAATGCCCCCGCCCCGGGGCCCTTTGGTTTTACATAGGCTTATATAGGGAAAATCTTAAAAAATCTTCTTCTCTGAAACCACAAGGCCCAGGTCTTTGATATTTGGTATGAAGCTTCATCTAGTGGACCCCTACCAAGATTGTTCAAATTTTAGTGCTGGGACAAAAAATGCCCCCGCCACGGGGCCCTTTTGTTTTACATGGGCTTATATAGGGAAAATCTTTAAAAATTTTCTTTTCTGAAACCACAAGGCCCAGGACTTTGATATTTGGTATGAAGCTTCATCTAGTGGACCCCTACCAAGATTGTTCAAATTTTAGTGCTGGGACAAAAATGCCCCCGCCACGGGGCCCTTTGCTTTTACATTGGCTTATATAGGGAAAATTTTTAAAAATCTTCTTCTCTGAAACCACAAGGCCCAGGTCTTATATATTTGGTATGAAGCTTCATCTAGTGGACCCCTACCAAGATTGTTCAAATTATAGTGCTGGGGCCAAAAATGCCCCCGCCACGGGGCCCTTTGGTTTTACATAGGCTTATATAGGGAAAATCTTTAAAAATTTTCTTCTCTAAAACCACAAGGCCCAGGACTTTGATATTTGGTATGAAGCTTCATCTAGTGGACCCCTACCAAGATTGTTCCAATTTTAGTGCTGGGGCCAAAAATGCCCCTGCCCCGGGGCCCTTTGGTTTTACATAGGCTTATATAGGGAAAATCTTTAAAAATCTTCTTCTCTGAAACCACAAGGCCCAGGACTTTGATATTTGGTATGAAGCTTCGTCTAGTGGACCCCTACCAAGATTGTTCAAATTATAGTGCTGGGACAAAAAATCCCCCCCTGCCACGGGGCCCTTTGGTTTTACATAGGCTTATATAGGGAAAATCTTTAAAAATCTTCTTCTCTGAAACCACAAGGCCCAGAACTTTGATATTTGGTATGAAGCTTCATCTAGTGGACCCCTACCAAGATTGTTCAAACTATAGTGCTGGGGCAAAAAATGCCCCTGTCCCGGGGCCCTTTGATTTTACATAGGCTTATATAGGCAAAATCTTTAAAAATCTTCTTCTCTGAAACCGCTAGGCCCAGGTCTTTGATATTTGATGTGTAGCTTCATCTAGTGGACCTTTGACAAGATTGTTCAAATTTTAGCCTTTGTTGATGTTTGGTATGAAGCTTCACCTTTAAGACCTCCCTCAACATTATGTACATTAAAGCCCTGGGGCCAATAATGGCCCTCTCTGGGGCCCACTTGTTACACTATGGATCAGGTGAGCGATCCAGGGCCATCATGGCCCTCTTGTTTCTCTTCTGCCTGTTCTACAAATGACCCACAAAGCGTTAGGTTTCTACATGGATGATGCATTATGGGCAAGTAAAATGGCGGAACTTACGGCCGAACTTACCCGCAGGGGAAACGCAGTAAGTTTCTTTTTTATTGAAAAGCACAACAACAAAAGGCAACCTCATAGACATAGAAAATGCATTTGCAGAGTGTTTTTTTATGCCTGTGTGATATGAACAGCCGTGTCACGTCTTTGTTTTCAATCTTACTCTGTACATTGAGTGCGGCGAACAGGTCTGAGAGTGAGAAAGTAATGGATTTGCAGACAGTCTTTAACCAAGTGTCATACTGCAATAGATTACTCGTAGGTGTACATTACATACACTCCATATTTTGCGTGATGAAAGCATACAGTAGGCCTAATAATGAATTTTTATTTCCGACCATTAAAACTGGAAACGGGTCAACTCTGCCTGTAACCAACTCGGCACCAGTGACCAGGTCCAGTTGACCCAGGCCGACTTGACTCAGGTACAATGGCGAAATACTGAGGTAGTGGCCAAATGTAGCCGACTCAGTATATAGGTAGATGAATCCGGTCGTTTCGGCCAAAATTTGGACCTGGGTCGTTTCGGCCCGTTTCGGTGTGGACCTGGGTTGTTTCGGCCCTGGGTTGTGTCGACCCAATTTTATTAGATAGCATTTTTTCTGTATAAAATATTATTAGTTAAATTTGGAATATTATTTAAAGGCCCTGTCACATTAGCCATGGTTATGATAGCCCAAATAAAGTGTTTTAATTATTTTAATTTATTCAGCAGGATAACGGTTTAAGGACTAAAACTATAGGGTTCGCCGGTCATCCGGGTACTTTCGTTTGTCACGTGATAGCAACGAGCACGCGGGTGAATACAAACGCCATTTTGAATAAGCAAATAGTGTAAATAAAACCCAAGTCACTAGCATATTTCTTACAATTTTGATAAAACATGCCAAAAATCTGTAGTGCAGGTGGTTTTACAAATCATCATTTACAACTGGATAAAAAGCTATCGTTCTATCAGTTCCCAAATGGAGAAAAACATCCAGAGAGACGGTCTCGGTGGATAAGGGCCTGCTAGTATTGACATATGTGTACGTTCTTGTGCTATTCTGACAAATCTTGGAGATGGAATTGTATGAAATTGATTACTTGACAAATAAATATGTGTAGGCATTCTGACCATTCCCATCATATTTTTTAAATAATAACCAGGGGCCAGTTGTTCAAAACTAACAGTCTACTTAGCTATATAACACTTCACTAATATTTCAACGTTAACTGGTCATATACACCAATATTTTTTTGTTGACAAAATGCGGGATGCTTCTCACATTTTTTCATAAAAAATATCAGTTAATTTTGTTACCATAATACAATGATCAAATTTAATCTCTTAACGACCTTGTTAGGCTAACAATGCTTTGAACAACTGGCCCTGGATAATTAAATAAGCAAGCTTAGCATTGATTTGAGTTTTTTACAGGCAAACAGTGTGGACTCAGATCAGAAAGCTCCACTGAGCAGTCTGATCTGTGTTTACACTATTTGCAAAAAATGACATGCAAACAGTGTGGACCCAGATCAAATGAGCAGTCTGGTCTGGATCCACACTGTTTTAAAGCTACCAGCAGGCAACAATTTTTTTAACAGGCAAACAGTGTGGACTTAGATCAGACACCTCCTCTTAGCAATCTGCTCTGGGTTCACACTATTTGCAGAAATGACATGCAAACAGTGTGGACCCAGATCAAATGAGCAGTCTGATCTGGGGCCACACTGTTTGCAAAAATGACTTTTAAAGCTACCAGCAGGCAACACTTTTTTTTTACAGGCAAACAGTGTGGACTCAGATCAGACAGCTCCTCTGAGCAATCTGATCTGGGTTCACACTATTTGCAGAAATGACATATGACATGCAAACAGTATGGACCCAGATCAGATGAGCAGTCTGATCTGGGTCCACACTGTTTGCAGAAATGACTTAAAGCTACCGGCAGTCAACGATTTTTTACAGGCAAACAGTGTGGACTCAGATCAGACAGCTCCTCTTAGCAATCTGATCTGGGTTCACACTTTTTGCAGAAATGACCAGCAAACAGTGTGGACCCAGATGTGGAAGTCAGTGTTATTTTGACAATAAACACAATGTCAAACCTACCTTGACACTTGGATAGAGTATATTTCCCGAGTCCATGACACCTCCGAATACACAACACTTGACACTAGTCCGTAGACATCGGTTATCAGGCAGCTGTTATTTCACTAAATGGAAATTTCCTGCCTCGTTATTCTTTATTTTTAATCATTTTTACTTACAGTAACATGCATTTTCAGGTTAAAAAAAAACGATTTTATTCAATGTAATTGATAGGGATCTAAAGGGTAATTGCCGGTCGCTCTGTTATTGTTTTCACCTCAAAAAATGGCGGCCTATCGGTTGCTACGGGCGGTGACGTCACGCCGGCGAACCCTATATACTTTTCTTTCAACAATGATTGAATTTGATAACCACTAGAATCAACAGGCAAAATCACAAACAAACATGCATTTATCGCCCCCCCCCCCCCCCCCCCCCCCCCATCTGGGCTTGAAGAAATAGATGGGCTGCATGATGCTTTCATGCAGAGCTGAAACAGACCACACACGAATACTAGTAAACCGCTTAGAGGATCTAAGCCTGCCCAGGCAGAGCGTTGCGAGTTGGCCAGCCCATGTTTATAAATCCTATTGGTTTCAATGGGCGACAGGGCTTGAGATGTCATTTCATCTCAATTGCGGGTAAAAGTCTGGCAAAATTGGAAGCAATGTCTCCAAAATGACCTATATACAGTGTTGACGGGTAGGACTGAGTATTGCATGCAAATACCGTATTGCGATATATTGCGATACAGCTTTTTTGTATTGCAATACGTATTGAATATGTATTGTATATTACAAAAACCCTTTGATTGCTTTATCAATTAAAGCTATACTTAAGCAAAACCATTTATCAATCATTAAAAGTTTTTTTCTGTTTAATGACAGATGAATTGTAGCTGTTCCCCATGTTTAATTCAATCTGACAAGCCTTTCCAGAGTCTTATATTTTATTATTCACATATCTGAAGACTGAAGACCACCAAGCACCATTCAGACTAGAAAATTCAAGCAAAAAGGATCATTATCTAAGGTCCAAAATGTCAATCTATGTGGAAGGCCACTGTAAAGACATGCTTCAACCACTTATTAGGCTAACAAATACATTCAAATTGTTTGGACATTTTTATTCTCTCAAATTCTGATTCATTTTACATTACTTCTAATGATTTTCTATTCTATATATAGTAACACAATATATTGTCACACTGTTCAGGTCATATTGCAATACGTATTGCTCAGACACGTATTGCAATATATTGATATTTCAATATATTGTTACACCCTTATTGACGGGGACGGTAAACCTCAAATCAAACAAACAAATCACCCTCGCCCATCAGGGCCTGGAGAATAGATTGGGCTGCATGATGCTTCCATGCAGGGTTGAAACCGATCGCACATGAGTACACATAAATAAAGAATCCAAAAAATGAATAAATAAAAATTATATTAAATAATGATTAAAATACCTGTTCCACAAAAGCAATGCTGCCACCGGTCACATACGTCACACGTAACGGCCTGGCGTCGGCTATTTACTTCCTTGTCACATGAGATGCACAATTCAGTCATTTTGAAATTTACTTCAACAATCGTTAAAAGCGATTTCAAAGATAAGTCATTAAGTGATGAGGTGGTGTCTTGGAGCACCTTATATACATTGGTTGCCGACATTTAATCAAATTTTAAAGCATATCAGTCTTAACATATTTGTTTTTTTATGCCCCTGGAATCTAAGATTCTGGGGGGCATATAGTTTTTGGTCTGTCCGTCTGTTTGTCCGTTTGTCTGTTTGTCCGTCTGCAAAAACTTTAACATTGGGCATAACTTTTGAATGGTAAGTGGTACAGCTTTCATACTTCACATGTGCATTCCTTGTCACAAGACCTTTCAAGAGGTACGATAAATTTTGACCTCGTGACCTTCACCTTGCGCTGTCCGGGGGCATTTGTGTTTCACAAACACATCTTGTTATTATTTTTTTTTTTTTATTTATTTATTTTGTTTGTAAATTTACAGAACCGCTATTTCCCGACAAACTCAAAAGGCTACTAATTAAGGAAGCTCGCATTTAACATGTGTTTTCAAACTGTTATGTTAACGCCACATAGTTGATCACTTATAAATTAAAATAAGGGGATTAGCTAACTCCATCAAAAGTGATTCACGGGTGATTGATTAACGGGCCATTTAAAGCATCGCAAAAAAAAAACTAATTGCAATTGAGTGCTTTAAAAACCTCCAACGTCTCCAGCGGAATGACAGGGCATTATGATCAGACAGATCTGCAATGTCAATTTAAGCCACAGGACACTGTCACCATCAGGTCCAGTGAGTTACTTGAGTGTCTTGGCATTGAGGACCTGGACCTCATCCTGAAAGAGAGAAGGCTCCACTGGTATGGACATGTGGAACGCTCCAACGGTGCAGTCAAGACTGCCTGTGACATACAGGTAGGTGGAAAGCGGCAGCCTGGAAGGCCCAAGATGACCTGGAAGCAGCTGACAGAAAGAGATTGAAGAGAATGGAAGCTCCCTGCTATCGATCCTTATTATAGACAGGCCTGGAGATCTGGTGTAAGATCTGCCAGCGTGCAAAGCCAGCTACCTGGAAGGGGGCCACTTATGTGGACGTTGCCCCTGTACCTGCACGTTAATCAAAAATCCGTTGATGATGATGAAAAATCCTAAAAACAATACGGATCTTGATGACTTGCAGTTGTACTCCTAAGATTTTAACAAATTTGTTAAATTGCAATCCAGCAATGAGTCCAAAAGGTGCAGATGGAATAGCAAACAGTGTAGGCCCTGTGTCAGAAGCAGTCTGATCTGGGACTGCATTGTTTGCTGAAGCCTATCTCTCCCAATACATAGGATCATTACGGTAACTGCTCGTCTCATCATGTTTCGGATACATTGAAAGAGTCATTCCCTATATGTGTGCCCTGCTAACAAGATAATTTCCCCCAATTAATATTTCTTTGTATCTGTTGAACTGATTGGTTAAATAAATATGCTTGACAACAAATTTAATTTGAACATGTTGAATGATCTATCACTATTTAATAACAAGGTCAACATCGCACATACATTTTCAGATTTTAATAATGAAAATTATGATATACAGATAGAAATAATAACATTGACAATTAAAGAATAAAATAATAATTAATAGGAAGTGTCTGCTGACAGCCGGCTGGCACCAGACTTTTAGGTCTAGTGACAGCCGGCTGTCACCAGACCTAAAAGTCTGCTGACAGCCGGCTATAATATTTACTCAATAATAAGCATATTCTTTTTAACTATATAACTTATCCTGTTTCATGAGCTACCATACCGCTTACAGAACTTTGTTGAACAGTGAAGGATGCAATAATTTCTAATGGGGACTTGTATTTTTGTTCAAACTTTGTGTAACAATGCTGGTATTATTGCAGCTTTATATATTCTAAATCATAAATTTATCATAAGGTTATTTCTAGGCATACCATCAGCAGAACTTACATGTACAAACTTGAGAAGAGTGGTGGGCACACTCTTCATCTGGGTTTGAACAGCACGGACAGAACTAGAAATGTGTCAATACGACACAGATGCCCCCATCTAGGGGCTCACCTCACTCCAAAAAAGTCATCAGACAGCATATCTCGCCTGGAATAGTGTCTGTGAGGTTATTGGCATAGGTGTTTGTGTGGTGGTGGGGTGTATAGCTGATTAAACTTTATAAAAATAACTATGATCGTCCCAAATATGGACCTGTACCCGCCCATCGGGGCTTGGAGAAATAAATTGGGCTGCATAGTGCTTCCACGCAGAGCTGAAACTGACCACACATGAGTACTGGTAAACCGCTTCGAAGGACTAAGCCTGCCAAGGTAAAGTGGAATGAGTCAGACTGTCCAATGCATATAAGCCTTTTGGTTTCATTGGGCGGCAGGGTTTGAGATGTCATTTCATCTCAATGTCAGGTAAAAGTCCCACAAAATTGGAAGCAACGTCTCCAAAATGACCTAAATAAGTGTTGACATGGATGTTAAACCTCAATTCAAACAAACACATTCCAAATATGGACCCGATCCATCAAATGGTTTGGAAAATATAAGTGCTTAAAAACTAGAGAGTCACGCATACCCCCAGTCAGCGCCACCCTTTGATATATCTTTCAAGCTTTATGTTTTATGAATAAAGAAGTCAAGAAGCTATACATGTAAGAATCTACAAATGTGCTTGTAAAAGCTAAACCAAACATAAAATTTCTAAATGGACCAATGGAGTGAGGGCATCAAAGTTACTGAAGGGTGGGGGGCATCCATGTTACTGAAGCAGCAGGGTGGGGTATACATCAATGAAATCTTTGGACTGGTATGCAACATCGATGCAAGTATCAATTGAATTTGTCTTAGAGTTTAGAAAATACAGGCATCTACATGTATAAACTTTGTCATATAACTTTAACCAAATGTAAAATTTCTGTTACCTTGAGGTCAAGGTCACTGTGGGTGGGGGGAGGGACATACACCACAAAATCTTTGGAGTGGTATGCAACATTGATGCAAGTATCAACTGAGTTTGTCTTAGCGTTTAGCACATACACACATCTATAAACTTTGTCTTAAAACTTTAACCAAATGTAAAATTTCTGAGTCTGTGACCTTGACCTCAAGGTCACTGTGGGGGCGGGACATGCATCAAAGAAATTTTGAGACCAGTATGTAACTGCAATGTAAGTTAAAGTATCAACTATATCTATCAAAGGGTTCAGAAGATAAAATCTCTTAGAAACTTTGACGCAAAACTTTATCCAAGCACCCCCCCACCACCCCCCATCAGGGCCTGGAGAAATAGATTGGGCTGCACGGTGCTTCCCCGCAAAGCTGAAACTGATCGAACTTGAATACTGGTAAACAGCTTAGGTCTATATAAGTCTGCCCAGGAAGTGATGCGAGTCGGACGGCTCCTTAAACCTTAACGGATTTTATGGGTGGTAGGGCTTGAGATATCATTTCATCTCTGAATGTCGGGTAAAAGTCCCACAAAATTGGAAGCAATGTCTCCAAAATTACCTTAATACTGTTGATCAGGGATTTTCCTACCCTTCAGAATCAGGGTCGAGGGGCCACTGGGTTTGGGAAAAACAGCTCGCTAATATTTATAGTTGGGAATTTAATTCAGCTGTAACTTTGTCAATTTTGGTTCAATTTTTCATGAATTATTTTATCAAAATGTAGCACAACATCAGAAATTGGGAAAGTTGTCATAAAATTTGGGAATATCTGTCTCTAAATTGGGAAAAATAGGGGCCGATTACCGGCCCCAAAGTTGCACTAGGAAAATCCCTGTTGATGGGGATGTAAAATCGCAACTCAAACAAAACAAAAACTTTAACCAAAATGTTACCCGATGGACGGACAGATTGACACATGGACGGATGGACAGACAAATGGTCGAATGACAGGCTAAAACTATATACCCCATAGCATACTTCATATGCCAGGGGTATAATTAGTCTAGCTTCTAAGACATCCCAGAATATAATGTCAGTGTAGGTAGAACCAATGCATAAATGTTATGACTATCAAGTATGAGCATAATTATGTCCCCCAACAAATAGACTTCATGGCCTAGTGGTTAAAAGCACCAACTGTTAATCATTAGGAGGTTCTGCAAGGGACGGTAATGTGGTTTTTATCCGGGAACTCTGGTTTTTGCCCACCTCTGATTAGCAACCAGCTCAAAATAAGTTAAAATCTTGAAAGGGCCATAAACCAAAACAAAAACAAGAGGTCCATAGGCCACTTTGCTCACCAGATCTCAGGTGGTCACTGTCCACTGGCAGCAATATATTTTAACATATGATTTTAATATACCGATTTTAAAGTCTCCCAAACATACCCCCACAATCCGGAGCACCCATGTCGACACTGTATCTGAAATATTTGTTATTTTATGAAGTGGCGGGGATGGGGCATGGACCCAATGAAGCCATGGTTGGTATCCCATATCAAAAGGAACAAGAATATATATGGATTAAGGGTGGGGATCTGTAAGATTCTTGAGATACAAGGCCTTTTCGGCATCGGAGGGGTAGGGGCATGGCCCCGCTGGACACCAGAAAAGCTCTAGATTGTGTTGTCTCTGAATGTGTTTTATCATAAGGACCAAGAATATATATGGTTTAAGGGTGGGGATTTGAACAGTTTTTGAGATATGAGGCCCTTTTGTGAAATGGAGGGGAGAGGACCCCACAAGTTGGTGTGATTTAATATGTCTAATTATAAGGAATAAGAATGCATATGTTTATGGGTCTGGGATCTGACTGTCTTCTATGATATATGGCATTTAATGAAGTGGAGGGGCAGGGCATGCCCCCAGCACATTGCTGCAGCACAAAGAGACCCTCAGGTTGGTGTGACTGAATGAGTCTTACCATAAGGAATAAGAAAATATATGGTTTAGGGGCGGGGATCTTGGTGGTTTCTGAAATATATGGCTTTTTATGAAGTGGAGGGGTGGGCCGGCGGACCCAGAACACCCCCTGGGCCCACATGTTGGTATCACTGAATGCGTCTTATCATAAGGAAAAAATTTAATGTGGTTTAGGGATGGGGTAATCTGAACAGTTTCTCAGATATTTTTTTTGAAGTGGAGGGTCGGGACATGGCACTCAGGCACACCCTGGGAGACCCCTAGGTTGGTATCACTGAATGTGTCTTATAAGGAACTAGAATATATATGGTTTAGGGGTGCAGATTTGAACGGTTTCTGAGATATTGGATTAACTAAGTGGAGGGGGTGGGGCATGGCCCCAGCACAACCAGGGATCCCCAGGTTGGTGTCACTGAGTGTGTCTTATCACAAAGAACAAGAATATATATGATTTGGGGTTGGGATCTGAATGGTTTCCAAGATACATGGCCTTTTATGTAATGGAGGGGCTGGGACATGGTCTCGGCACACCCTGTATATGGCTGAAAGAAATTTACTGAAGGAACATTGCTATAAATTTTTTGTCAAAGGCTTGGCAGTAAATGCCATTTTTCTATTTTCCCCATAGAAACTCCAAGTTGCCACAGCAACCAAACTAATGAGCCCATTTTCATAAAAAAAAAACACTAACTTTCGATCCCCAGCCCGGGGATGCTACAGATTAAGTTTGGGCTGAATGGGCCCAGTGGCTTCAGAGGAGTTGTCATTTAAAAGTGTTGACATAAGACGATGACAGACAACTGCCTATCCCATAAGCTTCGGCTCTGGTGAGCTAAAAAAAATAACAGGGGAGAAGGATATGTTGTTTTAGGTGCAGATCCTGCTTGCATCAGCGACAGCGGCTTGGCATATCCTGATTTAGGCACTGAACCTATGGATGGATTGTGGATTTGGGACCAATCTTACATGGTTCACTAGGAGGGGTAAATCAGTCATATTTTGGTTTTAAAAGGCACAGGCCCCTAAAAACTGTCAACTTTGGACAAAAAATGGTTTGACTGCACCCTATCTCATGAACAAATCAATGGATTGTGGTCCAACTTTTCAATATACCAGCAACAAAAAGTTTAATTAGACTGGTGACCTTGTCCTAACTTTTAAGGTCATATGCTCCAGAAAACTTGATTTTCAGCCAAAAATTGGTTTTCTGCACCCAAGCTCATGCCCAATTGATGAATTTTAATCAAACTTTATACATTTCTAGTTCTATAATTGGATCCAGATTCCAGACATATGGTGAAGATAAGAATATGAAAATGTAGTTAGTATTGAAGAAATATTATTGCTGGCTGTCAGCAGACTTTTAGGTCTGGTGACAGCCGGCTGGCACTAGACCTAAAAGTCTGGTGCCAGCCGGCTGTCAGCAGACCTCGCCATAATAATAATTTCAACTGTGACACCGTGCCTGGACAAAGCTTTTGTACAACAAACTACTGCATCAGGGTCAATTATAGTTATGTCCTTGACAGAAATTAAGTGAAAAAAAAAATGTCGACAAACTGGTAGGTGATAAGAATAGAGTTAGAGTAAATTAGAAAATATTTTCATTGCATCATAAAGGGGTAATATAATTTGGAATGCAATTTCACTGCATACCCTATGGAATATGAGAGACATAAATTCACTACCGGACGGCGAGCCATTCCTACATGGGTTGGCTAGCCCTCTGGTACCGGAAGAGCAGGCTCCTTGACTGGTCGTCCAGTCTTCGACGGGCAGACTCATTCTAAGACTGGTCGTCCAGTACCGGACGGCTAGCCACTGCCATCTATCTGTCTATGTTTGTTTTGTTTGAATATATGTTAAGCTTTCCCATTGACACTATTTCGGTTATTTTGGAGACGTTACTTCCAATTTTGTTAGACTTTTACCCGACACTGAGATGAAATTACATCTCTAGCCCAGTGGCATCATGAAACCAAGAAGGAATTACCCATTGGAGGGTCTGACTCGCACCACTTTGCCTGGGCAGGCTTAGTCCTAAACGAATGGGTTTTTTTTGGTACTCACGTGTTATTTTTTTTTTGTTTGGTTTTACAGTCCTTTCAAGATTGTTTCACTCATATCAAGCTGATCATTAATCAGAGTTTTCACTGAGTTGTTTGGTAAATATTGCAATTTCTGCTGACGATACGCATATCGTGAAGCAGTTTGACGATAGTACGATTACAATACAGCAAACATAGTAATTTGATGGAGATGAGGTGAAAACTTTTGCTGGTTTTGCTTAAATGTGTGACTTAAAAATAAGTTTCTATTTTCACTTTTATCAGCTCACCTGTCACATAGTGACGGGGTGAGCTTTTGGGATCACTTTTCGTCCGTCGTGTGTCCGTCCCTGCGTGTGTGCGTATACTTCTTCTTCAAGTGACATCTCTTCCTAAACCATTGATCAGATTTTGACCAAATTTCACAAGAATGATCCTTAGGTTGTCCCCTTTCAAAGTTGTTCAAATGGTTCCTGTCCATTGCACATCTACATTAGGTCACAGGAGCCAAAAATAGATTTTTTTCACCGGAAACTTAAAAAATTTTCTTCTCAGAAACCACAAGGCCCAGGTCTTTGATATTTGGTATGAAGCTTCATCTAGTGGACCCCTACCAAGATTGTTCAAATTATAGTGCTGCGGCCAAAAATGCCCCTGCCCCAGGGCCCTTTGTTTTTTACATGGGCTTATATAGGGAAAATCTTTAAAAATCTTCTTCTCTGAAACCGCAAGGCCCAGGTCTTTGATATTTGGTATGAAGCTGCATCTGGTGGACCCCTACCAAGATTGTTCAAATTATAGTGCTGGGGCCACAAATGCCCCAGCCCCCGGGCCCTTTGGTTTTACAAAGGATAATATAGGGATAACCTTTAAAAATCTTCTTCTCTGAAACTGCAAGGCCCAGGTCTTTGATATTTGGTATGAAGCTTCATCTAGTGGACCCCTACCAAGATTGTTCAAATTATAGTCCTGGGCCAAAAATGCCCCAGCCCCGGGACCCTTTTGCTTTACATCGGCTTATATAGGGAAAATCTTTAAAAAATCTTCTTCTGAAACCACAAGGCGTCTTTGATATTTGGTATGAAGCTTCATCTAGTGGACCCCTACCAAGATTGTTCAAATTGTAGTGCTGGGGTAAAAATGCCCCCGCTCAAGGGCCCTTTAGTTTTACATAGACTTATAAAGGAAAATCTTTAAAAATCATCTTCTCTGAAACCACAAGGCCTAGGTCTTTGATATTTGGTGTGAAGCTACATCTAGTGGACCTTTACCAAGATTGTTCAAATTATAGCCTGAGAACAAATATGCCTCGCCTCAGGCCCTTTGGTTTTACATAGACTTATATTGGGAAAATATTTAAAAATCTTCTTCTCTGAAACTGCAAGGCCCAGGTCTTTGAAATTTGGTATGACTCTTCATCTAGTGGATCCCTACCAAGATTGTCCAAATTATAGTGCTGGTGCCAAAAATGCCCCCTCTCAGGGGCCCTTTGCTTTTACATAGACTTATAAAGGGAAATCTTTAAAAATCATCTTCTCTGAAACCACAAGGCCTAGGTCTTTGATATTTGGTGTGAAGCTACATCTAGTCGACCTTTACCAAGATTGTTCAAATTATAGCCCTGAGACCAAATATGTCCCCGCCTCTGGCCCCCTGGTTTTAAATAGACTTATATAGTGAAAATCTTAAAAAAAAATCTTCTTCTGTAAAACCACAAGGCGTAGGTCTTTGATATTTGGTGTGAAATTTCATCTAGTGGATCTCTATCAAGATTGTTCAAATTATAGCCCTGGGGCCACAAATGCCCCACCCCGAGACCCTTAGGTTTTACATAGACTTATAAAGGGAAATCTTTAAAAATCATCTTCTCTGAAACCACAAGGCCTACTAGGTCTTTGATATTTGGTGTGAAGCTACATCTAGTTGACCTTTACCAAGATTGTTCAAATTAAAACCCTGAGACCAAATATGCCCCCACCTCGGGGCCCTTTGGTTTTACATAGACTTATATAGGGGAAATCTTTAAAAATCTTCTTCTCTGAGACTGCAAGGCCCATGTCTTTGATATTTGGTATGGAGCTTTATCTAGTGGACCTTTACCAAGATTGTTCAAATTATAGCCCTTGGGCCACAAATGCCCCCACCCGAGGGCCCTTTGGTTTTACATAGACTTTTTATAATCTTTGAAAATCTTTTTCTCAGAAGATTGTCCAAGTTATAGCCCTGAGGCCTAAAATGGCCCAGCCCGGGGGCCATTTGGTTTAACATAGGCTTATGTAGGGAATATCTTTAAAAACATCATCTTCTCTAATACCGCAAGGCCCAGGGCTTTGATATTTGGTGTATGAAGGCCTAAAATGGCCCAGCCCGGGGACCATTTGGTTTTACATAGGCTTATGTAGGGAATATCTTTAAAAACATCAGCTTCTCTAATACCGCAAGGCCCAGGGCTTTGATATTTGGTGTATAGCTTCATCTAAAGGGCCTTTGCCAAGATTGTTAATTATAGTCTTTGTTGATATTTGGTATGAAGCTTCTCCTTTTTAGACCTCCCTCAACATTATGCACATTATAGCCCTGGGGTCAATAATGACCCTGCCCTGGGGCCCATTTGTTATTCTATGGATCAGGTGAGCGATCCAGGGCCATCATGGCCCTCTTGTTTCCATTGTTCATGTATATTACAGTTAATTTCTACAAAAGAATTAAATTTATTATAAGTATTGCTTAAAGCTGATTTTAAGGAATTTCTTTGCTTAAAGTTTCTTTTTCATGCCGGAAAGTGTATGTATCGCAATATGTATCATATCGTGACACAAATATCGCAATATGTATTGTATCGTGAGGTAACTATATCGTTGCAGCCCTATCAGAATTGGGTGAAAACTTGAGTATCTGGAGAAAAACCCTCTGACCTTCCATTGCAGAACTTAGCATCTCACATGTGACCTGAGCAAGGCTCAAACCACTGCAAAGAGGGGGAGCTATTGTGATTGGTCACTGCCCATCGTTGTGATCGTCCATCCAAGTGTCCGTCCATTCACAATTTCTTTAAACAACATGATCGCCTCCTAAACTAGATTTTGACAAAACTCTGCAGAAATAATCCTTGGGTGATCCTCTCAAATTTGTTCAAAGTATTCAATATTCCATGCAGAATTCTGGTTGCCATGACCACAAATAGGGGAAAATCAGAGAAAACTTTAAAAGATCTTCTTATGAAACCAGAAGGCCCAGGATGAGGTATTTCATATTTGGCATGAAGCTTCTTCTAGTGGACCTCTACCCAGATTGTTCGAATTATAGCACTGGGGCCAAAAATGGCCCGAGGCAGGGCCAACTGCGTTAACATAGAAGTATTTAGGGAAAACCTTTAAATATCTTCTTGTTTGAAACAATAAGGCCCTGGAGGTCTTTGATATTTGGTGTGAAGCTTAAATATATGTCTAGTGGACCGCTAGTGGGGCCCAATGGGTTTACATAGCCTAATATAGACAAAATGTTTATAAATCTAAAAGATCTTCTTGACTGAAACCAGATGGCCCAGTGGTATTCGATATTTGAGTTACATAGGGAAAACCTTTAAAAATCATCTTGTCTGAAACCAGAAGGCCCAGGTCTTTGATATTTGTCATGAAGCTAGTACAGGGATTCTGCTGGCCCAAAATGCAGTTCAGACAAATTGTCCAGACAGCTCAAAATTTATCGGACATACTGAATTTCATTTGGACAAGTTTGAAAAGATGAAATTTTCTTACACTAAAATAGTCAATGTTACCACTTTTTAGCTCACCGTCACGTAGTGACGAGGTGAGCTTTTGGGATCACTTTTTTGTCCGTCGTGCGTGCGTCCGTGCGTAAACAATTTCTTTAAACGACATCTCCTTCTAAACCACTGATCGGATTTTGACCAAACTTCACAGGAATGATCCTTAGGTGGTCCCCTTTCAAAGTTGTTCAAATGGTTCCGGTCCGTTGCACATCTAGGTCACAGGAGCCAAAAAAAGATTTTTTTCACCAAAAACTTAAAAAATCTTCTTCTCTGAAACCACAAGGCCCAGGTCTTTGATATTTGGTATGAAGCTTCATCTAGTGGACCCCTACCAAGATTGTTCAAATTATAGTGCTGGGTCGAAAAATGCCCCCGCCCCAGGACCCTTTGGTTTTACATAGGCTTATATAGGGAAGAATCTTTAAAAATCTTCTTCTCTGAAACCACAAGGCCCAGGACTTTGATATTTGGTATGAAGCTTCATCTAGTGGACCCCTACCAAGATTGTTCAAATTATAGTGCTGGGACAAAAAATGCCCCCGCCATGGGGCCCTTTGGTTTTACATTGGCTTATATAGGGAAAATCTTTAAAAACCTTCTTCTCTGAAACCACAAGGCCCAGGTCTTTGATATTTGGTATGACGCTTCATCTAGTGGACCCCTACCAAGATTGTTCAAATTATAGTGCTGGGGCGAAAAATGCTCCCGCCCCGGTGCCCTTTGGTTTTACATAGGCTTATATAAGCAGAATCTTTAAAAATCCTTCTCTGAAACCGCAAGGCCAAGGACTTTGATATTAAGAATGATCCTCATCTAATGGACCTCTACCAAGATTGTTCAAATTATAGCCCTTGGGCCAAAAATGTCCCCGCCCCGGGGCCCTTTGGTTTTACATAGACTTATATAGGGAAAATCTTTAAAAATCTTCTTCTCTGAAACCAGAAGGCCTAGGTCTTTTATATTTGGTAATAAGCTTCATCTAAAGGACCTCTAACAATATTATTCAAATTATAGTGCTGAGGCCAAATATGTCCCTGCCCCAGGGCCCTTTGGTTTTACATAGGCTTATATAGGGAAAATCATTAAAAATCTTCTTCTCTGAAACTGCAAGGCCCAGGACTTTGATATTTGGTTTGAAGCTTCATCTAGTTGACCCCTACCAAGATTGTTCAAATAATAGTGTTTGGGAAAAAAATGCCCCCGCCCCGGGGTCCTTTGGTTTTACATAGGCTTATATAGGGAAAATCTTTAAAAATCTTCTTTTCTGAAACCGCAAGGCCCAGGACTTTGATATTTGGTATGAAGCTTCATCTAGTGGACCCCTACCAAGATTGTTCAAATTATCAAATTATAGCCCTTGGGCCAAAAATGCCCCTGCTCCAGGGCCTTTTGGTTTTACATAGACTTATATAGCGAAAATCTTTAAAAATCTTCTTCTCTGAAACCACAAGTCCTAGGTCTTTTATATTTGGTATGAAGCTTCTTCTAAAGGACCCCTACCAAGATGATTCAAATTATAGTGCTGGGGCCAAAAGTGGCCCTTTGGTTTTACATAGGCTTATATAGGGATAATCTTTAAAAATCTTCTTCTCTGAAACCACAAGGGTAAGGACTTTGAAATTTGGTATGAAGCTTCATCTAATGGACCTCTACCAAGATTGTTCAAATTATAGCCCTGGGGCCACAAATGCCCCCACCCCGGGGCCCTTTGGTTTTACATAGATTTATATAGCCCTGGGCCATTTGGTTTTGCATAGGCTTATGTTGGGAATATCTTTAAAAAAAATCTTCTTCTCTCAAACCGCAAGGCCCAGGTCTTTGATATTTGATGTGTAGCTTCATCTAGTGGACCTTTGCCAAGATTGTTCAAATTATAGCCTTTGTTGATGTTTGGTATGAAGCTTCACCTTTCAGACCTCCCTCAACATTATGCACATTAAAGCCCTGGGGCCAATAATGGCCCTCTCTGGGGCCAACTTGTTACACTATGGATCAGGTGAGCGATCCAGGGCCATCATGGCCCTCTTGTGTTTTATATTAGGATCACTTTTTGTCTGTCATCCGTGCGTAAACAATTTCTTCAAACGACATCTCCTCCTAAACCACTGATTGGATTTGGACCAAACTTCACAGGAATGATAGAAGCCTCCGTGGTGTAGTGGTTACGCTACTCGCCTTGTGAACCAGGGATCGCAGGATCGATCCCGGGCTTCTCCAGACTTTCGGATGAGTCTTTAAACCGAGGTCCCGTCTCCGTATGACCTTAGCTGTTGGTGGGACGTAAAACTCAAATACTCACTCACTCACAGGAATGATCCTTAGGTGGTCCCCTTTCAAATTTGTTCAAATGGTTCCAGTCCATTGCACATATAGGTCACAGGAGCCAAAAATAGATTTTTTTTACCGAAAACATAAAAAATCTTCTTCTCTGAAACAACAAGGCCCAGGTCTTTGATATTTGGTATGAAGCGTCATCTAGTGGACCCCTACCAAGATTGTTCAAATTATAGTGCTGGGGCCAAAAATCCCCCCGCCCCGGGGCCCTTTGGTTTTACATGGGCTTATATAGGGAATATCTTTAAAAATCTTCTTCTCTGAAACTGCAAGGTCCAGGTCTTTGCCATTTTGTATGAAGCATCATCTAGTGGACCTCTACCAAGATTGTTCAAATTATAACCCTAGGGCCAAAAATGTCCCCGCTCCGGGGCCCTGTGGTTTTGCATAGACTTATATAGGGAAAATCTTGAAAAATCTTCTCCTCTGAAACCACAAGGCTTAGGTCTTTGATATTTGGTATGAAGCTTCAGCTAGTGGTTCTCTACCAAGATTGTTCCAATTATAGCCCTGAGACCAAAAATGCCCCCGCCTCGTGGCCCTTTGGTTTTACATAGACTTATATAGGGAAAATCTTCCAAAATCTTCTTCTATGAAACCACAAGGCTTAGGTCTTTGATATTTGGTGTTCAAATTATAGCTCATGGTCCAAAAATGCCCCCGCCCGAGACCCTTTGGTTTTACATAGACTACCCGGTATATAGGGAAATCTTTAAAAATCTTCTTCTCTGAAACTGCAAGGCCCATGTCTTTGATATTTGGTATGGAGCTTCATCTAGCGGGCCCCAAGCAAGATTGTTTAAATGATAGCCCTGAGGCCACAAATGCCATCCCCCCCCACACCCCCCGGGCCCTTTGGTTTTACATTTTACATAGGTTTATATAGAGATTATCTTTGAAAATCTTCTTCTCTGAAACTGCAAGGCCCGGTTCTTTAATGTTTGGTGTGTAGCTTCATCTAGTGGACCTTTGCCAAGATTGTTCAAATTATAGCCTTTGTTGATATTTGGTATCAATCTTCACCTTTTTAGACCTCCCTCCCCTCAACATTATGCACATTATTACCCTGGGGTCAATAATGGCCCTCCCCAGGCCCACTTGTTACTCTATGGATCAGGTGAGCGATCCAGGGCCATCATGGCCCTCTTGTTTAACAATATTGATTCTTACAAACAATATTTATATAAAGAAGAGTCCAAAATCATTTCAGGACATTTTGTCCAGACTGGCCTGAAATCTTTTTGACAATCATAATTTTTTTTTAAGGACTATGACCGATGTCCGGCCCCAAACAAAATCCCTGTAGTAGTCTTCTACCAAGATTGTTCAAACTATAGCCCTAGTGCCAAAAATGGCCCAGGGGCCGGAGCTCACTGTGTTTACATATAGGTATACAGTCGACGCTCGATATCTCGAACCTTACGGGACCGGATAAAAAGTCCGAGCTATCCATAGTACGAGATAACCAAAGTGTGAAGTCACATGTATATCAGAGCCCATTATTTGCCGTGACAAGCTTGGTATTCTTGTATCTAGTTTAATAGCACTTACATGCACAGCTTATGAGTTTTTAAAAATTGATTATGAAAGTAATGGTCTAGCGATCTTAAAAGATTTCTGCATACATACATATTTGGGCATCCAAATAAGCTAAAAATAGATATGTACTTAAATGGACTGGTTCCCTGCTTGTGCATGCAATGCTTATATCACTTTGGTGAGCAGTACATGCTATACGTCATGCGGTAGTCCCTCGTATTGATAAAAGCAGTTTAGGCCCTGCCGAGAAAGCTGGTCATGAGCCTCGGACAAGGGACAGTACTCAGTTTTGACACTAATGTCAGAGGAGTACGTAAAATATATATTCTTGTTCCTTATGATAAGACACATTTAGTGACACCAAGCTGGGGTTCCCCTGGGATGCACTGTGGCTATGGCTGGCTAATCGGAGCTGAAAAGACAATTGATTATCAGTCCTTACATTGTGATCGATAATCGATTAGTTTTCACTGAAGATTTGATCATAATTTTACCTTTCTGGCTTTGTCTGAGCACGACTCTCAGCATATGTTGTATTTTACCATAAGAATATATTTGAACAGACAGGCCTGGACAAACAGTGTAGACCCAGATGAGACGCCGCAAAATGCGGCGTCTCATCAGGGCCTGCACTGTTTGCCACTGATCCAGCGATTTTAGGCACAGCTTTGAGTAGTAAATTGTACTTATCAAATAATAGATTACAAACAAATCAGTACTGATAATCATTCTTGTGGAATTTATTGATCAATTAATAAATTATCTGCTTAATCGTGCCAGCCTTAACTGTGGCCCTGCCCCACCCCCTCGACTTCATAAAAGGCCATATATCTCAGAAACCATTCAGATCCCCACCCCTAAACCATATATATTCTTGTTCCTTATGATAAGACGCATTCATTGACAACAACCTGGGGGCCAAGGGATGCGTCTGGGCCTTGCCATACCCCCTTCACTTCATAAAAGTCCTGATATCTCGGAAACCTTATAGGTCCCCACCCCATAACCATATATATTCTTGTTAAAATACAATGTACATGACTACCAGAGGCCAGTGCCTCCCCTGAGCTCTGGTGAGCGTAGTGGCCCATGGGCCTCTTGTTTATTCATGGATTTAAAAAAATGGCACAGTTGTTTTCCTTGAGGAGTATACTGGCAGTGCCATTTGAAACAGTTGAGCGGGTACATGTAGGTTGAAGGTCAAGGTCACAAATGATGAAATGGTCATGAACTGAGGTTTTCAGGTCATAACTTCTACATTTATGCATGGATTTCAAAATAGTTTGGTGCATTTGCTTTCCTTGAGGATTAGAATGCCATTTGAAACATCTGTTTTGGTAGGTTGAATGTCAAGGTCACACTTGAAGGTCAAATGATAAAATAGTCATAAATTGAGCTTGTGTCCGGGCCATAACTGAGCTACATTTATTCATAGATTTATTTAAAAATACATGTAATTGTGCACAGTTGTTCTCCTTGACAAGTATAATTTGTTCAAGTACATATATGTTGATGGTCAAGGTCACACTTGAAATTCAGTTGATCAAATGGTCAGAACTTCTACATTAATTTAATGCATGGATTTCAAAATAATCTGGCAAAATTGTTTATTTTAAACGTTTGTTCAGGTAAGTAGAAGGTCAAGGTCACACATGAAGGTCAGGCAATAAAATGGTCATTTGCTTGTGTAAATTGAAATTTTTGGCTCATAAATATTAAAAAAGTTTGCTGTCTGTAAGCATGATGTTGTTTGCATGGCTTCTGTATAATAGATGGATGGATGACTCGTGATTTTATGTCCTTTTCAACAGTCATATCATGATGATGGGAGATTGATAGTGAAAGGCTGTGTCCAGTGGAACTCCGTTTACAGTTTAGAAGATTTTGCCTGGAGTGTGGATCAAACTCTGGACCATTAGATGAGTAGGCCCGGGCTTAACCCACTGAGTTACCGGGGCTCCTCTTCTGTCTAATAAATGAGTGAATCAGTTCTTCACATGTCTATAGGTTCTAAAGCAGACAGTGGGCTTGACAAGTTGTCCCTGGGCAACCAATCTAGTTTTGGAAATAGGGATTGAATGAAATACTATACACATTGTTGATGGTTTCCAGGATGGTTCTTTTTTTTAGATTTTATCTCTTTTGGTCTGCTCCTACATGTAACTGCACCCACCTTCCTCAGACAAAGCCCAGAGGGCAGGACCCAGATCATAACTAAGCTTTAAACAACCCTTGCTTTGCCGGCCTTGTTGGCTCAGTCGTATGCGCGTCTGACTGGTGATCAGGAGGACACGGGTTCGACTCATGCCGGGGTCGGCAACATTCTTTCGTGGAGATTGATCATGAAATCTTTTCTACGGTCATTCTCTCCCTTCCGCTGATTCAAGAAGAGCAGTTGTCAGTTTCTGGCGAAAGAATGTGCACTGTACTGGTTAACAGCTTACGTATAAGCCTGCCCAGGAAAGTGTGGATAGGTAAACTGACCGGCTCAAAAATGACCTAAATAGTGTTGACTGGGCCGTTAAACTCCACTACAAACAAACAAACCCCTTGCTTTCATCCTGTTTCATCAGAGCCTACACTATCAAACACCAAATGTCTAGAGATTTGTATAACAGAATAGCTAAAGTGGAAAGTATTTTGTCCACTTTCACTCTATCGTTCCTCTACTTAACAGAGCTATTTAGGATTCCTGTTAAAACTTTTCCCATGTGATAAGATGGAGAATGGGCGAATATTGCCACAAAAATAAATGGAAAATATACTTAAATAATCTCTTTAGAAATCATATTGCTCTGTAAGGCTAAACCTTTTTTTTGGCTTTGGTTTTACAGCCCTCTTAAGATTATTTCACTACTTATATGAAGCCAATCGTTAATCAGAGTTGGGCGAAAACAGGACAACCCAGAGAAAATCCACCTGACATTCCATTGCAGAACTTGGCATCTCGTCTGTGACCCGAGCCAGGCTCGGTGAGACTAAACTAATGATTAAGAGTCAGCACTCTTATCCACTAGGCCACAGAGTGGGCAACAACCGGAGGATCCAAAGAAAAACCACCTGACCTGATGCAGAACCTAAATTTGTGTCTCACATATGACTCAAGTGAGGCTAGAACCACAACAGTGAAAGACCTAATGATTAAGAGTCAGAGCTCACTAGGCTAAGACTTTATCCCATTGTTTACTAATGGACTCTTTGATTGCTATATCTGGGACAAGTCTACTTGTCATATACTGGGTGATATGCCTGTTTTTATGCCCCAACATCAGAAGATACCGGGTGCATATATAGTTTTTTATGCTCCCCGCATCGGATGATGTTGGGGGCATATACATCATTACATGTAGTTTTTCGGTTTTCCGTACGTGGGTTCATGGGTACATGCATGCGTGCGTCCGAATATACGTCCTTCTGTACGAAAGTGTGTACGTACGTACTCTAGTTAGACTCAGGTTAAGGTTTTTGTACCAGGTAGAGCCCGAATTTTGAAGACATATTTTCCAAACCATGCGATGGACTTGGTTCATATTTAGTATGATGATAGATATAGGTCCAACGTTTTATTCAGCACTACATGTACCTCCAGCCATACACATGACCTCAATGTCAAGGTCACAGACTTAGAAATTTTAAATGTTTAAGACACAGGTTAAGGTATTTGTACTAGGTAAAACTTGAGCTCATATTTTCCACACCATGTGATGAATTTGGTTCATATTTGATATGATGATAGATTATAGGTCCAATGTTTTATTCAGCAATAACCCCCACCCAAACCCATGACCTCAAGGTCAAGGTCACAGACTTTGAATTTTTTTTTATGTTTAGACTCGGGTAAAGGTATTTGTACCAGGGAGAACCTAAACTTTTATGATGTTTTGTTTGTTTGTATTGGAGTTTAACGGCCCAGTCAAAACTATTTATGTCATTTTTGAACCGGTCAGTTTACCTATCAACACTTTCCTGAGCAGGCTTATACGTAAGCGGTTAACCAGTACAGTGCACATTCTTTCGCCAGAAACTGACAACTGCCTTTCTTGAATCAGCGGAAGGGAGAGAATGACCGTAGAAAAGATTTCATGATCAATCTCCACGAAAGAATGTTGCCGACCCCTGCGGGAGTCGAACCCGCGTCCATCTGATCACCAGTAAGACGCGCATCTGACTGAGCCACTGAGGCCGGCAAACTTTTATGATTCATTTGGTTCATATTTGGTTTGCTAATAGATACAAGTCCGAAATTTTAGTCAGTAATACTCCCACCCATGCCTATGACTTCAAGGTCAAGGTCACAGACTTAGAAATCTTTAACATTATTTTTTTAAGAGTTCATATGATGGATTGGGTTTATACTTGGTATTATAATAGATACAGGTCCAACATGACATACAGCAATACCCTACCTACAATTTATGCACATGACCTCAAGGTCAAGGTCATAGACATAGAAATTTTTATGCTCGCCGCTTTGTCTGTCTGTCCGACCGCCCGTCCGTCCGTAATACTCTTTATCTCTTAAAGTATTAAAGGTATTTAAGTGAAACTTGATATACTGATAGAGGGCGATGAGGGGAATCAGAGAATACAAGAACCATAACCCGGTCACCAGTATTTATGGTGTTACTTTCCTAATTAAAAGCTTGCCCGGAGCATACAGAAAGGAAGTAAGTGAAACTTTATACAATGAAAGATACCGGCCCCGATAGCTCAGTTGGTAGAGTGTCTGCTCCGGGGAAGGGGAGGTCACTGGTTCAATCCCGGGCCGCGACATACCAAAGTTGTTAAGAATGGTACTAGCTGCTCCTCGCTTGGCACTCAGTTTTACGGGGTAGAGCTAGGACTGGTAGTCTGGTAGACCCAGTGTCAGGATAATGTGACTGGGTGTGGTATCATGTAATGTGTCTAGGACATGATACTTCAGTGAGGCAGCACTATAAAAGTGAGCATTGAGCTCCCTGTCGCAACCAGACACCGTCGTGATATGACTGAAAAATTGTTGAAAGCGACGTTAAACCCGAATTCACACACACACACACATCCTACTGCACATCTTCGGGAAGCATCCTTCGGTTTCACTGAATTTCTTGTTAAATTTTAAGTACGTTAAGAGCTCATATTTTCCAAACCATATTAAATGGATTTGCTTCATATTTGGTATGGTGATAGTTACTGGTCCAAAGTTTTATTCAGCCATACGACAGCCCCCTGATGTCAAGGTCAAGGTCACAGACTCAAAAATTTTTGATGTTAAAGATTTTTAGAGCTCATTCTTTTCCAACCATATAATGGATTTGCTTCATATTTGGAATGATGGCAGATACAGGTTAAAATTGTCTTTCAACCATTACACTGCCCTTGCCCCATGACTTGAAGGTCAAGGTCACGGACTTAGAAATTTTTTTATGTTAAAGTTTTAATTGCTCATGAATATTTTTCAAAGGCTGAATCGGCAATACCTGCCCACCTATGCCAATGACCTAAAGCACACATTTCCAGATGAGTTATGCTGTCCAATGACAGCTGTTATCGCAACATGATTTTTTCAGGTTGAAGCGGGCCCCTAGGGAGGGGCATCTGTGTCGTATTGACACATTTTCTATTTTTGTCCTTATTCTATTTTCTATGAAAAATTCTGTTAGCTAATATTGAGGCGCTGATCAGATGCCGTGTTCTGCGGCCGTGTTCTGCGGCATCTGATCTGGGCCTGCACTGTTTGCCGAGGTACCCATTTAGGGGTTGCCCCCCCAAAATGGGTTAAAAAAATTGTTCATCGTACAGTTTTTATGCTTCTTACTCACCAGAGCCAAAGGCTTTAGGAAAGCTTATACGAGACTCAGTTGTCCATCATTGTTTGTTGTCTATGAAATATTTCAAATAACACCTCCTTCAAACTTAAATTAAAGTCACTGGCCTAGTTGGGCTCAAATTTGATTTGTAGCAACTAGCATTCATGGTTTGTGAAATTGATAGTTCATGGTTTGTATGAAAATGTCAACAAATTGGGTAACTTTAAATCTAACATGCATGAATCACCATGCCAGTCCAAAAAACAAGCGGTGGTAATTTGGAACTGGACTCTGGTGAGCCTGTGTGCAGGGTTTTCCATCAGATTTTTCTTAAGAGGCCATTCACCAGTTTGAGGCGGCAAATTTCTAAAATTTCTTAAGACTTAAATTAAAAAAACAAAACAAAACATTTGACATGACCAGAAAATAAATTGAGGCGGTCATTTTGGCATCCTACCGCCTCTTAATGAAAACCCTGTAGGTGTTGCAATTATTTTCTGCTCTAGAACCATCAGTTTAGTATGTTAGATCATAGCAGATCATAGTTGCTAGAAATGCAAAGTATCGCTATGTGCATAACACTGTATACATGTATTGAATTATTTTAGAACTCTGGACCAGTTATGAGCTACCTAGAGACAGTTAGTGAGACTTCTGACAGAATCTGTGTTGCCAAGTCAGACAAGAAGCATTGCTGACTGCAGATGACAGTTGAACCGTTGCTTGCTGGCCTTTCAACGGAAATAGAAGAGGTACTGTAGCATAACATACCATTGGGACACCTAGAACCCTTAATTTTCAATTTATTCCAAATAAAAAATAATGGATTATAGTGTTCCAGTATTTAAACACAATAGGTAATTCAACTGATGGCTGACTGACAATTGGTACAGACCCTAATGCCATGCACAACTCTGATGTGCTTGAACGGTGTTTATGTACCTGTACTTCTGTTCTGAAAAAAAGAAGGATCTTACATGAGTGGGCATTTCATACGAAATTTAAGAGACAAAACCTTTGGAAAGTTTCATAAATTTCAAATGAAGTGACTTCAAGAGAAATATGCAGTTGTCATATATGACTATTTGTAGTAAGATTTTATTGCCATAAAAGTTCACACTTTTGTCGAGCCTGCTTGTGATGAGCAAGACATAGTTTTTACAGTTTGAGTTTGGTGTATGTGCATGTGTGCATTGTGCATGAATTGTGTGTCTGTCTGGATTTTCTACATAATGTATGGATTTCAAAATAATTATAGCCCTGCTTTAAAAAAGTGGGGGCTATATTGGATTTGCCTTGTCCTTCTTTGATTCAGTAATTTCGTTATTCATCATAACTCAAAAACCATTTGAGGTATTTTCATGAAACTTCACACTAATGTAAAGCACTATGAGACGATGTGCAGAGTGCATGAAACATAACTCTGGATTGCCTACTTTTGGAGTTATTGCCCTTTGAACAGTGAAAAATGGCAATTTTAACCATGTCATCAAAAACCGTTCGAGGTATTTTCATGAAACTTCACACAAATGTAAAGCACTATAAGACGATGTGCAGAGTGTAAAACCATAATATGTTCTATAAAAGGGTTATAACTCCGGATTGCCTACTTTTGGAGTTATTGTCCTTTGAACATTGAAAAATGCCAACTGTAATGCTGTTATTCATGATAACTCAAAAACCGTTTGAGGTATTTTCATGAAACTTCACACAAATGTAAAGCACTTTGAGACAACGTGCAGAGCGCATGAACCATAACTTTTGGAGTTATTGCCCTTTGAACATTGAAAAATGGCAATTTTAACCTTGTCATCAAAAACCTTTTGAGGTATTTTCATGAAACTTCACACAAATGTAAAGCACTATGAGATGATTTGCATAGTGCATGAACCATAACTCTGGATTGCCTACTTTAGGAATTATTGCCCTTTGAACATTGAAAAATGGCACTCCGAATAAACCCAGTACAGTAATATTAAAATTTGTGTCCGTTCCATAACTCTGAAAATATTTCAGATATTTTCACGCATCTGTAAAGCAAATGTAAAGAACGATGAGTCGAGGTGCAGAGCAGAAGAACCGTTACTCTGGTTTGCTTACTTTTGGAGTTATTGCCCTTTGAACTTGGAATAAACTCAGTACAGTAATAATTTGTTTCCACTCCATAACTAAGAAACCGTTTCCGATATTTTCACAAACCTTTACACAAATGTAAAGCAAGTTATGAGGCGAGATGTCATAATAATTTGTGTCACTTTATATAGAACTCTTGGCAATATTTGCAATATTTATTAAAGTGTGTATTGTCAATGCAACTCCTTATACAGTTTGCTGCTGTTCCTTCATTATCACTGTTGCTATTTGATGTAAGTATGCTTGATTATTTTTCATATCATATTCTTGATCATAAAAAAGTGCTTCTCGTATATCATATTCTTGATCATAAAAAAGCGCTATAGTCAGTTATAGTTTGGGTTTTGTTCTCCTCGATGAGTAGAAGTGCCATTTGAAACATTTATTTAGGTAGGTTGTAGGTCAAGGTCTTAACTTGAAGGTCAAAGGATAAATGGTCATAAATGGAGCTTGCGGACAATAGCTTCTGCATTCATGAATGGATTTCAAAATAATTTGGAGCAGTTGTTCTCCTTGAGGTGTAACAGTGCCATATGTTTGTTTGTTTGTTTGAATTGAGTTTTAACATCCCCATTAACACTTTTGTCTTTAGGTCATTTTGGAGATGTTGGGACTTTTTTCCAACATTGAGATGAAATGACATCTCGAGCCCTTCTGCTCAATGAAACCAGAAGGCCTATATGCACTGGACAGTCTGACTCACTCAGAGCAGTGCCATTTGAAACATTTGTTCAGGTACGTGTAGGTTGAACCTCAAGGTCACATTTGAAGTTCAAATGATGAAATGGCTGTAAATGGTAAAATAAATAATAATTTGAGCATGTCCAGGCCATAAGTTGTACATTCATGCATGGATTTCCAAATTATTTGTCACAGTTGTTCTCCTTGAGGAGTAGCAGAGCCGTTTGAAACATTTAATCAGCAGGTTGAAGGTTAAGGCCACAGTTGAAGGTCAAATAATAAAATGATTGTTTAATATGAATAATGAAATAATATTTAGAGTTTGTCCCGGCCATAACATCTACATTTGTGTATGGAATTCAAAATAATTTGGCACAGTTGTTCTCCTTGAGAAGTAGCAGTGCCATTTAAAACATTTAATCAGGTAGGCTGAAGGTCAAGGTCACAGTTATGAGTCAGATTATATAATGGTAATTAGTTGAGCTTGTCTAGGCCATAACTTCTACATTTATGCTTGGATTTAAAAATAATTTGGCACACATGTTCATTTGAAACATTTCTTCAGGGTTGATGAAGGCCAAGGTCACACTGAAGGTCAGCTGATAAAATTTTCATTTAAACTTTAGCTTGACCAGGCCAGAACCTCTACATTTATACATGGATTTCAAAATAATCTGGCACAGTTGTTTACTTTTTAGAAACATTTGTTCATGTAGGTTATAGGTCAAGGTTACCTGAAGGTCAACTGATAAAATGGTCGTAAATTGAGCTTGTCGAGCCATAACTTCTACATTTATGCATGGATTTAAAAACAATTTGGCACGGTTGTTCATTTGAAACATATGCTCAGGTAAGTTGAAGTCAAGTTCACACTTGAAGGTCAGACAATAAAATGATCATTGACTCAAGAGTAAATATTGTTAATTGAAATTTTTGGTTCATAAATATTACAAAAAAAGAAATTGCTGTCTAAGCATGGTTTTGTTTGAGTGGTGTTTGTATAATAATTGAGTGAATCAGTTCTTCACATGCCTATAGGTCATTTAAGCAAACAGTGGGCTTGACAAGTTGTCCCCAGACAACCATTCTAGATTTAATTAGAAATTGATGACATCATAACTTTACTTACTAATAACAAACTTATCCTCGTTCGATTTTTGGACATTATGTATGAAGTATTAAGTAACTGAATAACAATAAAAAGTTTTTCTTTGCCAAAGGACAAAGTTAAGAGAAAGTACTGAACATTGTTTTATTTTCATGTTACTTACCAGTTTTCATAAATTTGTTACCTGGAAAATTGCATCAGTACCTTATACACTTAAAATTGAATAATAGACTAGGAAATACACAAGTTTGCAAGAACTCTAGGAGAAAGCAAGAGATTTAATCTGTTTAATATTTTTCTTCAAGGGTAAAGTAACAATGGTTCAAGATGCCAAACTCTTGTAGAAGAATACCAATTTTATGTGGGCAACACAAAGGAGATGCAGTGTTTCAGCCCTAATTGCTCTGCACTAACAAGCTGATAGAGCCGATTCCAGTGGGCATCACAGGAGGTTAGTATGTTAATCAAAGCGCCAAAGGCACTGAAATGACAGATTCTATGACAAAATCAACACACTGTGAAAACTTACAGACAACCTTTCTAAAAGATCTTAAAATTAAGAAAAGTAGTTCTGCAAATTCCATTGTATGATATGTTTGCAGATGTCTATACACCGATGGTATTATGAAATGCCATTCGATGTTTCAAATTTTGGAAAGAAACTATTTACATTTTCAAAACCAAACATTAAAATTCAAGTTTTAACAATGCTACTGTCAATAAGTAACATTTTTGTCTGGTCGGTTGTGGATACCTCCCCCAAAAAGATACTCTATGGGAAAGAGATCGGAGGAGAAGGGCTGGTCAGTCCAGTACATGAATTCCATTGGCTTGAAGACATTTTTGAATAAGAACAGCACTATAATCCCGCCCGCAATCCTGCTGGATTAGATATCCTGGATTTTGAGCTTAAACAAATAAATGGAGCCACGCGAGGCCGACGCATTTGATTGATGTAATGTCTCGCTGTTCAGTTAACGTCTCAGCCATGATCTTAAATGTTCTTAATGTCGCTAGCTACATGCAATAGCTCGACATACAATTTCGCTTATTCCATCCGATATATCATGCTCTATTACGCACGCGTCGCCTTGGCATACCTTACACATATGTCGAAACATCCCGAAACGACAATCGGCGTGATTCACGCTGAAGTGCGATGTGTCACTGAAACGCATATCACGCGAGTAGCTTAGACGCCAATATACATGTACGTATTTCGGGCACCAGCGTAAGTGTTCCGTACTGTGTCGACATATTAATTTTGGTCACGACAGGGACGTCTAGCTCTCAAAAGTGCATCGCATAAGGGCGACGTTCAGTGTCAGTGCTTATTAGTCGGTAGTTGAAACCCTTTGTTTATCTACAGTGTAGCATATGCCGGCGGAAATCTGCTTCGCATATGTGTCTGTCGGATGACGTCGGTCTTCCGCTACGTTGACGTTTAGCGTCTGTTGATAGTAAGATGTCACTCCAACAGGCATTTAGATAACACACATGTGGCGCCCAAAATCAGAGTCAACGCCATCCGCTTTACGTCCAGCATCTAACTGTCCATTAGAAGCCTCCGTGATGTAGTGGTTATGCTACTCGCCTTGTAAACCAGGGATCGCAAGATCGAACCCGAACTTCTCCAGGCTTTCGTATGAGTCTTTAAACCGAGGTATCGTCTCCGTATGACCTTAGCTGTTGGTGGGACGTAAAACACAAACACTCACTCACTCACTCTAACTGTCCAGGGTTTAATGAAAAATGTTGCAATACATTCTCACGTGATGCTTTTTGAGAACAAAATACAATTTCTTTTCTAGGCACGACCTTACATCACACATCAAAAGTTTCTGAACATGTGGTTTCTATCAGCGCTGGTGTGAAGGTGATACACAGGATCGTTGGCCCCCGCTCATCAGGGCTTAAAGAAATAGATGGGCTGCTTGATGCTTCCACGCAGAGCTGAAACCGACCCGCACACGAGTACTGGTAATCTGCTTAGACGATCTAAGCCTGCCCAGGCAAAGCGGTGCAAAGCCTCCATGCATATAAACCCTATTGGTTTCATTGGGGGCAGGGCTTGAGATGTCATTTCATCTCAGTGTCGGGTAAAAGTCCCATAAAATTGGAAGCAACGTCTCCAAAATGACCTATACAGTGTTGACGGGGACGTTAAACCTCAAATCAAACAAAACAAAACACAGGATCGTGGCCAGGCTGGTAACCATACGTCACGGTTGATTTATTTAACCTTTTTAGCTTAAGGGCATGGCGCATAAGCGTATTGTAATCATGCAATCGTTTGGTTTCAGAATCATAGCACCGATAGTGTTGGTGGGATTCAGGTTGGGGTAAAAGTCCTGGGCTGAGATTTAAACTGTTTAATTTAACTCTGCAATTCCAAACAAATAGTGAAGATTTTGATAAGAAGCGCATTCTGCAGCGTTTGAACTTGGTCTACACTGTTTGCCAAGCTCACCCTACGATTTCAGGATGACCCTCTTCAGTCTTATGGAATACCCTGATCTCACTGCGGCTGTTTTCTGCAAGAAAAAGGTTATTCCGAGATAGTCAGTAGACGTTAGCTCTGAATCGCTTTTCTTATTAGTAACTTTGGGTCGAATGCCAAACAAACAACCCAAATATAGCCGGGTCGTTTGTCAGTGTTGGGTACACTGCACTTGAATCAAATGTTCGATCTGGCAAACAATGAAGACTAAGATCAAATGCCACAGAACACGGTGCTGATCTTGTTCTACATTTTTGCATCAGTTCCTAACATCTTAAGTTTAAACGGATCAGTCCAAGTCCTCGTTCATGACCAGCCTGCATTTAGAGACAATCGGCATGATTGGTGTCAGTGCTTTGATTTATTCACTGCCTTGAGTTTCTGGAGTGTACTCTTCCATCACTTAAGTTGGGCTCATCCATTCTGCTAAATATGGCACCTATAATTATATCACAGGACCTACACTGTTTGCATAGGTATCTGTACCATATTCCAGGGTTGAAAGGGACAGCCTTTCTCGCAAAGTCTGATATACACCTAGTTGTTACTGACCTAGATTTGACCTCGAATGTCGGAAAATCCATTAATATTCTGGTCTGCAGCTGACCGGCTGGTCTATAAGGATTAAATATTGACAGCACTGTTAGAAAACAGTGTAAAACCTGAGCAGACGTCCAAGCAGACGCCCCTTTGATCTGGGTATACAGTCTCGCATGATGCAGCTGATTCATATGAAATGCTGAATCTATTCTCTTGAAGGTAAGATAAAATCGTCAAGTCGTTTGCTTCAAAAGTTTGTATTGCGATTAAAGGATGTACAATTTTGATAACTGCGCCAAACCGGACTACAGTTTGTGCGGACTCATATTTCTTTGGCGGTCAAAGCCGGAAGAAAGTCGTAAGAAAGCCGGAACTACTTTACAACACGCAGGATAGCTAGAAATGACAGATTGAATCTGCCATTAAAAATGGATTTGATCAGGGAATAAAGTAAGAATTTACTCATCTTCGCAAGCCAAGATTATATATTATGTTCACTTTGTCTCTCTGTACTTTCGGCGCGCAGAAAAAAGTCACAGAAATAGTCACAGAAAAAGGTCACAGGAAAAAAATCACAATAAGAAAATAAAGAACTATTCCAATAAAAAGATGTTGCTAATAAATTAAAATAATGACATCACCTACTCTTCCGACTTTTACCTATGTAAAGTGGGGTTTAAAAGGGTGTTCATTCTACAGATCACTGCCTTTGCTTCTGATTTGTTATTGTGATGGATTAATGCATTCATGTACTTGATATTTAATGTATTCATTCAAACTGTCAAACAGAATCACACACAGTGTAGATCCTTAGCAGATGGCTTCTATCTGGATCCACACTGTTTAGAAAGGCGGAGTATATCCTGGTTCAGCAAGACATGGGTTAAACACAAAAATATGGCATAAATGGTAGGTTAAACAATGAACTAATATACATGCTTGCATAGAAGTTAACATGTATGAAGTCAAAGGCTGCTATCTCATTGAGTTCCAGCGGAACATACAGATAAACCTGCTGTGAGTTAAAATATTGGACTGATTTTAGCTGATATACTTTCACTGGGAGGTTTTAATTGCTAACCAGATTCTTTAAACAAATAGTGTGGTCCTAAGCAGCCGGCTGAGCGGAAACCTCATTCCCTGACACCTGATCTGTCTATTCAGTGTTTGGCAAACCCAACCAGATTCCATAGATAGCTCTCTAACACAACTCTCTGACATAACAGGTTTTTTGTTTGTTTGATATAAGGTTTAACGTCCCGGTAAACAATGTAAAGGTCATTTTGGAGACGTTGCTTCCAATTTTGTGGGACTTTACCCGACATTGAGATGAAATGACATCTCAAGCCCTGCTGCTCAATGAAACCAATAGGGTTTATAAGCATGGACGGGCCGACTCGCACCACTTTGCCTGGGCAGGCTTAGATCCTCTAAGCGCTTTACCAGTACTTGTGTGCGGGTCGGTTTAAGCTCTGCGTGGAAGCATCGTGCAGCCTATCTATATCTTCAACCTGATGGGCGGGGCCCGACATAACAGGTACCATCGATAAAAGTAGTCTGACTATTTTCTATTTATAACCATTAGTTACATGAACAACAGCATTAATACAGATTTGTCCTTTAGTAACTTAAGGTCAATTGTTAGAGTTGTGTTCAGTATTTAATCACTCAGTGTTTTTTTAGCTCACCAGAGCCGAAGGCTCCGGGGGAGCTTATAGGATAGGCAGTTGTCCCTCGTCGTCGTCGTCTGTCCTATGACGTCAACATTTTCAAAGGACATCTCCTCTGAAGCCACTGGGCCGATTGGGCTCAAATTTTATCTGTAGCATCCTTGGGATGGGGGATTGAAAGTTTGTGTTTTTTATCAAAATCGTCTCATTAGTTTGGTTGCTATGGCAACTTGTAGTTTCCATAGACTTATAATGGGAAAAATTGAAAAATGGCATTTACTGCCAAGCCTCTGCAGATATTTTGACAAAACTTACATAAAAATGTTCCTTAGGCAATCTACTATCTGCCGTATGATTTTAGGCCTACTGCTCATTTGTATTGGTTGCCATGGAAACCAAAATAAAAAAAATAGAAAAAAAGTACTTCAAAAATCATCTCCTCAGAAACCGAATGCTCTATAAGGCTGAGAGTTTTTGGAAATATTCACCATATTTGCCTTTACAGATTTTGTATTTTTTTTTATAAAATTTGACTCTTCAGTTTGGTTGCTATGGCAGCTTAGATTTTCCATAGACTTATAATGGGGAAAACTGAAAAATGGCATTTACTGGCATTTACTGCCAAGTCATTGCAGATATTTTGACAAAACTTTTATAGAAATGTTCCTTTTGTAAATGTCTCTCAGCCATATGCTTTAATGCCAACATGGGGGTCCTCCAGGTTAAGCCGGGACCATGCCCTACCCCCTCCACTTCATAAAAGGCCATATAACTCAGAAACCATCCAGATCCCCACCCCAAAACCATACATATTCTTGTTCCTTATGATAAGATGCATTCAGTGACACCAACCTGGGGGTCCGTCGGTATGTGCTGGGGTCATGCCCCACCCCCTCCATTCCATAAAAGGCCCAATATCTTGGAAACCTTACAGATCCCCACCCCTAAACCATATATATTCTTGTTCCTAATGATAAGATGCATTCAGTGACCCCAACCTGGGAGTCCCCCGGTACGTACCGGGGTCATGCCCCACCCCCTCCATTCCATAAAAGGCTCTATATCTTGGAAACCTTACAGATCCCCACCCCTAAACCATATATATTCTTGTTCCTTATGAAACTATACATTCACTGACACCAACTTGGGGGTCTCCCGGGGTGTGCCTGGGCCTTGAACCACCACTTCTTCTTCACAAAAGGCCATATATCTCAGAAACCATTTAGATCCCCACCCCAAAACCATATATATTCTTGTTCCTTATGATAAGACGCTTTCAGTGACACCAACCTGGGGGTCCCCGGGTTGTGCGGGGTCATGCCTCACCCCCTCCATTTCATTAAAGGCCCAATATTTTGGAAACCTTACAGATCCCCACACCTAAACCCTATATATTCTTGTTCCTTATGAAGAGACTCATTCATTGACACCAATTTGGAGGTCTTCCTGGTTGCACCGGGGCCTTGCCCCACCCCTCCACTTCACGAAAGGCCATCTATATCAGAAACCATTCAGATCCCCGCCCCAAAACCTTATATATTTTTGTTTCTTATGATATGACGCATTCATTGACACTAACCTGGGGGTCCCCCAGGATGTGCCGGAGTCGTGCCCCACCCCTTCATTTCATTAAAGACCCAATATCTTGGAAACACCTCCACCGCTTAAGAAGCCTTATAACTCCGGTATACAGATCCCCACTGCTACACCATATATATTCTTATTCCTTATGGTAATACGCGTTTAGTGATTCCAGCCAGAGCTCCATTGGGTCCCTGCCCTACACCCTCTACTTAATAAAAGGCCTAATGTTTTAGATACTGAGTCCAGATTGATGCTCATTTGGATATAGGGGTTCATTTGGGAGACTTTATAATTGGTAGATTAAAATCACATCATGTTAAAATACATGGCTATCATTGGGCAGTGCCCACCTGAGCTCTGGTGAGCATAGTGGCCCATGGGCCTCTTGTTTTTTTTTTACATTTAAGTTGTGGGACAACCTTACATAGCAATGTATCTTCTGATTGGCAAACAAATGACAAGCACTAAGGAAAACAATTTGCTGCTGCAAATAGATGGCATTGCAGGAAATCTGATTTGTGAATAGGCCATCAGCTACCTAAGAGTATGTATTGTTAAGCCCTTCACTGCCATAGGGGACTCTCGTCAACAGCCTGGCTGATGGCCATAGGTGCCTTTTGTCGGCAATGTATGATACCAGCTTTTACCTTGTTAAGTAAGTTTCACAAGCTGTTAAATCTTATGGAACACGGCATTCTATTTTTAGACTTGCTCTTTGTTGTTTACCGGGTGATTTCCATAGACTTATAATGGGGAATAATAAAAAATGGCAGGGTCCCCCAATTTGTGCCCGGGCCATGCCCCACCCACTCCACTTCATAAAGGGCCCTATGTCTCAGAAACCCTTCAGATCCACATTCATAAACCATATATATTCTTATTCCATGTGATAAGACACATTTAGGGACCCAACCAATTTTATCTGGTAGATAGACTCTTTATTATTACTCACCCGCATAGGATGATGCCTGGAGGATATAGTTTTCTGTGCATTCGAACCTCCATCTGTACTAGTATGTGTACATACTTACACACAAATCATGTTTGTTTGTTTGTTTGATTTGAAGTTTAACATCGCAGTCAACACTGTAAAGGTCATTTTGGAGACGTTGCTTCCAATTTTGTGGGACTTTGACCAGACTTTAAGATGAAATGGCATCTCAAGCCCTACCGCCCAATGAAACGAATAGGGTTTATAACCATGGAAGGTCTGACCTGGACAGGCTTAGATCCTCTAAGATAACACGATAGAGTGTCTTTAGAAGGCGAAACCAGGTCTGGTTGCCAGTCAGATGCCACCGATGAAGAAACGGAGCCTGGTGTACTCTGATAGGCGAATTAAGGTGGAAAAAATAACGATTGCATTACACATTTCACACGGTAGCCGCCCAATGAAACCAACAGGATTAATAAGCATGGATGGGCCGACTCGCATGGCTTTGCCTGGGCAGGCTTAGTTCCTCTAAGCGGTTTACCAGTACTCGTGTGCGGGCCAGTTTTAGCTCTGCGTGGAAGCATCATGCAGCCCATCTATTTCTTCAAGCCCCGATATGTGTGGGCTGACAAGTCATGTTAAACTCAGGTTAAGGCCAGATAGAACATGAACTCATATTTTCCAACCCATGAGTTGGATTTGGTTCATATTTGGTATGACGACAGATATAGGTCCAAAGTTTTATTCAGCAGTACTCCCACCCATGCCCATGACCTCAAGGTCAAGGTCAGTGACTTAGAATTTGTTTATGTTAAAGACTCTGGTAAAGGTATGTGTACCAGATAGAACCTTATTATTTACCTTACTATTCAAATAACATCTCCTAAACTATAAGTCAGAAGTTGGATTGAACTTAATGAGAGGCATCAGGGTGACATGGAAATCTACAATTGCTAAAATTGTTTTGTTGTGATATGCAGGATGGCCTGCAAGGAGGCCATTTTGAAAACCTTCAAACCAAATCTACTGCCAAAAGCAGCTGCAAACGATAGCTCTGCCCTTACAAACTATACACCCCCACTCTGCACCAACATCATCTCTTCATAAATCCTAAATCAGACTTAGCTGTTCAGAAACTTAATTAGAAGTTGTTGTTGGTTTGGAGTTTAACAGCCCAGTCAACACTGTTTTAGGTCATTTTTGAGCCGGTCAGTTTACCTATCCACACTTTCCTGGATAGGCTTATATGTAAGCGGTTAACCAGTACAGTGCACATTCTTTTGCCAGAAACTGACAACTGCCCTTCTTGAATCAGCGGAAGGGGGAAAATGGCCGTATAAAAGATTTCATGATCAATCTCCACGAAAGAATGTTGCCGACCCCGGCAGGAATCGAACCTGCATCCTCCTGATCACCAGTCAGACGCGCATCAAACTGAGCTACCGAGGCTGGCAACTTAATAAGAAGCATCAAGGCAGCATGCAGATTCAGAACTGATATATTTTAAATTAAAGCAATGTGATCTGATAAGACAAGATGGCAACCAAGGTACAATGTAATATATATGATCATCCTCATCCAGATGAGTGATTCTGGCCCACTTGGGCCTCTAGTCATTACAGTTCAACTGTACTCTTATACTACTGGTATCTCAAATGGACCAGAAAATGTACTTGTGAAATCAGTAGTTTGAGCTGTACTTTGTTTTTGAGACATCCATAATTGACTGTATAAACTATAATGAATCCACATATCAAGACAAAGTGTGCTTGACTCTGAATCTGAATCATGCTCCTTTACTAGTTGAGACTATTTCTCTAGAAGCATTCTATTAAAGTGAATTCTGAAGGAAAAGTTAAATACGTTTTATAAAAAGGTTATGCTTTGGAAGCAAGGAATACACCACAGAACTAGAGAATATGAAGTGTGCATGTTTTCTGGGCTAGACTAGCTAGTTTCGGCCAATCATCAGTGACCCTCAAGTATTTTCAAATTTCCACAATGAAATCAATGATCATAAAGTATAAGAAAATACAAATTACACTATAATGTAGGGCAGGGAGACTTTTTTACAGCCGCCACACATTCTTAGACATCAGCTGCAGTGACGTTAAATATGTTCTATAATAGGGTTATCCTTTGGAAGCAGGGAATACACAGCAGAACTGAAAAATATGAAGTTTGCATGTTTTCTGGGCCAGACTAGCTAGTTTCAGCCAATTAGGCCTCATCATTGTCCCTAAAGTATTATCAAACTTCCACAATGGCATCAATGATCCCAAAGGACAAGAAAATACAAATTAAACTATGATGTAGGACAGGAAGACTGTGTACTGCGACCACACATTCCCAGACATCAACTGTAGTGAAGTTAAATATGTTCTATAAAAGGGTTATCCTTTGGAAGCAAGGGGTACACCACAGAACTGGAAAATATGAAGTGTGTATGTTTTCTGGGCCAGACAAGCTAGTTTCGGCCAATTAGGCCTCATCAGTGACCCTCAGGTATTTTCAAACTTCCACAATGGAAGTTGAAGTAATGGATTAAAGCTTCCCAGTGTCGAGGCAGAACCATGGTAGCTCAGTGGGTTAAGTGCTGGCCTACTGATCTAGCAGTCCTGAGTTCACCCCACTTGATGCAAAATCTTCTTAAACGTCAACTGGATTCCATTGCACACAACATTTCATTATCAGCCTATGATCGTCTTGGTATGACGAAAATGCTGTTGAAAAGAATGTAAAATAACAAGTCATCCATACATCCCAATAATGAGGGCAATTAACGTATTCAGTCTTTCATTTGAACATAACCCATAATATGATATCAACATTTCAGTGCCCGACAGTCCAGTGGCTCAAAATTCGACCTACCACATAAGTGAGGAAGTGCACCATGAAGGAACACTGATCTGCACCTTGAATGCTCATCTGTCTGTGATCAAGTCTTTTAGTAAGTCTTTAAATAGTCAAGAACAAATACAGAAAGTTCTATTTCGTTTGTTTGATTTGCGGTTTAACTTCCCCGTCAACACTGTAAAGGTCATTTTGGAGACGTTGCTTCCAATTTTATAGGACTTTGACATGACATTGAGATGAAATGACATCTCAAGCCCTGCCACCCAATGAAACCAATAGGGTTTATAAGCATGGACGGTCCGACTTTAAGCTGTTTACCAGTACTCATGTGTGGGGCGGTTTCAGCTCTGCGTGGAGGCATCATGCAGCCCATCTATTTCTTCAAGCCCCGATAGGCGGGGGCTGAGAAAGTTCTATACTTTCTTAAAAATTCTTAAGACTTGGACACATACAATAATAACTATTAATTATGATTATTGTCTTGGAAATGGAAGAGTGTGGTTTTATAATCCAGGTATTTGCCAAAAGATGGGGATCAAATGACAGATAGTGTAACCTCTGATAAGACTGTTCTAAGGATCTGGGACCACTGTTTGCTCATTTATGTCTGTCTCAGTATATATTCACTATTAGGCTACAAGTAGAAAGAATTCCTACAGGGGTGAGAGAGTTGTTTTCCATGAACTTTGTGATAGTGAGTTAGATATTGTCAAAAAGAATTTCCCTTATTAGCTCACCTGACCGAAGGTCATGGTGAGCTTTTGTGACAGTAAGATGTCCGGCGTCGTCGTGCGTCGTCCGTCGTGCGTAAACTTTTTCTTGTGAACACACTAGAGGCCACAGTTTTGGTCCAATTATCATCAAACTTGCTCAGAATGATAATCATGACAATATCTCGGTCAAGTTCGAATTTGGGTCATGTCGGGTAAAAAAGTAGGTCAGTAGGTCAAATCATAGAAAAACCTTGTGAACACTCGAGAGGCCACAATTTTGGTCCAATCATCATCAAACTTGCTCAGAATGATCATTGTGACAATATTTTAGTGAAGTTTGAATATGGATCATGTCGGCTTAAAAAGTAGGTCAGCGGGTCAAATCATAGAAAAACCTTGTGAACACCCTAGAGGCCACAATTTTGGTCCAATCATAATCAAACTTGCTCAGAATGATCATCATGACAATATCTTGGTCAAGTTCGAATATGGGTCATGTCCGGTCAAAAAGTAGGTCAGTAGGTCAAATCATAGAAAAACCTTGTGAACACTCTGAAGGCCACTGTTTTGGTCCAATTATCATGAAACTTGCTCAGAATGACCATTGTGACAATATTTCAGTCCAGTTCGAATATGGGTCATATCGGGTTAAAAAGTAGGTCAGCGGGTCAAATCATATAAAAACCTTGTGAACACCCTAGGGGCCACAATTTTGGTCCAATCTTAATCAAACTTGCTCAGAATGATCATCATGACAATATCTCGGTCAAGTTTGAATATGGGTCAAATGGTTCCGGTCCGTTGCACATCTAGGTCACAGGAGCCAAAAACAGATTTTTTTCACCAAAAACTTAAAAAATCTTCTTCTCTGAAACCACAAGGCCCAGGTCTTTGTTATTTGGTATGAAGCTTCATCTAGTGGACCCCTACCAAGATTGTTCAAATTATAGTGCTGGGGCCAAAAATGCCCCCGCACGGGGGCCCTTTGGTTTTACATAGGCTTATATAGGGAAAATCTTTAAAAATCTTCTTCTCTGAAACCACAAGGCCCAGGACTTTGATATTTGGTATGAAGCTTCATCTAGTGGACCCCTACCAAGATTGTTCAAATTTGAGTGCTGGGACGAAAAATGCCCCCGCCACGGGGCCCTTTGGTTTTACATTGGCTTATATAGGGAAAATCTTTAAAAATCTTCTTCTCTGAAACCACAAGGCCCAGGTCTTTGATATTTGGTATGAAGCTTCATCTAGTGGACCCCTACCAAGATTGTTCAAATTATAGTGCTGGGGCCAAAAATGCCCCCGCCCCAGGGCCCTTTGGTTTTACATAGGCTTATATAGGGAAAATCTTCAAAAATCTTCTACTCTGAAACCACAAGGCCCAGGACTTTGATATTTGGTATGAAGCTTCATCTAGTGGACCCCTACCAAGATTGTTCAAATTATAGTGCTGGGACAAAAAATGCCCCCGCCACGGGGCCCTTTGGTTTTACATTGGCTTATATAGGGAAAATCTTTAAAAATCTTCTTCTCTGAAACCACAAGGCCCAGGTCTTTGATATTTGGTATGAAGCTTCATCTAGTTGACCCCTACCAAGATTGTTCAAATTACAGTGCTGGGGCCAAAAATGCCCCCGCCCCGGGGCCCTTTGGTTTTACATAGGCTTATATAGGGAAAATCTTAAAAAATCTTCTTCTCTGAAACCACAAGGCCCAGGTCTTTGATATTTGGTATGAAGCTTCATCTAGTGGACCCCTACCAAGATTGTTCAAATTTTAGTGCTGGGACAAAAAATGCCCCCGCCACGGGGCCCTTTGGTTTTACATGGGCTTATATAGGGAAAATCTTTAAAAATTTTCTTTTCTGAAACCACAAGGCCCAGGACTTTGATATTTGGTATGAAGCTTCATCTAGTGGACCCCTACCAAGATTGTTCAAATTTTAGTGCTGGGACAAAAATGCCCCCGCCACGGGGCCCTTTGCTTTTACATTGGCTTATATAGGGAAAATTTTTAAAAATCTTCTTCTCTGAAACCACAAGGCCCAGGTCTTATATATTTGGTATGAAGCTTCATCTAGTGGACCCCTACCAAGATTGTTCAAATTATAGTGCTGGGGCCAAAAATGCCCCCGCCACGGGGCCCTTTGGTTTTACATAGGCTTATATAGGGAAAATCTTTAAAAATTTTCTTCTCTAAAACCACAAGGCCCAGGACTTTGATATTTGGTATGAAGCTTCATCTAGTGGACCCCTACCAAGATTGTTCCAATTTTAGTGCTGGGGCCAAAAATGCCCCTGCCCCGGGGCCCTTTGGTTTTACATAGGCTTATATAGGGAAAATCTTTAAAAATCTTCTTCTCTGAAACCACAAGGCCCAGGACTTTGATATTTGGTATGAAGCTTCGTCTAGTGGACCCCTACCAAGATTGTTCAAATTATAGTGCTGGGACAAAAAATCCCCCCCTGCCACGGGGCCCTTTGGTTTTACATAGGCTTATATAGGCAAAATCTTTAAAAATCTTCTTCTCTGAAACCACAAGGCCCAGAACTTTGATATTTGGTATGAAGCTTCATCTAGTGGACCCCTACCAAGATTGTTCAAACTATAGTGCTGGGGCAAAAAATGCCCCTGTCCCGGGGCCCTTTGATTTTACATAGGCTTATATAGGCAAAATCTTTAAAAATCTTCTTCTCTGAAACCGCTAGGCCCAGGTCTTTGATATTTGATGTGTAGCTTCATCTAGTGGACCTTTGACAAGATTGTTCAAATTTTAGCCTTTGTTGATGTTTGGTATGAAGCTTCACCTTTAAGACCTCCCTCAACATTATGTACATTAAAGCCCTGGGGCCAATAATGGCCCTCTCTGGGGCCCACTTGTTACACTATGGATCAGGTGAGCGATCCAGGGCCATCATGGCCCTCTTGTTTTCAGTGAGAACTAGTTTAGTACTGTATTTAAAAAAACAACTTGGTTAAACTCAGGATTTCTAAATGCATGCATGTATGCATGCATGCAAAGAACATGGATATAAATGAGAGTACTTTCAGGGATGATTAATGTTATCAAGAATTTGCCTCCCATTACATTGGCATTTGTTCTAAAAGACCATGTTCCCTTGAGGCCTCTTAAGTCTTTAAGGGAGCAAGTTTTTTTTTATTTAATTAAGTGTTGCCACCATTTGGAAGCATTTCTTTGTTAGGATGGCAAACAGGATGGCAAACAGGAAATCTCAAAACTTGTGTCGCATTTACATTTAGAAGCAAAATAACATGAAGGTATATGTGTGTGTGTGAATTCGTGTTTAACGTTCTTTCAAAAATTTTTCAGTCATATCACGACGGTGTCTGGTTGCGACAGGGAGCTCAATGCTCACTTTTATAGTGCTGCTTCACTGAAGTATCATGTCCCAGACACATTACATGATACCACACCCAGTCACATTATCCTGACATTGGGTCGACCAGGCCTAGCTCTACCCCGTAAATCTGAGTGCCAAGCGAGGAGCAGCTAGTACCATTTCTAACAGCTTTGGTATATCGCGGCCCGGGATCGAACCCGTGACCTCCTGTTCCCGGGAGCGGACACTCTACCAACTAAGCTATCGGGGCCGGTACATAAAGGTATATCCATACTCATTAATAATACATTTAACATTTTTTATAGGTTTTCATGGAGAACTATGACACTGGCAGCTGTTGGCTGGTAACCAGAGAATCCAACTCCAAGACAGACAGAGAAAGGGGCTGACAACTACCATACCTGTCTTAGAAACGAAACCTTGACATACTCTTGAGAGTTCAACCCTTCAAGCACAAAAAGTTGATAACAAAATCTGCTTCTGCAACATTAAAACAACGTTTCATCAAAGCAATATCCTATTGAAAATTCAAAGACTAGAGGGCAAACAGTTCAGATCTAGATGGGGCAACTCATTATGAACGGCCATTTCAGGCTCTATGTTGTTTTCAAATTCAGCTATTTTCATCTGTATTAATTTTTCTATAAAAATTTGTCATTGTTGAAGTTTGCTCCTGTAGCAAACCTTTTTTTATTCCCCCACCATTCAAAAAATGGTGGAAGGACATATAGTGTTGCCCCTGTCCGTTTTTGTCTGTCCATTCCTTTGTCCGTCCAAAACTTAAACAGGGTCAATAACTTGCTTATTTCTGGATCGATTTTGAAATTACCAGGACAGTACATCCAAGGTCAAGGTCGTATAAAAGGTTAAAGGTCAAAATGTTGATCCCATCACGAAAACCTGCCAATACAAATACAGTGTAAATTTTACCACAGAAAAAAGAAAATTTTAAGATGAAAAATTGTGCTAGTTTTAGCTTGCCAGTATGAAGTACATGGAGAGCTATTGTTGTCACCTCGGCATGCACGTTTGTGTGTGCGTTCCCATCACACTGCGTTAAAAGTTTTTCAAATGCTTATATCTCAACAGTCACTCATCACAGACCACTCATATTTGGAACTAAAGTACCTGGGAGTGTCTTCTGATGTTCAAAGAGAACAGACCCCTGGGTTCATGCCCCGCGGTGGGGCTAGGGGTCAAAATCTAGAACACTTCTGTAAAACTGTTAAAAGTTTTTGAAATGCTTATATCTCAACAGCCACTCCTCACAAAGCATTAATATTTACAACTTGGGTACCTGGGAGTGTCTTCTGAGATTCCAAGACAACACACCCTTGGGTTCATGCCTGGGAGTGGGGATGGGGTGCAGCTAGGGGTCAAAATCTTTGACATCTTTGTAATTTGTTGCTAACAAGCTATGCTGTCATGAGACAGCTCTTGTTCTTATTTCTGCTCAAAACATAGATTGTGGGTACTCATTAGAACCACCTCTTCAAGGTGATTCTAACGAGTACCCACAATGTATGTTTTGGGCACTCATTAGAACTGCCTCTAGAGGCGGTTCTAATGAGTACCCTCAATATATGTTTTAGAGCAGAAATAAGAAAATTGATTACCCCTGTAAACCCCAGTTTTACTATATAAAAGAGGGGTTCAAGGGGGTAAAAATTATATAGGTGTGTTTTTGGTTATGCGAAACTTAAACATGGCCAATAACTTCCTTATTACCAGATGGCTTTGGAAATTGCTTGGTCAATATGTTAAAATCATGAGACAATGTATTGCCTCCAAAATCCAGGTATGTACCTCCAAGGTCAAGGTTGTATTTAGAGGTCAAAGGTAAAATTTGGGTCCGAAACTTAAACATGATCAATAACTTTCTTATTTCTGGATGGATTTTGAAATTGCTTGGCAGAAATGTTAACCAACATGAGACTATCTATCTCGCACAAAACCCAGGTCCACACCTCCATGTCAAGGTTTTATTAGAGGTCAAAGGTTAATAAAAGGGTCAGAAACTTAAACACGGTCAATTACTTCCTTATTTCTGGATGGATTTTTGAAATTACTCGGCAGAATGGTTAACCTTCATGAGAGGATATGTCATGTACAATATCCAGGTTGGTACCTTTATGGTCAAGGTCATACTTAGCAGTCAAATGTAAAGAAAATGTCTTTTTCTTGTGTCTGGTTATTCTGAATAGATTCGGAAATTACTTGGTAGAAATATTAATCATCCTGAGTTGATGTATCATGCGCAAGACCCAGTTTGGTGCCTCCAAAATCAAGGTCATACTTAGAGGTCAAAGGTAAAGAAATGTGTCTGTTGTGTCTGCTCAATACCTTTGTTGTTCCTGGATGGACTTGGAAATTACTTGGCAGGAATGTTTACCATCTTGAGACAATTTGTTGCACGCGAGACCCAGGTCGGTACCTGTAAGGTCAAGGTCAGACATCAGTCAAAGGTCAACTACTAACAACAACATATTTTCAGGCGGGACATAGAAGCCCCCTTGGTGCAGTGGTTCTACTACTCGCATTGTAAATCAGGGGTCACAGGATCGATCCCGGGCTTCTCCAGACTTTTAAACCGAGGTCCCGTCTCCATATGACCTTAGCTGTTAGTGAGATGTAAAACTCAAACACCCACTCACTCAGGCGGGGACATCTGTGTCCTGTAGTCACATTTCAAGTTATATGAACCTGTTTTTGCATATAAGCTTGTCTATAAAAATATAGGGAGCTATTTTTGTCACCATGGCAAGGGTGTCACTTTAAAGTTTTATACCCAAGTTTTTATATGCTGCCTCTCATTAGTGGCAGGGTATTATGTTTTCATTTTGGCAGTTTGTGTTTCTGCTTGCTCATTCATCTTTCTGTCCATCTGTAGTACGTACTTCCTGAATTTTGTTTTGGTTCGATAGTGACAAGGTGAGCTTTTGATTGGAATTCTTGTTGCCATGGCAACATAAAGCTCCCACAGACTTACAATGGGAAATATTAAAATCCTCTTCTCTGAAACCACAGGACCCAGAGGTTGGATATTTAGCTTGTAACAATGTCAAGTGGTCACCTACAAAAATCCGGCCAATCATGCCCCTGGGGTCCAAATAAGCCACACCCCGGGGCCCCTTAGACAAAGTTTGTCGGCCCGAACCCCATAGGGGCTAGAAGAAATATATGGGCTGCATGATGCTTCCACGCAGAGCCGAATCCAGCCCACACACTAGTACTGGTAAACTGCTTAGAGGATCTAAGCCTTCCAGGAACCGCGGTGCGAGGCGGACCGTCCATGCTAATAAACCCTATTGGTTTCATTGGGCTACAGGGCTTGAGATGTCATTTCATCTCAATGTCGGGTAAAAGTCCCACAAAATTGGAAGCAACGTCTCAAAAATGACCTTTACAGTGTTGACTGGGACGTTAAACCTCAAATCAAACAAACAAAACATAACGTTTGTGTTTTGAGTTATGTCCTATGTTAGGTTTTCCAATAGTGCCTTTCACAAGAACTTTTTTGACAGATACCTCAGGAACTATTAAAGCTAGAAAGCTGAAAGTTTGTATAAACATGAACAATGATTGAATGTTTTGAGTATATAAGGGTAGGGGTTAAAGGTCCATAACTCATTGAGTTATATCCCTTGATAGGTTCTCAAAGTTTGCCATTCTTGAATTTTTTTCTAATAAGATATCTCAGGAAATATGAATGCTGAAAGTTTGTATAAACAGACATTAACTAGCTGTTTCCTTTGTACCTTAATAGGGACCAAGGGCCTGCGACACTTGGAGTTATATCCCTCAATAGGTTCCAGAAAAATAAAATACATTTTGTTTGATACCTTTTTATCTTTGTGGTCCTGCCTCAATGAAACTTTTACCACACTTGGTCTCTTAAATAAGAAAGTTGTAATGGCAGAACAGTTGCCAAGGGCCCATGACCCATGGAGTTACCTATTTATGTAATTTCTCAAATTTTGCTATTCTTGAAAATTTTCTTGACAGGAACTATGAAAGCTGGAATAAGAATCAATGGTCCATCACTCCTGGAGTTTTGTCCCTTAGTAGGTTTTCAACTATTTGAAGTACATTTTGCTTAACTTTTTACGTTTGTTGTCCTTTTTGATGAAGCTTTTACCTATTCTCAAGAACTGTAAGGGTTACACAAAGTTGAAACCTGGTACACATATGAACAGTGGTTTGATGAATTGTGCATACCGTAATTAGGTCTAATGGCCCAGAAATTATGGAGTAAAAGCCCTTGAAAAGTTTTTATGTTGCCATGTACCATGCTCGAGCTCTTCAGTGATGTTTTCTGGTATAAAGCTGGAATTGAAAATATTTCAACACTGCCTAATTGTGCTGCAGTGGGGCTATAATAAGATCCTCTGACAGCTTTAGGTTGTTTTCACTATCAATATTTAAGGTGTGTGATGCATCTCATTTTTCACCATTTGTCAAAGCAAAACAGCTCTTGCAAAAGGGCCTACTCTGACTCATAATGAAAAATGTTCTCCTATGGGAGCCAATTGTTAGCTCATATAAGCACTAAGTGCTCAAGGTGTGTTACTATGATCGCCTTTTTTCTGTCTTCTGTCCGTCCCTGTCGAAATGTCCGGCCCTCCGTCTGTTTATCAACAATTACTTCAAATGGCATCTCCAAAACCACAATGCCAATTTTAAAATAGTTTCACAGGAATATCCTTGGGTGACCCTCCACCCAAACTGCTAAAATGGTTCTGCTCTGCTGAACAAAATGTAGAAAATAGAAGTGGAGGCAATGAGCAGGAATCGATACAATCAACCCACAGCTCCCGTCAGAGACACCAAGGGAAAGAAACACAAACATGAAACATCAGACCCTAATAGAAACATCAACAGAGCAGAAAGCCAAAAGGACAGTCACTATCCCACAAAATGGCCAACTGGCTATCCAAAATAAATAACATAAGCCACACAAACACCCAAGATACTCAGACAAACTATAACAAAATTAAACCGCGACAGAAGAACCGCCTTGGAACGGTCAGTGAAACGAAACACAATCAGCTTTGTTTGTTTGATCTGAGGTTTAATGTCCCTATCAACACTGTATACATCATTTGTATATGTTGATTTCAATTTTTGTTGGACTTCTACCTAACATTGAGATGAAATGACATCTCAAGCCCTGTCGCCCAATAGGGTCAATAGGGTTTAATAAGCATGGATGGTCAGACTCCAACCGCTTTGCCTGGGCAGCCTTAGATCCTCTAAGTGGTTTACCAGTACTCTTGTGCGTCGGTTTCAGCTCTGCATGGAAGCATCATGCAGCCCATCTGTTTCTTCAAGCCCCGATGTTGGGGGAGTGGAAGGGAGGGGGGTGTTTTTAGGAAATTTACATTATGTGCAATTTAAATGATGAAAATAAAAACAAACTTTATTAGTAAATGGTTGTTTATTGTTTTGAAGACCTGACTGACTGAACTGGTTTTTACGGTAACCGGACGCTATAAGCACATAGGGGCTGCCCCTTGAAGACCTTACTCAGATTCAAGCTAAGGCAATTGCACTTCTGTACATGCAGGTTTGATGATTTTTATAAGGTCTTGCATCCGTTCCAACATGATAATGAAGGGTCTAGTGCAATGAAGACATGTTTAGATATGAACGAAAACTCATGTCAAGCGGAACTCTTGCCTGTAACCCAGTGAGCAATCCGGTTTGCCGGCCGGATTCAGCTCTGCGTTGAATTATCATGCAGCCCATATATTTCTTCAAGCCCCTATGGGCGGGGGCCTATAATTATTTGGTTATAAGACTGCTAAACTCGCCCAAAATTACTGCAGATATATGTCAGTCTTGTGTAATTCTGTTATAAAACGGATTATTCTCTTCCAAAACAATCCTTAAGATCTATATCCTTCTAATAAGATGGATCTAGATCTTTGGGACTGTTGTGGAAGGAAAATTCTCTGTCTTGCAACCATTGAAATACATACAGGACTTTCATTGGAATCCTTACCTCTGTAGAGTAATCACTTATACCAGCCAGAGTGATTCTCTTCTAGAAGCTAATTTCCATAGGACATACATATTCCTCCATTTAATCTTGTCTATCCCATGAACTTGTTAGGTCACCACACGCCATGATACAACAATCCCTTTCAAGTTGAGTCTAACCCTAATGTCAAGGTCACTGACTGAACTATTAATGTTTATTGATTTTACTTTTATTATACCCCCGCAAACGAAGTTTGAAGGGGGTATATAGGAGTCAGCTTGTCGTCTGTCGTCGTCGGTCCGTTACAAAAAACTTTAACACTGCTCATAACTTCCTTATTCTTTGACCGATTTCTTTAATATTCACACACCACACACCTTGCCACTAGTACTTAAGATTGATATACACAAACATGACCTTGACCTTTACGTTGACCTTCCTCAAGGTCAAATACTTGTAAAAATTTGTCGTCGTCGTCGGTCCGTTACAAAAAACTTTAACATTGCACATAACTTCCTCATTCTTTGACCGATTTCTTTAATATTCACACACTTCACACACTTTGCTACTAGTACTTAAGATTGATATTGGAGTTACTATCTGACAACGCATGCGGGGGTATAATTGGCGCCTGTTAGGCGGCAGCTCTAGTTTTAAAGTTTTACATTGAAATTTTCACCCGACCATATTATGGATTTGGTTTATTAGCTCACCTGGGCCGAAGGCTCCAGGGGAGCTTATAGTATAGTGGGTCCTCCGTCGTCCGTCGTCAGTCGTCCGTCCGTCGTCCGTCCACACTTTTGAGCAGCTATATCTCTGTATCCTGCAGGCTGATCTCAATCATTTCTCACCTGTAGCATGCCTCTGGTGGGGCATTGATGACATAAACTTTTTTTTGAAATCGCTCTAAAACTTTGGTTCCTATGGCAACCACAAGGTTCCATAGACTTACTATGGGAAAATGCTTGTCATCACCGTGGCGCCTTCAGTTTTGATCGGATCTTCCTGAAACTTATATGTAAGGTGACTGGGGATAAAAACTCGGATGAGTTCGAAAACCGGCCAAGTCGGCCCATTTATCATAGAGTTACGTCCCTTTGATTGCTGAAAATGCCCATTTTCGACCTTGTCATCACCGTAGCCCCTTCAGTTTTGATCGGATCTTTCTGAAACTTATATGTAATGTGGCTGGGGATAAAACCTCGGATGAGTTCGAAAACCGGCCAAGTCCGCCGATTTATCATAGAGTTACGACCCTTTGATTGCTGAAAATGCCGATTTTTGACCTTGTCATCACCGTAGCCCCTTTAGTTTTGATCGGATCTTTCTGAAACTTATATGTAAGGTGGCTGTGGATAAAATCTCGGATGAGTTCGAAAACCGACCAAGTCGGCCCTTTTATCATAGAGTAACGTCCCTTTGATTGCTGAAAATGCTGATTTTTGACCTTGTCATCACTGTAGCCCTTTCAGTTTTGATCGAATCTTTCTGAAACTTATATGTAAAGTGCCTGGGGATTAAATATCGGATGAGTTAGAAAACCAGCCAAGTTGGTCCATTTATCACAGAGTAACGTCCCTTTGATTGCTGAAACTGCCGATTTTTGACCTTGTCATCACCGTAGCCCTTTCAGTTTTGATCAGATCTTTCTGAAACTTATATGCAAGGTGGCTGGGGATAAAGCCTCGGATGAGTTCGCATACCGGCAAAGGTGGCCTATTTATCATAGAGTAAGGTCCCTTTGATTGCTGAAAATGTTGATTTTTGACCTTGTCAACACTGTAGGCCCTTCAGTTTTGATCAGATCTTTCTGAAACTTATATGTAAGGTGGCTGGGGATAAAACCTCGGATGAGTTCGACCACCGGCCAAGTTGCCCCATTAACTATATAGTAATGTCCCTTTGATGGCTGAAAATGTCAATTTTTTACCTTGTCATCACCGTAGCCCCTTCAGTTTTGATCGAATCTTTCTGAAACCTATATGTAAGGTGACTGGAGATAAAACCTAGGATGAGTTTGAATACCGGCCAAGTTGGCCCATTTATCATTGATTTACGTCCCTTTGATTGCTGAAAATGCCGATTTTTGACCTTGTCATCACCATAGCCCCTTCAGTTTTGATTGGATCTTACTGAAACTTATATGTAAGGTGGCTGGGGATAAAATCTTGGATGAGTTCGAAAACAGGCCAAGTCAGCCCATTTATCGTAGAATTCTGTCCCTTTGATGGCTGAAAATGTTGATTTTTGACCTTGTCATTACCGTAGCCCCTTCAGTTTTGATCAGATTTTTAGCTCACCTGGGCCGAAGGCTCCAGGGGAGCTTATAGTATAGTGGGTCCGTCCGTCGTCCGTCCACACTTTTGAGCAGCTATATCTCTGTATCCTGCAGGCTGATCTCAATCATTTCTCATCTGTAGCATGCCTCTGATGGGGCATTGTTGACATAAACTTTTTTTCGAAATCGCTCTAAAACTTTGGTTCCTATGGCAACCACAAGGTCCCATAGACTTACTATGGGAAAATGCTTGTCATCACCGTAGCGCCTTCAATTTTGGTCAGATCTTTCTGAAACTTATATGTAAGGTGACTGGGGATAAAAACTCGGATGAGTTCGAAAACTGGCCAAGTTGGCCCATTTATCATAGAGTTACGTCCCTTTGATTGCTGAAAATGCCCATTTTCGACCTTGTCATCAACCTAGCCTCTTCAGTTTTGATCGAATCTTTCTGAAACTTATATGTAAGGTGGCTGGGGATAAAACCTTGGATGAGTTCAAAAACCAGCCAAGTCCGCCCATTTATCATAGAGTTACGTCCCTTTGATTGCTGAAAATGCCGAGTTTTGACCTTGTCATCACGGTAGCCCCTTCAGTTTTGATCGGATCTTTCTGAAACTTATATGTAAGGTGGCTGGGGATAAAACCTTGGGTGAGTTCGAAAACCGGCCAAGTCCGTCCATTTATCATAGAGTAACGTCCCTTTTATTGCTGAAAATTCCGATTTTTGACCTTGTCATCACCGTAGCCCCTTCAGTTTTGATAGGATCTATCGGAAACTTATATGTAAGGTGGGTTGGGATAAAATCTCGGATGAGTTCGAATACCGGCCAAGTCGGCCCCTTTTATCATAGAGTTACGTCCCTTTGATTGCTGAAAATGCCGATTTTTTACCTTGTCATCACGGTAGCCCTTTCAGTTTTGATTGTATCTTTCTGAAACTTATATTTAAGGTGGCTGGGGATAAAACCCCGGATGAGTTCGAAAACAGGCCAAGTCCGCCCATTTAACAGGGTGTTACTTCCCTTTGATAGATGAAAATGCCGATTTTCGACCTTGTCATCACCGTAGCCCCTTCAGTTTTGATTGGGTCTTTCTGAAACTTTTATGTTAGGTGGCTGGGGATAAAACCTCAGATGAGTTTGAAAACCGGCCAAGTCAGCCCATTTATCATAGAGTTACTTCCCTTTGATTGCTGAAAATGCCGATTTTTGACCTTTTCATCATGGTAGCCCCTTCTGTTTTTATCGAATCTTACTGAAACTTATATGTATGGTGGCTAGGGATAAAAACTCGGATTTGTTCGAAAGTCGGCCCATTAATCATAGAGTTACGTCCCTTTGATTGATGAAAATGCCAATTTTTAGCTTACCTGGGCCGAAGGCTCCAGGCCAGCTTATAGGTCCCATAGACTTACAATGGGAAAGTGCTTGTCAACACCGTAGCGCCTTCTGTTTTGATCAGATCTTTTTGAAACTTATATGTAAGGTGGCTGGGAATAAAATCTCGGAATGAGTTCGAAAACCGGCCAAGTTGGCCCATTTATCATAGAGTTACGTCCCTTTGATTGCTGAAAATGCCGATTTTTTACCTTGTCATCACGGTAGCCCTTTCAGTTTTGATTGTATCTTTCTGAAACTTATATTTAAGGTGGCTGGGGATAAAACCCCGGATGAGTTCGAAAACGGGCCAAGTCCGCCAATTTAACAGGGTGTTACTTCCCTTTGATAGATGAAAATGCTGATTTTCGACATTGTCATCACCGTAGCCCCTTCAGTATTGATTGGGTCTTTCTGAAACTTTTATGTTAGGTGGCTGGGGATAAAACCTCAGATGAGTTTGAAAACCGGCCAAGTCAGCCCATTTATCATAGAGTTACTTCCCTTTGATTGCTGAAAATGCCGATTTTTGACCTTTTCATCATGGTAGCCCCTTCTGTTTTTATCGAATCTTACTGAAATTTATATGTATGGTGGCTTTGTTCGAAAGTTGGCCCATTAATCATAGAGTTACGTCCCTTTGATTGATGAAAATGCCAATTTTTAGCTTACCTGGGCCGAAGGCTCCAGGCCAGCTTATAGGTCCCATAGACTTACAATGGGAAAATGCTTGTCAACATCGTAGCGCCTTCTGTTTTGATCAGATCTTTTTGAAACTTATATGTAAGGTGGCTGGGAATAAAATCTTGGAATGAGTTCGAAAACCAGCCAAGTTGGCCCATTTATCATAGAGTTACGTCCCTTTGATTGCTGAAAATGCCTATTTTTGACCTTGTTATCACAGTAGCCCCTTCTGTTTTAATTGGATCTTTCTGAAACTTATATGTAAGGTGGCTTGCATAAAACCTCGGATGAATTTGAAAAACGGCCAAGTCCACCCATTTATCATAGAGAAACGCCCCTTTGACGGCTGAAAATGCCATTTTTTTACCTTGTCATCACCGTAGCCCTTTCAGTTTTGATCAGATCTTTCTGAAACTTATATCTAAGGTGGCTGGGGGATAAAACCTTGGATGAGTTCGAATACCGGCCAAGTCAGCCCATGTATCATAGAGTTATGTCCCTTTGATTCCTGAAAATGCTGATTCTTCACCTTGTCATCAACGTAGCCCCTTCAGTTTTGATCGGATCTTTCTGAAACTTATATGTAAGGTGGGTGGGGATAAAATCTCAGATGAGTTCGAAAACCGGCCAAGTCGGCCCATCTATCAAAGAGTTATGTCCCTTTGATTGTTGAAAATGTCGATTTTGGACCTTGTCATCACCGTATTCCCTTCAGTTTTGAAAGGAACTTTCTGAAACTTAATGTAAGGTGGCTGGGGATAAAACCTCGGAAGAGTTCGAAAAGTGGCCTAGTCGGCGCATTTGTCTTAGAGTTACGTCCCTTTGATGGCTGAAAATGCTGATTCTTTACCTTGCCACCAACGTAGCCCCTTAAGTTTTGATCGGATCTTTCTGAAACTTATATGTTAGGTGGCTGGGGATGAAATCTCGGATGAGTTCGAAAAATGGCCAAGTCGGCCCATTTATCATAGAGTAACGTCTCAATTGAGTTTGATAGTAGCCTCAAGGTCAAGGTTATTGTGGTTATTTTTAGAAAAACTTCCATCATCGTTTAGTGCCTACACTTTTATGACCGATTTCAATATAACTTCACACAAATGTTCCTTATGACAATATCTCGAGCGGGTTTACCTTCCAAGGTCTTGGCCTAAACGTCAAGGTCACTGTTGCTATTTTTAAAAAAAAAGCATTGCCATTGCTCTAGCGCCTAAATTTCTTGACTGATTTCAATATAACTTCAAACAACTGTTTCTTATGACAATATCTTGAGCGAGTTCGACTTTCAAGGTCTTGGCCTCACGGTCAAGGTCACTTTGACTTTTTTTGGAAAAACTTTGTTCGCTCTAGCGCCTATATTTCTTGACTGATTTCAACATATCTTCACACAAATGTTCCTTATTACAATATCTCGAGCGAGTTCAACATTCAAAATCATGGCTCCAAGGTCATGGTCACTGTGGCTATTTTTAGAAAAACTTTTTCATCACTAGAGCGGCTACATTTGTTGACCGATTTCAATATAACTTAACAGAAATGTTCCTTATGACAATATCTCAAGTGAGTTTGACTTTCTAGGTCATGGCCTCATGGCTCACTATCAAAACTTTGTCATCACTCAAGCGCCTACATTTATTGATAGATTTCAATATAACTTCACACAAATGTTTGGTATGGTAATATCTGGTGCGAGTTCGAATTCCGGGTCCTCGGCTTAAGATCATGGTCACTGTGGCTACTTCTACAAAACATTTTCACCATTATAGTGCCTTTTTAATTCATAGATTTTTATCCCCCGATCTGGTGTCTGTCTGTCCATAGACGCAACTTTGTGATGGCCATAACTCCAATACCCTTTGAGATTCATTGATGGTTCTTGGCACAATTGTTACATACTTACCATCACAAGACATACATTTTGATAAAAACTTGTACCATACCTCTTTGGCAGCATTATGTGAGGCCCTTTCTGACATGGTCAGTGATCGGCCAAATAAAAGCAAGGTTATGCCCTTTTGAAAATTCTGGAAACATTTTGTTTTGTCATTAATATGAAAAGATTTTAATTAAAACCCAACAAATGCAAGGATTTTTGAATTTTATTTTATACTGTACCTTGTCATATATCTTTTCTGTTTTTAGGCTGTGAAATGGGAGATGCTAGCAGAGTGTGGAAAGCATATGAAGCAAGTACATGTAGTAATAATTGACAAAAAGGAAAAATAGCTGTCCTGTGTGGTTTAAACCATCCTCAAACATCTTAAATGTGTTAAACTTCACTATCAAGCCGGAAAAGGATTAAACTTCCTCAAGAAGTGTGAAAGGGATTAAACTTCCCTAACAAGTTTGAAATGTGTTATTCACCCATTAAAAGACAGAAATTGGTCATATGTCTTAAAAATCTGAAATGGGTTAAACTTCCCTAAAAAGTGTGAAATGGGTTTATCTTGCCTTAAAAGACAGAAATAAGATAAACCTCCTTCAAAATAGAAGTCAAGGCAATGACCATGTATAATATTTATTCAAGATATCCCAGATCTGTCATCCAACACACCAAAGGCAAAAAATACAAACAATATAACAATTTAATCATTATTAACCCTTATCCTGCTGAACACAACAGTTCCTACCATAGCAAAGAGTGTACATCTAGATTCTTCAGAAGCCATCTGATCAGGATCTACACTGTTTGCGATGCAGTTTGAGAATGGAATGAATACATTCTATCAGGTACTTTGATCGGTTGATAGTCAGCAATTGGAATGGTTATATTTATCTATTCAGCAGGATATTGGTAAAAACACAAGCAAAAAGCCTAAAGGATTGGTTGAAATGGGATATACTGCCCTAAAAATTCTGAAATGGGTTAATCTTCTGTAAAAAGTCTGAAATGGTTAATCTTCCCTGAAAAGTCTGAAAAGGGTTAATCTTCCCAGAAAAGACTGAAATGGGTTAATCTTCCCTAAAAAGTCTGAAATAGGTTAATCTTCCTTAAAAAGTCTGAAATGGGTTAATCTTCCCTAAAAAGACTGAAATGGGTTAATCTTCCCTAAAAAGTCTGAAATGGGTCAAGTGTTTATAAAGATTGTAATTGAATAAACATCCAACAAAGAGTAATTCAGAGCACAGCAAAGCTACCTAATATCATGAATTCAAACCAAAAATCATATCAGCCGGTACATTTTTACGATCAAAATGGAGTCTTTGCTGTTATCATTGAGACTCAATGCACCATAGGTTACCATGGTGTGTCCAGCTGCACTGATTTGCATGCAGCAGTCAGTGTTGCATGCCACACTTGCAGTTGGGTATTTTTGTTATATCTTTGTCAGTTTTAATAACTCATTTCCTATTTTCAGAGTGAAGAATGCCAAGACAGAAAAAGAAATCAGCAGAGCAGCGAAAGATCTACCAGAAAGAAAGAAAAAGAGAGAACAGAAAAGGGAAAGAAAAGTTTGAGGATGGTTTAAACGTGTGTGAAAATTCTGAGGATGGATTAAACTTGGAAAAGAAGTCTGAAGATGGGTTAAACTTCCCTAAAAAGTCTGAACATGGGTTAAACTTCCCTAAAAAGTCTGAAGATGGGTTAAACTTCCCTAAAAAGTCTGAAAATGGGTTAAACTTCCCTAAAAAGTCTGAAGTTGTTGGAAAGTTTTCTGAGAATATTGCTGAAGGTTTCACTGAAGGTTTTGCTGAAGGTTTTGCTGTTAGTTCGCTTATGGTTGCTCAAAGTAGCTCTGATAGTGTCGCTGATAGATTTGTTTGTGGTGCTTCTGTTGCTGAAAATTATCATGATGGTGCTTCTGATGCTTTTGGCAAAAAATGTTCAGACTCAATCGAAGAAGGTTGTTCTATGAATACTGGTGAATGTAGGTCTGAAAAACTGACAGAAAATTTGTTTGAAGCTGTTTCTAATAGGTCACTTGAAAATATGAATACAATTGTTGACGATAATTGTACTGGGATTACAAACATGAATAGTCAGATGGCAGCAAGGATATCCCCTTGGAGTTCATATCAGATAACCTTAGGAAATTTTCACCAGAATGATGAAAGGTTTTCTTTAGAATCTAGAGGCTTTCAGTGTACAGCAAATGCTCTTTGTATGTTGTCCTGCACAACCTGTTTTGAAGCATTCAGTAGTTCAACTCTAGATATGGTCCTTTATGATGGTGATGCTCTTTACAAGACTGTTACAAATCATTTGAAAACAGAAGGGAAGTTTGTAGCCCCATTATTGAGCTTGGAAGAAATTCCAGATACTTATGAAGTTGGACATAGAAAATTTAGAGCTGAAAAGGGACCTGTGACAAGTGGAGTTCTAATTGAGACAGTGGCTTTAAATGGTTTACCAACACTTCATTCTGCAATTCAGTCAGCTTTCTTGACCACTTCATCTGCTCTTTTGATAATTGGTGCTATATGTTCTGCTGTTTTTAAAAAAAACAACTTGTTCTATTTTTTTGATTCTCATTCACATGGTCAAAATGGTCTGTCATCAAATGACGGAAGTTCAGTTTTAATATCTTTTACTTCTCTTGAAGATTTGGTAACATATTTATATGCTTTTTATGACAGTATGGCGCTGGATATGAGTTTACAATTTGATCTTTTGCCTTTGACAGTTCATAAACATGAGGTATTTAATCATAATGGTCGGGCAAAAAGTCTTCTTGAATCTTACTTTCATGATCAAGAAAGTCGACAACAAAAATTTGCTGACATGAATATTGCAGCAACAGTTGCATCAAAGAAAACAATTGGAATCAGGAAAAAAAAGAAACGTACTGAGTACTATGCATTTATCAAAAGGCAACAAAGAAAAGACACAGATTTCCAACAGAAAGAGAAAAAATATCAACTAGAGTCTAAGCAGTCTGCAAGAAAGAAACCCGGTGTACTGGCTAGGGAACGTGCTGTAAAAAAGACTAAAAGACAAGAGCCAGCTTTTCAAGAGAAAGAGCTTATGTATCAGCTTGCTAGTAAGCAGTCAGCAAGAAAGAAACCAGCCTTTCAAGAAAAAGAGCTTAAGTATCAGCTTGCTAGTAAGCAGTCTGCAAGAAAGAAACCAGGTGTACTAGCAAAAGAACGTGCTGAAAAAGAAGTGAAAAGACAAGAAACAGCCTTTCGAGAGAAAGAGCATGTGTATCAGCTTGCTAGTAAGCAGTATGCAAGAAAGAAACCAGGTGTACTAGCAAAAGAACGTGCTGAAAAAGAAGTGAAAAGACAAGAAACAGCCTTTCGAGAGAAAGAGCGTGTGTATCAGCTTGCTAGTAAGCAGTATGCAAGAAAGAAACCAGGTGTACTAGCAAAAGAACGAGCTGATAAAGAGGTGAAAAGACAAGAAACAGCCTTTCGAGAGAAAGAACATGTGTATCAGCTTGCTAGTAAGCAGTCTGCAAGAAAAAAAACAGGTGTACTGGCAAAGGAAAGTGCTGTAAAAGCTATTAAAAGACAAGAACCAGCCTTTAAAAGAAAAGAACTAGTGTATCAACTTACAAGTAAGCAGTCTGCCAGAAAGAAACCTTTTGTACTTGACTGTGAAAGAATAAAACAACAAGAGAAAAGACAGAAAAAGAGAAAGCTAGCAGAGGACAGACCTCTAGTTGATAAAGGATTCAAAAGGGGTAGAAAAGATGAAAACTTAAAAGTGCAAGATATGTATAATATATCTGTACAAAAAAATTATGAAAGCGTTGATGAGTGTATAAAAAGGTTTCACAAAACTATTTCTACAGGGCCTGTATATATATGTACATGTTGTCACCAAACATGGTTTGAAAAAAGTGTGTCAGCATTAAAAACCAGCCATGTGTCAGCTAGATGTGTACAACTTTATTGTACAAAATTAAAGTCTGTAAATAATGAAGAGTGGATTTGCCACACATGCCTGTCAGCATTAAAACAGTGCAGAATTCCTAAACTTTCAGTAGCCAATGGAATGAAATGGCCTGATAAACCAACTGAGTTGGATTTGCACCAGCTTGAAGAAAAGTTAATTGCATTACGTATCCCGTTCATGCAAATCAGAGAACTTCCTCGTGGTGGCCAATACTCACTTAAAGGAAATGTTATTAATGTACCAGTTGATATTCAGCCCACTGTTAACTCTCTTCCAAGACCTATGGATGAAAACTTTACAATTGCTGTACAGCTGAAAAAGAAATTGTCATATAAAAAAGTAGATTTCAAAGAAAATGTAAGACCAGTGAGGGTTTTGACAGCATTGCACTGGCTTATTAATAACAGTGACTTGTATAAGAAATCAGGAATAATTACTGATGAGAAATGGTTGGAGGAAGTTACCAAGAGCACAAAGGATAATGTTAAAGCATTTTTGGAAGCACAGACAGAACAGTCAGAGGATAGAGATAACCTAAATATTTCACAGCTTCAAGTAGATAGTGTATGCTCATTGTCAAAAGATGAAGCTACTGATGGATATGAGTCTGATGGTTTCAGTGAGATAGATTGCACAGAGCATATTGGAAATGTTGATACCATGGTAGATGATGCAGCTGTTGAAAATAAGGTTAATCAGATTTTAACATTTGCGCCTGGAGAAGGACAGCATCCTCTTAGTTTATACCAAGATAAAGATGCTGAATATTTATGCTTTCCTACCATATTTTGTGGTCAGAGACGTCCTGATGCAAGTGAAAGAATAACTGCCGTTCATTACAGTGACATTGTTAAATGGGAGTTACGAAGTGCTGATAGAAGAGCTGCACAGTCTGTTCCTAACCTTTTTTTTAAACATAAAAAGATACAGATGAAACAGATTAGTGACAAAGTCAATTTAGCATTAAGAAGGTGTAAAAACAAAGGTAAAAAAATGACAGCAGCTGAAGTTAGAAATCCAGCCTATATGGACAAACTTGTAAGACTTGATGAAGGCTATTATATATTTCGCCAGCTCAGAAATTCTCCTGCTTATTTGGAATCCAGGAAAAAAGACATTTTTGCTATGATAAGGCAGCTTTCTTTACCAACTTGGTTTATGTCTTTGTCAGCAGCTGACACAAGATGGAATGATCTTTTGAAGATGTTAGCTAAACTGAATGATGGTATTGATTATTCAGATGATGAGGTAGATGCTTTGACCTGGCAAGACAAAACAAGACTTGTTCAGAAAGATCCTGTAACATGTTCAAGGTATTTTGACCATAGAGTTCAGGAATTCATGAACACAGTTCTTAAGTGTGAGTATGGTCCGATAGGAAAAGTAGCAGATTTCTTCTATCGAGTTGAATTTCAACAGCGTGGATCTCCTCATATTCACATGCTTGTTTGGATTGAAAATGCTCCCAAGTTTGAAAAAAATTCAGATGAAGAAATAATACAGTTTGTTGATCAGTATCTTACCTGCAGCACTGAAAATGATAAAACTGAAACGCTTGTTGAACTTCAAACACATAAACACTCCAAGACTTGCAGGAAGAAAGGTAAAGCAATTTGTAGGTTTGGATATCCTTTACCACCTTTTCCAAACACGATGTTACTGCGGCCATTAGATGAAGATGTAGATAAGTATAAAAAGAAATACTCAGAACTTCAAGCAGTAATGAATGAGTACAAGGGCAGTGCTGAAGTTGAATTTCCTGAGTTTTTAGACAAAATTGCGAAAATGGACTTTGAAGAATATATTAAATGTGTAAGAAGTTCATTGAATGCACCCAAAGTATTCCTTAAGCGGAAACCAAATGAAATGAGAATTAATTTGTATAATACAGCAGTTCTCTTAGGATGGAAAGCAAACCTTGACATTCAAATTGTTCTAGAGCCCTATGGTTGTGCAGCATATGTTGTTGGTTACATGAGCAAATCCCAGAGAGGAATGAGTGCACAGCTTGATGCAGCAGCAAGAGAGGCCCGCAAAGGGAATTCTGATTTAAAGAAACAAGTAAGACATATTGGAAATGTATTTTCAAATTGTGTCGAAGTAAGTGCACAAGAGGCAGTGTACCTTGCCTTGCAGATTCCATTAACAAAAGGTTCTAGGGATGTTGTTTTTATCAATACATCCTCTCCGGATGAACGAGTATTTCTGCTGAAACCTAAATCTGTGCTTGATGAACTGCCTGCTGAATCTACTGAAATAGAATCAAATAATGTGATTCAGAGATATTCAAAAAGGCCGAGACAGCTGCAGAAGTTTTGTTTGGCAGACTATGTTTCCACAGTTGATGTTGTCTATCCCAAAGGGAATAGGTTGCCAGAGCTAACTGGAGAACAGAATGAGGATAATTTAAATGACAATGACTCTAGTGATGAAAATGATCACAGCAATAGAGGCAGCGATGATGAGGAAGACCAGTATATTGATGGCCATGGGTCAAATCTGTTACATACTGCCAAGAATGGAACTAAGTTTAAGCGGAGGAAAAAAGCCAGAATTATTCGATACGTAAGGTACAACAAAAACAAAGATTCAGAGAACTATTTCAGAGAACAGCTTCTACTTTTTATGCCTTGGAGAAATGAAGCAAAAGATTTGATTGGTTCATATGAGACATATGAGGCTCATTATAATTCAATTAAACCAACACTGGAACATAAACGTTGCCAATATGAGCACCATATTGAAGAACTTGAGCTTGCGAAGCAGATGGCAGAAGTAGAGGAGGATGCATTTGATGAAATTGCACCAGCCACTGAACAAGATAACAGAGAGGCAGAGGCAGAAGGTGAAAAAGAAGCAGCAAAATTTGTGTATTTCAATCCAGATAGAGTAGTAGAACATCGGCAGTATGATATTGGTATTGAGATACAGGGCACCTGCTCAGTACCGTCTGTAGAAATAGCTGGAGTTATGTTGCCAGATGACCAATACTTACATTTGGTAAGGAGTTTGAACTTGAGACAAAGAGAGTTTTTCAATCATGTACTGTATTGGATAAAATGTGAGGATCGCCCAATGTATGCATTTTTGTCAGGTGGAGCAGGTGTTGGAAAGTCTGTGCTGATTAAAGCAATTTATCAGAGTTTATACAGACTCCTGAATTTGAAGGATGGTGAAAATCCTGATGACATCAGAATTCTTCTGTGTGCTTACACCGGTAAAGCTGCTTATAATATCAATGGTGTAACTATCGCTTCAGCTTTCCTGAAGAAATTTAAGCAGGGTAATGATCTTTTATCTGCTGATGAACTAAATACATTCAGAGTAAAATACAGACACCTTAAAGTGGTTATTATTGACGAAATATCTATGGTTGGAAGAAATACTCTAAACTTTTTAAATACACGTTTGCAACAATTGACTGGTACGAAAGCACATTTTGGAGGGTTAAGCATAATTGCTGTGGGTGATTTATATCAACTGATGCCAGTTTGTGACAAATGGATATTCAATGATCTATCAAAGGGTGCATCAGCATTAGCTTGTAATTTATGGAAAGACCTTTTTAGACTGTATGAACTAGTTGACATAATGAGACAGAAAGATGATGTTGACTTTGCTCAGCTGCTCAACCGATTAAGGCTAAATGAATTGACAGAAGATGATAAAAATGAATTAAAGAAACATATTGTTACAATTGATTCAAGTAATTACCCAAAAGATGCTCCTCATTTGTTCACAGAGAACAGGTTTGTAGATAAACACAATACTCTGGTTTTGAACAGATTGGCAGAGAAAAAAGTTGCTGTTCCATGTCATGATACTGTAGTTTCAGCAAACATTTCTGCAGAAAAATGTAAGAAACTGATTGAGACGCTTCCTGAAGATTCAAACAAGACTGCCAACATGCAGACATTATTAACAGTAGCAGTAGGAATGATTTATGACATAACAGTAAACATTAATGTAGAAGATGGCCTAACAAACGGGTCTACATGTGTAGTCAAATTCATTGAGTACAAATTAGAAGGTACAACTCGCCCAAGTATCATATGGGTTCTCTTTGAAGATCCTCAGATTGGCAAGTTAACACGTGAGAAATATTGCAATAGGGGTTTTTACAACACCAATATCAAGAAAGAGTGGACACCTATATTTGATATTGAACGAACATTTGTGTACAATCATAAACATTTCCAGAGAGTTCAGTTTCCTTTGAAACCATCAGCAGGAAAGACAGTCCATAAAGCCCAGGGATCCACAGTTGATGAAATTGTAGTTGATTTGTCACAAACCAGAATTCGGAAACAACCACATATTCATTATGTTGCTCTTAGTAGAGTAAGAAAATTAGACAATTTGCACATATTGAACTTGAATGAAGAAGCATTGGCTGTTGATGAACAAGTGAAAATAGAGATGCAAAGGTTTAGAAGTGAAGCACTTCTTGAACTCTGTTATGTACCGCTATATAAAGTTGATCCACTTAAGATGAAGATTGCATTTAACAATGCCAGATCATTTCATAAACACTTTAAGGACATTGAATTTGAGCCTAATGTGTTGTCAGCAGATGTTATTGGTTTTGCAGAATCTAGGCTGTGTACCAGAGATGCAGACTGTCATTTTGTTTTGAATAAATTCAAACTTGTGCGATTAGATGATGATGGCCATGAATCAGTAAATAGGCCATACCATGGGCTTGTTTTATATATAAAGGAATATTTTCATATTCAGAGAATACAAAAATTCCATTCTGCTTCATGTGAATTTATCTTTGTTGCCTTGCAGAGTAAGCAGAAGGGGTTTGTTCAGGTTGCTTGTGTCTACAGATATCCCAAAGGTTCTCAGAGTCTACTGAGAAATGATATTGTGAGTCAGTTGTTGCCATTGGTAGACCTAAAAACTAGATTAGTCATCATTGGCGATTTCAATATCAATGCAAATGACAGCACTTCTCGCACCATAGACTTCATAATGAGAACATTCAAATCTGAACAGCTTATAAAGCGCCCAACTACTGATTATGGATCCTTACTGGATATGATTTTTTCAAATTGTCCAGCTTTTACTGATGTTATTGAGGCTTACTGGACTGACCATAGACTGATATATTGTGCACTTAATACAGAAACATAATTGTACATACATCTCACAGAAAGAACAACCCCGCCAATGTAACTAATTGCATCATGATTTGACAGCTTGGCAAACTAAAGATGGCTGCATGATGCTTCGACACCGAGCAGAAACCGACCCACAGACAAGTACTGGTAAACCGCTCAGGGGATCTAAGCCTGCCCAGGCAAAGCGGTGTGAGCCGGCCCATCCATGCTTATAAACCCTATTAGTTTCATTTGACGGCAAGGCTTGAGATGTTATTTCATCTCAATGTCAGGTAAAAGTCCCATAAAATTGGAAGCAACATCTCCAAAATGACCTTTACATTGTTGACGGGGAGGTTAAACCTCATATCAAACAAACAAATCTTGGTAAACTAAATATATCCCCAGCATAAACTTTATGCTGAGGGATGTAATTAGACAGATGGACAAAATCTTATTTTTTTATTGATTCACAGAATTTGCATTATTGTTTGTTTGATTTGAGGTTTAACGTCCTCACCAACACTATGTATAGGTCATTTTGAAGATGTTGCTTCCAGTTTTGTCAGACTTGTATCCGACATGGAGATGAAATTAACATGCCGGCCAAGCAACCCAATGAAACCAATATGATTTATATGCATGGATGATCCGACTTGAGCCACCTTGCCTAGGCAAGCTTAGATCCTCCAAGCGGTTTACCAGTACTCATTTGCGGTCCATTTCAGCTCTGCATGAAAGCATTATGCAGCCCAACTATTTCTCCAAGTCCAGATGGGTGGGGGAGGTAGAATATGTATTATGTTTGTATGGCAGGTAGAGGAAAGATACCAAGAAGCTATTCAAATTAAATCTCCCAATTAGGTGGTTTATGCTGAAGAAGGGGTTACCACCATTGTCTTAAAATTTGTGAAATCAAGTATACTGTCATTGAATTAATGAAATTGACCTATCTGATGAGAATTCCTGTAAAGTGGCATTTACCAGGGGTGATCCAGAATCAAGTTCATAGACAACTGACATAGATGCATAATTTTCATGATTATGAAAATTCAAGATATGACAACTTTAAAATGTGTCAGCAAATTAACCCATTTAGTACCAGAAATCCCAAAACAAGTACCCTTGCAAACAGTGCAGGCCCAGATCAGACGCTGCAGAATGTGGCGTCTTATCAGGGCCTCCACACTTTGCTCAAGGTCAATCATTTTCCAAATGAATTTTGAAGTAAACACAACCTGACACCCCATAATTTTGAAATATACTCCTGCTATATATAAGGAGGAAGATTCCATTTGGTACAAAAAGGGTTAAGCAAAAACATTTATTTACCTTGATATTATGATGCAAAATCATTAAAATTTCGAATTGATGCTCGTTTGCTTCAAGAAATGACAGAAGAAAATCCAGTGACATTGTTAAAATAATAATCTGTTAAAGCATTCACTTCATATAGGACCAAAAAGCAATTTGACGTCATAACAATCTATGTTGATTTTGGACATACAAACAGATCTTCAAGTTGATTGAAAATGAAGAAACTCAGAATGTAAACCAAGCTTCAGTCCTCTAACAGACCAGGATATTCAAAGACCATGAAATTTAATTCCAAGGACATGCAAACATACATATACAGTATATGCACATTCATCAAAGGACTGGATGTAGGTCAGGCCTAAATTTATCTTTTCTTAAATGACTACGAAATATTGATCATGGTGAGAGTTAATTGTGATAGTGGACAAACTAAGAAAATTACAAAAGTTTGTAAAGAACTGATGCAAAGGCTATATTGATATAGGGGTTTCATTAAGCTTAATTCTAAGTCAGAAGATGTTTGTTTAAGCTTTATAATGCTCATAAGAAACTTCATTGCCTACAATTGAAGAACTATTGAGCAATTCACCTATGATGTGATGTGGCACAGGGCCACAGAGCAATGTGACTTGACCAAAGTCTGTGTTGATTTGGGATATACTTACAAACAAACCTTGAAGTTAAATGAAAGAAATGACACTTAAACAGTAAGTCAAACTCCAGTTTTCAAGCAGTTCAAAAGATTCACAGACAGGGAAATTTATTCATTAGAAGTTTCAACAACATACATACAGACATATATGGTATATGCACATGCCTCCTTCATGTAAGCCAGGCCTAAATTTAACATTACTTATAGAACCATGAATATTATTGGATGATGAGTGTTAGTTTTGACATTATTGGATTACTGGATGAAACAAAAATTGAAAAGAACTGATGCAGAGACCCTGAATTTGATATAGGGCTTTATTAAGCTTATATCTTTTCTACAATGGAAAAAGTATTGAACAGTTGTGCTCAGGAACGTTAAATCATCTATGGTGTCGTCTGATGTAACAGCGTTGCTCTGTATGTGATGAGGGTATTATTGTTGATAATAATATCATTTTGACAGGGTTGCATTGTGTATAGACAAGAAGTAGACAATTCTGATATTTGTTTATCTGTAAAAGCACTTATAATATAGATAAATTCCATGAACTTCTGGATCACCCTTCAAACAACAAAAAAACTCAGAACAACTTGTACTTGATCAGCAAGATCATGAAGTTATGTGATCAAATCCAAATCTAGCTGATCAGGATTTGATCAAATTACTTCCAGATCTTGTGAACCTTATACAGCCCAATCTCTTTATAACACTATTGTTGGGAGTCCAACGCAGAAACCATGTTTGTTAAACAACCATGTTATATCCAAACAAAAATGTATAGATTACATAGCAAAATAACCATTTATTTCTGTATAATCTATATATTTTTGGGAATCATCTGGACATCATATTTATCTAAAACCATGTTATAATAGACAGTGTTATAATGAGGTTGTGGTGTATATCAGTTTCTGTTGATGGGAAAATGGCTGTGTTGGTTTTGTTTGCAATATGGTTTTATGATGCTGTCAACACTTTTTAGGTAATTTTGGAGATGTTCCTTCCCTTTTTTTAGGGACTTTTACCCAACATTTTTGATGCAATGACATTTCAAGCTCCACTGCCCAAAGAAACCCATACGGTTTATGTGCAGGGAGGGTCACTGACCTGCTGTACTCATTAGAACAGCCTCATCGAGGCAGTTCTAGCCAGCACCTGTAGCCTATCTTTGGGTATAAATAAGAAACATAATGTACACCCCTCTAAACCCTAATTTTCCCCATAAAAATAATAACAGACTTGTTCATATGATGAATATTTATGTCTGCTACAGTGAATAAGTGATTCTTCAGCTACATGTACCTGGTTAAAAAGCATTAACTTTACAATTTTGGATCAGGCTTAGGTTTACATATATAATGACATGATTTTATCAGAATACACAGATTCATATTTGCACCCTTTTGCTTATGCATATTTTATGCACAGTTTTCAAGCACTAGCCCAACAATTCATTGCAGCATCAAAATGCCTGAGAAATACACTCTGTACTATTTTCAAGAGCTCTATGGCATAGTGGCTTAGTTACTCACCTTACAAACCAAGAGTCATGGGTTGGATTCCTGGCTTCTCCAGACTTTGGATGAGGTCCAGTCTCCATATGATCTTAGTTATTGGTGGGACATAGAACTCAAATACACACTATTTCCTGGACAAATGAAATAAAAATTCACTTGCCGAGTCAAATTTTTTACTTGTCTGAGGTAAATAGGTATTGGATTTGTCAGGCCCTGATTGTGGTGTTTTGCATATATAATTGTACATCTATTTCCATGTTGTCAACAAAAGATAGAACATTCAATTTTTTATTGTTTAAGGTGTGTGTGTGTGTATGTGTGACATTTTGAATGATAATACATGTATAAAATAATTTGTTTGTTTGTATCAGAGTTTAACAGCGCCCAGTCAATGCTATTTAGGTCATTTTTGAGCCGGTCAGTTTACCTATCCACACTTTTCCTTTGGGGGGGAGGGGAGGGGAGGGCTTATATGTAAGCGGTTAATTTGTACAGTGCACATTCTTTCACCAGAAACTGACAACTGCCCTTCTTGAACCAGAGGAAGGGGAGAATGACCATAGAACAGATTTCATGATCAATGTCCACGAAAGAATATTGCCAATCCCGGCAGGTCTCGAACCCGCATCCTCCTGATTACCAGTCAGACGCGCATCCAACTGAGATAATAATTTGTACATAATGGCAGGTCATGAAGAAAATGGACCTATAAAGTCATCAAATAACTTCAGATGATGACTTGTTAGCCTGGCAGTTTCATAGAGCTAAAGCCCAGGCTACACGATAGAAAAAGATGTCTACAACTCGATTTAGACAATTTTTATGCCCTCAGAATCTAAGAGATTCGGGGGCATATAGTTTTTGGTCTGTCTGTCTGTTTGTCCGTTTGTCTGTTTGTCTGTCTACAAAAACCTTAACATTGGACATAACTTTTGAATGGTAATAGATAGAGCTTTCATATTTCACATGTGTATACCTTATCACAACACCTTTCCAGTGGTACCATAATTTTTTATCTCGTGACCTTGACCTTGACCTTTGACCTACTTTTTTCAACATTTTTGAAAAACATTAACATTGGCCATAACTTTCGATTGGTAAGTGACACAGCTTTCATATTTCACATGCGCTGTCAGGGGGCATCGGTATTTCATAAACACATCTTGTTGTTTCATAAACCTCTTACAGTACAGCTTGATAGATACAATATGAGCATGGGCCCCGCCCAAAGGGGCTTGAAGAAATATATGGGCTGCATGATGCTTCCACGCAGAGCTGAATCCGTCCCGCACACTAGTACTGGTAAGCAGCTTAGAGGATCTAAGCCTGTCCAGGAACCGCGGTGCGAGGTGGACCGTCCATGCTAATAAACCCAATTGGTTTCATTGGGCGACAGGGCTTGAGATGTCATTTCATCTCAATGTCGGGTAAAAGTCCCACAAAATTGGAAGCAATGTCTCCAAAATGACCTTTACAGTGTTGATGGGGACGTTAAACCTCAAATCAAACAAACAACATGAGCATGCTTACCATAAATCCCACTATCCTTCCATTTAACTGCGAAACTGCAGACCCCTGATGCAGATGAAATATTAGTTAATTAACTCTGGTCCTGCTGAATAAATTTCTTTTGCCACAACCTACCAACAAAATAATTTGGTATAATGTCTTTGTACAATACACAATCTAAACGGCAAATATGATAGATCCTGATCAGATGACTTCTTCAGAAGCCATCTGACTTTGATCTACACTGTTTGCAAGGTAGGCATTGTCATTGGTCAAGTTCAATAGGATAAGAGTTAACTTTGTTGTACTTTTTGCCCTACATCATTCTTTGAAAAGTCAGAATGACTAATACATGTATCCACTATAATCACATTTTCAACCTAAGTCATGACCCCATAACCTAGCCCGGGCTTATTACAAATTGTGATAAAAAGAAGATTATTGACTTTTCTCATGAGCAAAAAAGCCTTTACAGTAGCAAAGCTAATCAATCCTTTGTTATTTCATAAAATACTAATTTTAGAAATGTGGCATTCCTTGCAACCATTCTTCATTTCAAAACATCCATGTGACATAGTGCATTCTTTCATATCTCCAAAATCGTTATTTTTTCTGATGGAAAATTGTGCTATTGTTCTAATTTATACTCCAAACATAAGTTATGGATGCATGTTAGAACAGTCTAATTGTGATGATTTTAACAAGTATCCACAACCTACGTCTTGAAGCAGAAGTAAGAAAATATGTATACTCATGTAAACTCCAGTTTTCATCATACAAAGTGGGGTTATCAGGGATGTTTATCATATAGACTTGCTAATATATTTGTTTTGTACCTGTCATGAACATGAATTTTTTAAATTTGCAATAAAAATATCTCATTTCTTTATTTGTTCATTTTTACTTTAATGCCTATTTCTCAAAAATAATGCTTAGAATAAGACAGTTTAAGTTAACTATGATCTAACTGTTATGAATTTTCGAGGCATATGAAAGATCTAGCGAGGAAAAGACAAAATCTCAGACCACAGCCATCTGATACATGCATAGTGTTTTTCATTGGATGTCTGCATATTTTGGGCTATTAAGTTGGCCTATCAAGTTGGCCTTACAGAAACTAATTCTTTAGTGGGCAGGACCTTTTTAGCCCACCTGAGCCAAAGGCTGAAGAAAGATGAGCTTTTATGACCACTCAATGTTCATCTCCCATCGTGCATACAGCATCAGCCTTTGTGCATCCGTTAACAATTTACTGAAATGACATCTCTTTCACCAGTGGATGGCTTCTGAAATTATTTTCCAGGTGACTCTCTGCCAAAATCTTAAAAATGGTCCCCTCTTCTAAACAAAACAGCTATCAGACATTACTGTAACAAGTCCATGTAATGAACACCACTTTATACAGAGAGTACTGTTGTTTTTAGCTCACCTGGGCTGAAGGCTCCAGGGGAGGTTATAGTATAGTGGGTCGTCCGTCGTCCGTCCGTCCACACTTTTGAGCAGCTATATCTCTGCAGCCTGCAGGCTGATCTCAATAATTTCTCATCTGTAGCATGCCTCTGGTGGGGCATTGATGACATAAACTTTTTTTTGAAATCGCTCTAAAACTTTGGTTGTTATGGCAACCACAAGGTCCCATAGACTTACTATGGGAAAATAATTGTCATCACCGTAGCGCCTTCAGTTTTGATCAGATCTTTCTGAAACTTATATGTAAGGTGTCTGGGGATAAAATCTCGGATAAGTTCGAAAACTGGCCAAGTCGGCCCATTTATCGTAGAGTTACGTCCCTTTGATTGCTATAAATGCCAATTTTCGACCTTGTCATCACCGTAGCCCCTTAAGTTTTGATTGTATCTTTCTAAAACGTATGTGTAAGGTTGCTGGGGATTAAACCTCGGATGAGTTCGAAAACCAGCCAAGTTGGCCCATTTTTCATAGAGTAACATCCCTTTGATTACTGAAAATGCCAAATTATGACCTTGTAATCACCGAAGCCCCTTGAGTTTTGATCGGATTTTTCTGAAACTTACATGTAAGGTGGCTGGGAATAAAACCTCAGGTGAGTTCGAATACCGGCCAAGTCGGCACATTTATCATAGAGTGACGTGCCTTTGATTGCTGAAAATGCCTATTTTCCACATTGTCATCACTGCTGTCCCTTTAGTTTTGAACGGATCTTCATGAAACTTACAAACAAGGCAGTCAGGCAGAAAGCTTGGAGGAGTTTGAAAACTCTTGTTTTTGAACTTGTCATCACCATAGCCACTTCAGTTTAGATCGGATCTTCTTAGCAAGTCAGGAATAAAAGCTTGAATGAGTTTGAAAACCGGTGAAGTCAGCCTGTTTATCATAGAGTTACATTCTACTTGATTTTCAGAAAATGCTTACCCTGTCATCACCATGTCCTCCCATAAAGTCTTCAGTAAAGGTTGGCACTTCCTTAAACTTTGAATCTAATAGCTCAGGTGAGCGATACAGGACCAAGCTAGCTTGGTCCTCTTGTTGTATAAGTCACCTCAAATGTCTGACAGTAATCTTCTTTCTTCTCTGAACAAAGAACTTATTCCATATTTGATCCCATCAAAGCCATTGATGATAATTGGAGATTTCAATATTGATGTTTTGTTAAAACATAACATTGTTAAGAAATTAAGTGAAATGTTTTCATGCAAAATGCTGATAAATGAATGTACCACAGATAATATGACAACGCTTGATTTGATATTTACTAATATTGATTTTCCAGATGTGGATGGTGCAGTTGGAACGTGTGAAACATACTGGTCAGATCACAAAATAGTTTTTCTGCACATAAAATCCACATAATTAAAGTCTTGTCACCCACTCAGTTTTAAATGCATAATATCAACCTTTCATATTAAGGTTACTATTTTTTTTTATTAATTTGGTAAAATTGGAACAGAGGAATCCATTGGTCAGATCATAAAATACTGCACTTTTTCACATAACATCTTGGAAATTTTGTCAGGTGGTTTGTATGGTACTTTGCAGTGCACTCACCCACCAGATAAAATGCAGTACTTACCTTTTCAAAAGGTAGGTATTGCTGGTGGTTTGGCATGATTTGGGTGGCCACCACTTACAGACATCACAAAAATAAACACTTCTGTTAAACCCCACATTATATAGAGAAAAGTGGAGTTTTCAGGGCTATATTTTTTTTTTGCTCAAAACATAGACTGTGGATACTCCTAAGAACTGAGGCATTTCTAACAAACACCCGCAATGGTCCGTATTTGAAGCAGAAAGAAGAAAAAATATCTAAATTTTTATCCCCCGACCAAATAGATTTGGGGGATATAGCGATCAGCCTGGCGTCCATCTGTCCGTCTGTAGACACAACCTTGTGATGGCCATAACTCCTATACCCTTTGAGATTCATTGATGGTTCTTGGCACAGTTGTTCACAAGGCTGAGACGTCATGTCATGCACAAGAACCAGAACTCTAGATGCCATACTTTTTTTTTATCTCCCCTTTTAATGAAATAGAATGACTACTTTGTGATGGCCATAATTCCAATACCCTTTGAGATATATTGATGGTACCTGGCACAGTTGTTCACAAGGCGGAGACAGTGTATCATTCACAAGAACCACAACTCTGGTTGCTATGGTTTTTGAGTTATCTCCCCTTCCAATATAATAGAGTGATTACGTTGAGATGGCCATAACTCCAATACCCTTTAAGATATATTGATGGAACTTGGCACAGTTGTTCACAAGGCCAAGGCGTTGTGTCATGCATAACTCTAGGTGCCATGGTTTTTTAGTTAGTTCCCCTTCCAATAATATAGAATCACTACTTTGTGACGGCCACATCTCCAATACTCTTCGAGATATATTGATGGTACTTGGTACAGTTATACACGAGGTTAAGCAGGTGTGTCACTTGCAAGAACCTCAACTCTGGATGCCCTGGTTTTTGAATTATCTCCCCTGACAATATGACCTTGTGATGGCCATATCTCAAATACCCTTTTAGATATATTGATGGTACTTGGAACAATTGTATACAAGGTTGAGATGGTGCTTCATGCCTAAGAACCACAACTCTAAGTGCTATGCTGTTTGAGTTATCTCCCCTTCCAATGTAACAGCATGACTACCTTGTGAGGACCGTACATCCAATACCCTTCGAGACATATTGGTGGTACTTGATGCAGTTGTACATGAGGTTAAGCAGGTGTGTCATGCTCAAGAAACACAACTCTGGGTGCTCTGGTTTTTGAGTTATCTCCCGTGACAATTTAACCTTGGGATGGCCATAAGTCCAAGACCCTTTGAGATATATTCAAGGAACTTGGTGCAATTGGATACAAGGTACAGAAGGGGTGTTATGTCCAAGAACCACAACTGTTGGTGCTGTGGTATTTGAGTTATCTACCCATCCAATATAACAGTATAACCATATCTCCAATACCCTTTGAGACATATTGATGATACTTCGTACATAAAAACATGAGCTTAAGCAGGCATGTCATGCACAAGAACACAATTCTGAGTGCCCTAGTTTTTGAGTTATCTCCCCTGACAGTATAATCTTGTGGTGGCCATAACTGCAGTACTTTTGTGATATATTGCTGGTTTAGTTCTGGTGCACTTTCTATTGGTGAACAATCTTCTGAAGGCCATATTGGCTTTTGGTCGGGGATTTGCCATCTCTTCCGATGGTTATTTTCATTTTAAAAAGTGCCATTTTTACGATCATGATTGAAAGCATTACATCTCATAAATGTGTCATTCAAATAATGGAATAGATCCTCATTCAGAAGTGAGGAATATGGTACTTTTGAAAAACAATATGGGAAAAGGAAAGTTGGCATTTATAGGACCTTCATTATATTTATCTCACATTTTGATTTTGTTAAATCTCCTTACGGCAGACCCTTATTCCAGTTTTGTAGTCCTACTTTCAGAGTAGAAGATGATAAAATCTTTTTTTTATCGCCCCCATCGAAGGGAGGGGGACATACTGCTTTTTATGCAGATCCCGCCAGTGTCTGCAAAATATCTCATGAACGAGTGGATGGATTTGAAACATATTTCCATGGCTATTACACTAGGACAGGATGAAGATTTGATTAGGTTTTGGTGACCTTGGCCTAATTTTCAAGGTAACAGGGCTCAAAAAGTCAAATTATAGGCCAAAAATGCACGCTTGTCTGCACTCTATCTCTTGAATTAATGGATGGATTTGGTTCAACTTGGTACATTATATAAGTGGGATGGTCTCAAGAACTGATTAGATTTTGGTGACCTTGACCCGATCTTCAAGGTCACTACATGACCTAAATTTTTAAAAATAAGTTTCTGCACTCTATCTCCTGAACCCTGGATGGATTTGGTTCAAAGTTCATACATAAAGTAAGTGGGATGGTCTTCAGAACCATTTACATTTTGGTGCCCTTGACTAATTTACAAGGTCACAGGGCTCAAAACATTGTCAAATTGTAGGCTAAAAAAAGCTAAAATTTTACTGGAAGACCATATACAGAAGAAATGTCAAGATGCTGGTGGGGGGACATGTTTTCCTCTGGAAACACTTTTCTATTTTTTTTTAGTGTCAGTAGAATTTACCTAGAATGAACAATTTACCTTTTCTCAATGTTTTCAACTTTTTATTATAATTCATGTCAGAATATAAAAACTTATGTAAAATGTTTTTTGTTTTTTTATATAGACAACCAGGGATATATGTGTAAGTTAAGATGTTGGGGGAAAGTATGATTTACAAGATAAAACTATACTACTTATAAAGATCATAGAACATTTGATAGTCTATTGATACAGTGCAGGTTTCAAAGATTTGAGTTTTATATGTGTAAATTTTTATTATGTTGTATTAAATGTATGTTTTGATGCATGTTTTGGTTAATTTAAATGGTAGTCTTCAACAACTACTTCTTACTATATTCATTTAGATGTATTGCAGAATAATTTGAAAAATAATAATTCTTTCCTTATACATTTGAACAACATTTGCTGCCTTCATATTAAATGTCTGACTAGACACATTGTCAGTTGAAGAACTAACTTACAATATATATTCTGTCCATTTGTCACAATATTGTATTGTAATCTTACTTTCGATGGTGATGGTGTTTTGACATGTAAATCTGTTGTTCCTAGAGAAAGTTTTGTCTCAGTATTTTGAATTCTGTCAAATAGTAGAATTTGTTTTCTTATTTGCAACAGTATTTTGACATGTAAACCTGTTTTTACTATAAAAGGCAAACAGAGGTTTTTTTTTTTGTTATTAGGGCCCCGCACTGAAAGTGTGGGTGCCCTATAGTAATCACTCTGTCTGTCCGTCCACAAATTTTCCTACTCCTCTGATAGCGCTGCCGGGGCCCTAGTCAGTTTCACTGACAGCTCTAGTTTTTTTTTTTAAATTAAAGAAACTATTTTTCTAGATCATTGCAAGATCAGGAAAAGCTTTGTTAATGTTCAAAAGAATTGGTTGATGCATCTATATTATGTGGGTTGATGCATCTATATATTGTTTTTAACTGTTCTTTATATTAGATTGTGTGCTCTTAAAGAGAACTTTTTGGAACATATCACCTCATCGAATACACACATTTCTGTGTCTTACTGTATGCCTCTTTCCCATAAGTATGCCCACTGTAAAAGAAATAATTTTTGTGGGTTTTTGGTAGTCTTAACAACTGAAATATTTATGATAGAAAGGTAACTTAATCTATATGAACCTTATAGATCAATGTAGCTAAGTAATAAAGTCAAAAATACAGTCTGGACATTGGTCCCACATTTTTGATATGTAAGATGCTATTTCAGATCAGCTGTGTTTCATTATGTATATTTTGTCATACCATACACTACTATTGTTAACTTCTATGACAAAAGGAAATCACGTCTCGAGATATTGATTTCTATGACAAATTATATGACTTACATCATAGACAGAATAGCTGCATGGATTCAATCAAGTCTGTATACAATACATCATGCCCTTCAAGATTTAGATGTGAAGTGTTCAACTGATGTACAACTATATGGACAACACTGAGGCTATGAAGAAATGTATATCAATCAGGTAAACAATCATATCTTACCTTTATTCAAATTTTTTTTCTAGACCTAGCAAATGATTTTCTGATACACAGGTGACCGATACAAAAATGAAATAATGAAGAAAGAAAAGTAGATGACCGCCACTTTTCTGTTTCTTGTGATGAATGTGAGCGATGGCAACATGGACTTTGTGGGACAGGTTATTTTATATTATTTATTTATTTTTGATAGTTTATGTTCATTGTATGCCTCTTGTACAAATTACAAAATAATAAGAAGGTTACTAAGGAAATGCCACAATCAAAGACCACAGCCATCTCAACACACTAAAGATAAGCAACATAAGAAAACACAAAGACACCAACAAAAACAACAAAACAGCACTCGCACACACAGCACACAACACAAAAACACAGGAAAAACTGTGTCGGAACTAATTTTTCAGATCAAACAAATTACCCGTATGTTCACTGTACTCCTCTTTTCAGTATTACATGTTTTCAGGCCACACAATATAACCATGAAGCTACAGTTTAGTTAGCATTTATTTATATACTTATTTATTTGTTACATTACTTATTTGTACTCTCGGTTTCATGGCTTACATGTTTCCAGGACAAAAATATCAGTCAACTACATGTTCATGTTTATTTATTTATTTGCTTTCGGCTGCATTGCATGTTTCAAGCACAACGAGTTACATTTCGTATGAGACGCGGTTTTGGGGCGAAACGGCTAAGTACGGAGAAACCACTGGGGGGGGGGGGGGGGGAACGTCTTGGGAACGAACCGTCTTGGGAACAAAACGACCGGGGGGGGGGGGGGGAATTGATGCTAAAAAGATACAAATAGAAAAAACAGTGTAAATTCACTTCAAATGCGAACTTCTAAACCATTGGGCCAATTGGATTAAAAACTTCACAGGAATGTTGCCTGGGTGACTCCCAACCAAAATAGTTAAAACTCATTCCACTCCAATGAATAAGATGGCTGCCAGAGCTAAAAATTGAAAAAAAATCTTTAAACCTCAATTCCTCCTGTACCCTTGGGCCAATTTCATTCAAACTTTGAAGTAATGTTGCTTAGATGACCCTCTACTGAAAAGGCTAAAACAATCCCGCTCCGATGAACAAAATGGCTTCCAGAGCTAAAAATAGAAAAATATTGTAACTTTGATTCAGACGTGAACCCCTCCTAAACCCTAAGGCCAATTTGATTCAAACTTCACAGGAATGTTGCCTAGGTTACTCCCTACCAAATGAGCTAAAATCCCTCTGCTGATGAACAAGATGGCCACCATAGCTAAAAATAGAATGTACTCGAGACAGTGAAACACAGGTGAGCGAACCAGGGCCCTCTGGGCCCTCTTGTTTTTTCTATGATGTCAGATTTGGGTCCAAATTTATATTTAACCAAACCCCCATCCATGCCAATGAACTTAAGGTCGAGGTCATGGACTTGTACCTTAAGTGTTAAAGTTTTGCCTTAAATTTTCAAACAGCTCACATATTCCAAACTGTTTGATGGATTTGGTTTATAATTGGTATGATCAGCAATACCCTACCTCAAATGCAAGGTCATGGACTTAGAAATTTTATATCAACATTTTAGTTGAATCTATCCCTAATGTCAAGGTCACTGACTGAACTATTGATGTTTATTGATGTTACTTTTATTTGAAAGTTTTACATTGAAATTTTCACCCGACCATATTATGGATTTGGTTTATTTTTTCTATGATGACAGATTTGGGTCCAAATTTATATTTAACCAAACCCCCATCCATGCCAATGAACTTAGGGTCGAGGTCATGGACTTATACCTTAAGTGTTAAAGTTTTGCCTTAAATTTTCAAACAGCTCACATATTCCAAAATGTTTGATGGATTTGGTTTATAACTGGTATGATCAGCAATTACCTACCTCAAATGCAAGGTCATGAAATTTTATATCAACATTTGTATTATAAGTTTTAATATCTCATATGATGGATCTGGAATGATGCTAGTGATAGGACAAATTTTCGTTCAGCAATAACCCCACTCTTGCCTGTGACCTTAACTTGGTCAAGGTTATGGACTTGGACCTGTTATGTTAAATGTTTTATGGTAGTGATTTGTAGTTAATACAAAAATTTGAATAAAACTATAAAAGTAACATATCTCCCTGAAAATAGCATACTTTTCTTAGGTGTATTCCTTACTTCCAAAGGATAACTCTTTTATAGAACATACTTTAAGTCACAACAGCTGATGTGAAGGGAATGTTTCATGGCAGTTAAAAGTCTCCCTGCCCTTCATCATAGAATAGTTTATATTTTCTTGTCCTTTGTGATCATTGATTCCATTGTGGAATTTTGAAAATATTTGAGGGTCACTAATGAGGCCTAATTGGCCGAAACTAGCTAGTCTGACCCAGAAAACATGTGCACTCCATACTTTTCAGTTCTGTGGTGTATTCCTTGCTTCGAAAGGATAACCCTTTTAAAGAAAGTCACGACAGCTGATGTTAAGGGAATGTGTGGTGGCCGTAAAATGTCTTCCTGCCCTTCATCATAGTGCAGTTTATATTTTCTTGTCTTTCTGGATCATTTATTCCATTGTGGAGTTTTGAAAATACTTGAGGGTCACTGATGAGGCCTAATTGGCCAAAACTAGCCAGTCAGGCACAGAAAACATGTAGACTCCATGCTTTTCAGTTCTGTGGTGTATTGGATAACCCTTTATTTATATTTTGGTTGTTCTCTACAGTTTGGAATATAAAAAAGATAGACATGCTGTTTAAAAAGTGTTTTTAGCTCACTTGAGCACAAAGTGCACAAGGAGAGCTATTGTGATCATCCTAAGTGAGCTGTGCGTCAGTCGTGCGTCGTAAGTCGTCAACATTTACTTTGTGCAACCTCTAGAGGCCACAGTTTTAATCTTGTCTTTATGAAACTTTACCAATTTGTTTGTCTTGATGATATCTCAGTCAAGTACGAATATAGGTCATGTTGGATCAAAAACTAGGTCACTAGGTCAAAGTTTGTTAAAACCTGTGCACCCTAGAAACCGCAGTTTTGTTTCAATCTTCATGAAACTTCACCTGAATGTTTGTCTTGAGATTTCTCAGTCAAGTTCGAATATGGGTCATGTCGGATCAAAAATGAGATTGCTGGGTCAAATTTCGTTAAAGAATTGTGTGTACCTTAGAAACTGCAGTTTTTCTTCAATCTTGAAACTTCACGAGAGTGTTTGACTTGATATCTGGATCAATTTTGAATATTGGTCTTGTGAGGTGAAAATCTAGGTCACTAGGTCATATTTAAAACCTTGTGTGCACCGTAGAGGCCACAGTTTGGCTTCAATCTTCATGAAACTTAAGCTGAACGTTTGTTTGATTTGTGGTTTGACGTCTCCTCAACACTGTAGGTTATTTTGGAGGTGTTGCTTCCAGTTTGGCGGGTCTTTTACCCGAGACTGTGATGAAATGACATCTCAAGCCCTGCCAGCCAATGAAACCAATATGGCTTATAAAGATGGGCGGCCGACTAGCACTGCTTTGCCTGGGCAGGCTTAGATCCTGTAAGTGGTTTACCCAAGTACTGGTAAACCACTTACAGGATCTAAGCCTGCCCAGGCAAAACTTTGGTAAACCACTTACAGGATCTAAACCTGCCCAGGCAAAGCAGTGCTAGTCGGGCCGCCCATGTCTATAAGCCCTTTTGGTTTCATTGGGTGGCAGGGCTTGAGATGTCATTTCATCTCGGTGTCGGGTAAAAGTCCCACCAAATTGGAAGCAACACCTCCAAAATGACCTACACAGTGTTGAGGAGACGTTAAACCACAAATCAAACAAACAAAACAAACGTTCAGCTTATGTAACGGCCCAGTCAACACTATTTAAGTAATTTTTGAGCCGGTCAGTTTTTTTATCCACAATTTTTCTTGTCGGGCATATACGTAAGCGGTTAACCAGTAGAGTGCACATTCTTTTGCTTCAGTCTTAATGAATCTCCACCTGAATATTGGATTAAGATGTCTTAAATCTTAATCAGAGTGTTTGTCCTGAAAAGACAGAATTTAAGTTAGAATATGGGTTAAGTTGGAATTATGGGTTAAATCGGGTTAAAGACAAAGTCATCAGGTCGTATTGCTTTAAATGACTCGGGTGAACGATTAAAAGGCCATCGTGGAAAGATCAAAAGGTAATTTTCTGTGCAGAAAAAAAAATAACATGGTCATTGAAAATAAACCGAACTCTGAAGGTCATTTTATTCACTAAAAAGGACATCCTAGCAGTTAATTTGTTTACTTTTCCCTCAAATTGTAAGATAGTCAAGATGAAAACAGTAGCTGTTTCTCACGTGGTCAATCATGTACGTTTTTGTCTAAAATGTTCAACCTTGTATAAGGAACATGTATACTGGATGCATTAATTAAGTTTAGGACTGGCAGGTACACCAATATCAACACATAGAGTATAAATGCTGCATTACTGTGACCAAAACGGGCGTGTAAATGGAATTCTTCAACCTTGTAACATACACCCAATTGTGTTTTATGGACTACAGTTTGGGCACAGCCGGCCTCGGTAGCTTAGTCAGATGCACGTCTGCCTGGTGATCAGGTGGACTCGGGTTCGATACCTGTCGCGGTCGGCAATATTATTTCATGGAGATTGATCATGAAATCTTTTCTTCGACGATTCTCTCCCTTTCACTGTTTCAAGAAGGGCAGTTGTCAGTTTCTGGTGAAATATTGTGCACTGTACTGGTAAACAGATTTCGTATAAGCCGTCCCAGCACAAATATGGATAGGAAAACTGACTTGCTCAACAATGACCTAAATAGTGTTGACTGGACAGTTAAACTCTTAATACAAACAAACAAAACAATATGGACACAGTTTTACTTCTGGTTTTATCTGCTTAGCCAGATAATGTGTGAAAGATTGTAAAAAAATAATTGCTAGGAAGCTCTGCTATATTATGTTGAAATGCCCCACAGCGACGGGATCCCATTGTGCTTTTAAACATTTTTTGGTGGAAGGTTATGGGAATTTATATGACAATGGCTGACAATGACGGTATCTACAATGTTTATGGGATGTTACATGAAACAGTATCCCAGAGTGCTTATATATAATTTTTGTTAATGGAAGATTTATGGGATATTATATGAAATGTCCCACAGTGACGGTATCCCACAGTGCTTATATATAGATTTTGTTTTTGGAAAGTTAATGGGATATTATATATGAAATGTCCCATAGTGACGGTATCCCACAGTGCTATATACAGTTTTTCTATGTTTAAAGGTTAAGCAATAAAATCTTTTTATATTTACAATCTGTGCATCAAACTACTCCCGAATACAAAATTTCATTTTGTTAGGCCTATTAGAAAGGCGATGTCCCATAAAACACCTCACGGACAGAGTACCCATATACCACCTCATAGCTGTATATATATATATATATATATATATATATATATATGAATATGTATATGGCTGTCAGGCTTGTAAATTGAAATCTGTAAACCAATATATTTTATACACTAATTACAGAAAATAATTATAAACTGATAGTACATCCCTGCCTCTTCGATTCATCATTTTTTACTTATAATACAATAGTATTTTCATAGATATGCTCAAGATAGCATAAATGACCAAACAGTGTTAAAAAATGAATGAGAGAAGAGGTTTGGATGTAATGATTAGATTTTATGAATGCATCTTCTCATCGTAATTTGATAATCAAGCCATAGGGGTCCCAAGCTTTTGAACAGATATGCATTAGAAAACAGTACAGATCCAGATTGGACTGAAAAAGTGGTCTGACCACAGAAAGAAATAGTTGTCTACACTTGAGGAAACTACAGCAAATTTTAAGTGTACAAAATCTTGGGAACTTTTGTGGTTTTGACAGTATGATAGTAAGAGCGAAAAGTGAACTACCACCCAATGCATAACTATAATTATTCATGCCTTGACAGACTCCAGAATGTCAGGGTCAGAATGAGAGGATAGTTCACATGATGACTGAAAGAGGAAAGAAAGAAACTACTGGAGAACTTCTTTCAGATATGACCCTGGTCTGAAAGAGGAATTGTATATCGGGTCAAGAAAAAAGGAATAAAATTTACAGATTTCAAAAAAAAAAAAAAAAAAAAAGTTGGTGCCCACCACTCTTCTCAAGTTTGTACATGTAAGTTCTGCTGATGGTATGTCTAGAAATAACCTTATGATTTATGATTTAGAACTAAGCTGCAATACATGTACATGTAATGCCATTGTTGCTCAAAGTTTGAACAAAAATACAAGTCCCCATTAGAAATTATTGCATCCTTCACTGTTCAACAAAGTTCTGTAAGCGGTATGGTATCTCATGAAACAGGATAAGTTTATTAGTTAAAAAGAATATGCTTATTATTGAACAAATATTATAGCCGGCTGTCAGCAGACTTTTAGGTCTGGTGACAGCCGGCTGGCACTAGACCTAAAAGTCTGCTGACAGCCGGCTGTCAGCAGACACTTCCTTACATTAATGCAAAAATGCTTGTTCTAAAATGAAGTATTTTTTAAATAAGATCTGATTGAATTGTTAACGAAAGCTCGAAAAGAATTGTGTTTTTGGTTTTCATCAGGGCATCATAGTTGATACAAATGCTGATTATATATGAGCTCATACTATACACCATCATATAAACATACATATAATTAAGTTTATTATTTATTGGCGAGCAACATTTCAATTGAACATGTCACACCATATGATATCTACAAATGGTTTGAAACCATTCAAAACTCTGACCATTACTATTCAATGTTCAAATGCGGTATGTTACCGGTCTCAGATTTTCAAGAAAGTTTGATAAAATGTTCTACACATATATGGTTAATTTTTATATTAAAATAATGGGGTGACAAGAACTGCAACAGTGTGAAATCAAACGTCAAACATACTCCAAAAGATTTTATGGTTGTGAATTCTTGGGTCTGCTCCATATGAAATTGAGCATGGTGTATCGAACTTTGCCTAAACAATGCTAAATGTGATACAAAGATAATCACAGATTACTACAGTGATGCCTGAGAACAAAATAACTCCAAAACATCAAAAGGTGGAATGTATATATACACTAGTTTTAGGGTACCCCTAGCTTCAGATGTGGACATAAACAAAACATTGTAGATTTATAATGAAAACAGATATAAGAGTGAAATAGCTAAATAATGAATAGTCATTTACCAAGCAGTAATTATGCACAATATCATGGAAATCTGGGCGTGGGCAGAACCCTATGGAAATTTACTATAGGCTGGAACTCCCCCTTTATAATAATCCAAAGAAACAGAATAATAATTCCACTTTTTTACAATTTATGAAACACATCGAAAGAACACACACATTTATCCAAAGAATATAAAAGAATATTTCACACACATTTCCTATTTCACTAAATTCCACCAAAATTATGAAACACATTGAACAAATGAAATATTTATCCGAAGAATATAAAAGAAGAATTTTCAAACACACATATTTTCTATTTCACTATAATATCCAACCCACTCAAATGAGAATTATGAACACTAAATGAAAAATATATACAGATGCCAGTAATCCTTGAATCTGTTTTTTTTTTTTTTTTTTACTTATATTACAATTATTTACAAATATATACAATGTGTCGCTTCAATATCGTTTGCCCAAAATGTCACAACCTAAGTTCCTCGTGATACCACACAAAGCAACCCCTTGTTCTGCACAGAGCTACATTGCACTGCTGACATTTGTAGCTTGTCTCTGGCTTCCCTCCAGCTGGTGTTCGCATTCCATCAGCTGAGCATTTTACACAGACTTTTTTCCGTCCATCAATATGCACTAGTACGTGGTGCCCAATATTTTCCTCTCGAAGCACCGGCCAAACAGCTTTGGAATTAGCTTTCGTCCCTGCCGGTCTTTTTCTTGAGGTGAAGCCACCACGTAGTGCATCAGCCACCTGCAGTCGAAATGTCAGATGCGAGAACTGACGCGATGACTTAGGAAGAGGCTGGTTGCTTGCTATGTAAATTCTGTGGGCATTGACCAGGGCAACATCCAAACAGAAATTTACAACGTACTTCCACCATTTCTTGTGCTCACGCCCCACAGAATAATATGCTCTGTGTTGATCTGCCAAATCTACACCGCCCATGTGCAGATTGTAGTTTATAATAGCATCTGGTTTACTAATAGGGGCCCCACGTCTTGGTGTATGGATGCTGTCTGTTGACTGCTGATTAGAGGATATGACAGCTACTTGTCGCTTGTCTTTCCACACCGTGACAAGTAAGTTGCCTTTCTGACGCTTGACGGTCTCACCAGGACGACGCAGCTTTGCATTCTTGATTGCCGGTGGAAGGCCCCTCCTGTTCAGACGCAGTGTGCCACAGCCATAGGTGCGGTGTCGTGCAAGGTCATCGAACAGTGGCAGAGAGCTGAAGAAATTGTCAAAGTACACATGATAATTCTTCTCAAGTAGTGGCTGAAGAAGAGTCATCACTACTCTGTGGCCTAGTCCCCGCTGGTCTTGGTTACCTTCTCTGCAACCGGTATACACCTGGAACTGTGAGGTATACCCAGTCGAAGATTCTGAAAGTTGCCAAACCTTGATCCCCCACTTGGTTGGCTTTGCAGGCATATACTGCTTCAGAAATGTCCGCCCTTTGAACCCAATCATGGCTTCATCAATACTTACTTCTCGCCCAGGCGTGTAGTGGGCTAAGAAGTTCCTGTTCACCATATTGATGAGTGGTCGTACTTTATAGAGGGGGTCATAATCAGGGCTGTCATTTGCCGGCTGCCGAGAATTGTCAACCAGGTGAAAATACTGGGTCAGTTTCTCATATCTGGCTTTCGTCATGACTTCTGACACACCCGCGACATTCAGACACTTGTCATCGGCCCAGTATAGACTATATTCTGGAAGCTGATGAATTCCCATGATGATTTGAAGGCTAAAGAAAGCTCTCATTTCATCTATAGTGGTGGGCTCCCATCGGGGGTCAGGTCTGTTCTGCTGCATCTGTGTGGCATACAGATTTGTCTGATCTGCGATGGTTTGAAAAAAGTTGTCTTCAAAAAGGAGGTTGAAGAAATTCAGTGGATGGGAGCCAGGGGCGAGGTCGTGTTTGGGCCCTGCAGCTTCTGTAAATTCTCGAATGTTGATAGGGGTGAGTTGATCTGTCCATTCATCCTCACTTTCATCACTTTCATCACTTGAAAAATCTCGAAACCTAGCGTCAAGATCGGCCGACGAGACGCTGGAGACACTTGAAACTTCCCAGTCGGACATATCCTCGATGTCACTTTCATCAAAGTTCCTTCTATTTCTTTCTGCTTCCCTAAGAGTTTGCTCGTCAAACCCACTGATTTCGCTGCCATCCGACTCATATTCGCTATTTCTATCTCGATCAGCCATTTTCCAATACGAATCAAACAAAGAAAATTTCGACAAATTTACCAATTTTTAACTGCAAACCGTTTCAAAAGTACCGCTCCGATTTCACTGGTTAAAACTGGAAAAGACGCGGAAATACGTCAGCAATTATTGTGCACTGACGATTTTCGGCAGTGTTTTGCGACATAGCGTCAAAAACCGTCTAAATCGATGCCGTAAAAACGGCCGCTATTGGCCGGTCTGAGTACAGGTAAATAAGCCGGTATCGGCCGGTCTGAGGATATACAGGTAAGGCGGTTACGGGCGGTTTGAGTGCAATAGGGTTAAGCATGGTTTGGTTATATGCAAGCAAGTCAGAAGTGGTCGAGAAAAATTGGAGAATTTTCTCCATTATAAGTCTATGGAACTTTTTGTGGGCAACCACAGTTCATATCAAAACTTATTCATACCTAATGTAATGGCTCCCCCTACTTACGATGAACAGACAGAAGCCTAATAGGCACTGGATATCTGTCTATACAAGAAACTCACCTTTCAAGCCTTTGGCGAGCTAAAAAGAGAACCATCTAAGTCCATTGTAAGTCTATGGGAAAATTTTTCAGGCTCTAAGGACTGTACCTGCAAACTGAATGTCAGAGTCAAGCCTAATTCAAACTCGACTGAGGTTTTATGCTTGTGCTCGTTTGCTATAAGTTTCAAAAAGATCAGATCAAAAAGGTTGAGAAAAGGTGCAGACATCATTTTTCACTATTATTTATGCTCAAGGGCAGATAACTCCAAAGTTGTTTGTCTCATGCAGCCAACTTCAATGGCTCGAACAATTTTGAGCTATGAAAATGTGTTCGAGACACTGATGGCTACTCCCGGGAGGCATAATAAGGGTAATTCAGAACTATAATATAAATGTATGTTGTGTATACTCATCAGAATCGCCTCATTGAGGCGATTCTGATGAGTACACACAGCATAAATTT
>OY757013.1:11023497-11141964 GCA_963580285.1 Lucinisca nassula
GTCTCTTACAAGGCGATATACGGGGAATGACAATTGAAATCTTTAACATATGGTTTTTAGACAAGAATTAGTCTTAATTTTAGCTGGTCTTAATAGCATAATTTTACTGAATATCAAAGACGGACTACATGATATCAAAATTTTCTGCATTTTAGCTCTCCTGAGCACGAAGTGTTCATGGCGAGGTATTGTGATCAGTGAATGTCCGTTGTCCGTCGTGCGTCGTCAACAATTTGATTTAAATGCGAACTCCCCCTAAACCCTTGGGCCAATTTGATTCACATTTCACAGGAATGTTGCCTAGGTGGCTCCCTACCAAAATAGTTAAAATCGTTCCGCTCTGATGAACAAGGTGGCCACCAGAGCTAAAAATAGAAACAAATCTTTAAACGCCAACTACACTTGGGCCAATTTCATTCAAACTATATAGAAATATTGCTAAGATGACTCTCAACCAAAATAGCTAAAACGATTCCGCTCCGATGAGCAAAATGGCCGTCAGATCTAAAAATAGAAAAACATCATAAATTTGCCTCAAACGCATACTCCTCCTAAACCCTTGGGCCAATTTGATTCAAACTTCACTGGAATGTTGCCCAGGTGACTCCCAACAAAAAATAGCTAAAATCGTTCCTCTCTGCCAAACAAGATGGCCACCAGAGCTAAAAATAGAAAATATCTTCAAACGACAAATCCTCCTGTACTCTTTGGCCAATTTTATCAAGCTTCCTAGGAATGTTGCTTTGATGACCCTCTACCAAAGTAGCTTAAACAGTTCACCTCCGATGAACAAAATGGCCGCCAGAGCTAAAATAGAAAAACATCGTAAATTTGCTTCAAATGCGAAAAATCGCTCGGCTCTCATGAACAAGATGGCCGCAAGGGCTAAAAAAAGAAAAAAAAAAAAACAAACGAAAACGCCTCCTGTACCGTTGGCCCAATAACATTCAAACTTCATAGGAATGTTGCTTAGGTAACCCTCTACCTAAATAGCTAAAACGATCCCGCTCCGATGAACAAAATGCCCACCAGAGCTAAAAATAGAAAAACGTAAATTTGCTTCAAACGCGAACTCCTCCTAAACCCTTGGGCGAATTTGATTCAAACTTCACAGGAATGTTGCCTAGGTGACTCCCGACCAAAATGGCTCAAATCGAACCGCTCTGACAAACAAGATGGCCACCAGAGCTTAAACTAGAAAACATCTTCAAACGACAACTCCTCCTGTACTCTCCGGCCAATTTCATTTAAACTTCATAGGGATGTTGCTTACATGACCCTCTACCAAAATAGCCAAAACAGTTCAACTCCGATGAAAAAAAAAAAAAAAAAAAAAAATAGAAAAAATCTTCAAACAACAACTCCTCCTGTACCCTTGGCCCAGTTTTTTTTCAAACTTCAGACGAATGTTGGCTAAGTGACTCCCTACAAAAATAGCTAAAATCGTTCGGCTCTGATGAACACGATGGCCACCAGAGCTTAATATGGAAAAAAATCTTCAAACGGCAACTCCTGTACCCTTAGCCCAATTTCATTCAAAGTTCATGAGAATATTGCTTAGGTAAGCCTCTACCAAAATAGCTTAAACGATCCCGCTCCTATGAACAAAATGGCTGCCAGAGCTCAAAATAGAAAAACATCGTAAATTTGTTTCAAACCCGAACTCCTCCTAAAGCCTTGGGTCAATGTGATTCAAACTTCACAGGAGTGTTGTCTAGGTGACTCCCTACCAAAATAGCTAAAATCGTTCCACTCTGACAAACAACATGGCCACCAGAGCTAAAAATAGAAAATTATTGAATCAACAACTCTTCCTGTACCCTTAGGCCAATTTCAATTAAACTGCATAGGAATAATGCTTAGATGACCTTCTATCGAAATAGTTAAAACGATTTTGCTCTGTTGAATAAAATGGCTGCCAGAGCTAAAAAGAAAAAAAAAAAAAAAAAAAAAAAAACATCGTAAATTTGCTTCAAAGGCGAATTCCTCCTTATCCCTTGGGCCAATTGGAAAACATCTTCAAACGACACCTCCTCCTGTACCCTTGGGCCAATTTCATACAAACTTCGTAGGAATATAGATGACCCACTACCGAAATAACTTAAACGATCCCGCTCCGGTGAACAAAATGGCCACCAAAGCTAAAAATCGAAAAACGTAAATTTGCTTCAAACCCGAACTCCTCCTAATCCCTTGGGCCAATTTGATTCAAACTTCCCAGGAACGTTGCCTAGGTGACTCCCTTCCAAAATAGCTAATAAAAAATCGTTCCGCTCACAAGATGGCCACCAGAGCCAAAAATAGAATGTTCAAGAGACAGTGACACTCGGGTGTAGTTTGCCATCCAAACAACGAAAAAATAAATCTGATGGCAAAATTGAGTAGAGTGTGGCATCTATGCCTATTGTGTTCTTTAGTGTGTTGCATAAGTGATAGGGATGGATGCTACTTCTTAAAATGCCCCTGAGCCTCAGAATTAGGTCAAAGGTCAAATGAGTGAAAAAAAAAAAAAAAAAAAAAAAAAACAACAATAAAATTTGTACATACTGGTATTTGAACCCTCTCTCTAAATAAGCAGACCAAGTAAAGTTAATTAAAACATCAGCAATATACTAAGTAAGTAAGTAAGTAAGTAAGTAAGTAAGTAAGTAAGTAAGTAAGTAAGTAAGTAAGTAAGTAAGTAAGTAAGTAAGTAAAGTCTTTATTTTACGAGGGTTACAAATTTAGCATAAGAGCTTATCTTCCATGAGGCCCTCAAAACATTTACAATATATACACAAGCATTAAAACATAATATACAAAACAGTACTTAGGACATATTATTTATGCATCATATGTGAAAAAAAAGTTGTACCATAGATTTGGCCAGGGTCAAAGGTCATTTAAGTACACATTTGCTTTAAATATACAGGAGGAGTGGTAGAGGGTCATGTAAGCAACATCCCTATGAAGTTCAAATGAAATTGGCCGGAGAGTACAGGAGGAGTTGTCGTTTGAAGATGTTTTCTATTTTTAGTTCTGGTGGCCATCTTGTTTGTCAGAGCGGTACGATTTGAGCCACCAGAGCTAAAAATAGAAAATATCTTCAAACGACAACTCCTCCTGTACTCTTTGGCCAATTTTATTCAAGCTTCCTATGAATGTTGCTTAGATGACCCTCTACCAAAGTAGCTTAAACAGTTCACCTCCAATGAACAAAAGGGCCGCCAGAGCTAAAACAGAAAAACATCGCAAAATTTGCTTCAAATGCGAACTCGACCTAAACCCTTAGGCCAATTTGAATCAAACTTTACGGAAATGTTGGCTAGGTTATTTCCTACCAAAATAGCTAGAATCGTTCCGCTCTGATGAAGAAGATGACCACCAGAGCTAAAAATAAAAAAACAAATATTCAAACGACAATTCCTCTTGTACCCTTGGACCAATTTCATTCAAACTTCACAAGAATGTTGGCTAGGTGACTCCCTACAAAAATAGCTAAAATCGTTCGGCTCTGATGAACAAGATGGCCACAAGAGCTAAAAAAAGAAAAAAAAATCTTTAAACGACAACGCCTCCAGTACCGTTGCCCCAATAACATTCAAACTTCATAGGAATGTTGCTTAGGTAACCCTCTACCTAAATAGCTAAAACGATCCCGCTCCGATGAACAAAATGCCCACCAGAGCTAAAAATAGAAAAACGTAAATTTGCTTCAAACGCGAACTCCTCCTAAACCCTTGGGCGAATTTGATTCAAACTTCACAGGAATGTTGCCTAGGTGACTCCCGACCAAAATGGCTCAAATCGAACCGCTCTGACAAACAAGATGGCCACCAGAGCTTAAACTAGAAAACATCTTCAAACGACAACTCCTCCTGTACTCTCCGGCCAATTTCATTTAAACTTCATAGGGTTGTTGCTTACATGACCCTCTACCAAAATAGCCAAAACAGTTCAACTCCGATGAACAAAATGGCCACCAGAGCTAAAAATAGAAAAAATCTTCAAACAATAACTCCTCCTGTACCCTTGGCCCAGTTTTTTCAAACTTCAGACGAATGTTGGCTAAGTGACTCCCTACAAAAATAGCTAAAATCGTTCGGCTCTGATGAACACGATGGCCACCAGAGCTAAATATGGAAAAAAATCTTCAAACGGCAACTCCTGTACCCTTGGCCCAATTTCATTCAAAGTTCATGAGAATGGTGTTTAGGTAAGCCTCTACCAAAATGGCTAAAACGATCCCGCTCCGATGAACAAAATGGCTACCAGAGCTCAAAATAGAAAAAACATCGTATTTGCTTCAAACCCGAACTCCTCCACTCTGACAAACAACATGGCCACCAGAGCTAAAAATAGAAAATTATTGAATCAACAACTCTTCCTGTACCCTTGGGCCAATTTCAATTAAACTGCATAGGAATAATGCTTAGATGACCTTCTATCGAAATAGTTAAAACGATTTTGCTCTGTTGAATGAAATGGCTGCCAGAGCGAAAAAAAAAAACAAAAAAAAAAAACCGTAAATTTGCTTCAAAGGCGAATTCCTCCTTATCCCTTTGGCCAATTGGTTCCAAACTTAGCTAAATAGCTAAAATCGTTTTGTCTGACAAACAAGATGGCCACCAGAGCCAAAAATAGAAAACATCTTCAAACGACACCTCCTCCTGTACCCTTGGGCCAATTTCATACAAACCTCATAGGAATATAGATGACCACTACCGAAATAACTGTAAAGGTCATTCTGGAGACGTTGCTTCCAATTTTGTGGGACTTTTACCCGACATTGAGATGAAATGACATCCCAAGCCCTGCCGCCCAATGAAACCAATAGGGTTTAAGCATGGACAGTCCGACTCGCACCGCTTTGCATGGGCAGGCTTAGATCCTCTGAGCGGTTTACCGGTACTCGTGTGCGGGTCGGTTTCAGCTCTGCGTGGAAGCATTTTGTAGCCCACCTAATATCCATGGCTACATAGGCCTAGTGATACTACAGTTCGCCGGTTAATATTCAAAATTTTGTCTTAAAGTTTATTTGTGTTAAAGTTTTACCTCCCCGTCAACACTGTTAAGGTCATTTTCGAGACGCCGCTTCCAATTTTGTGGGACAATTTTGCTGGGATGAAGTGACATCTCGGACTAACCGCTAGGGCTTAGATGCAGGTACGGTCCGACTCGCACCACTTTGCCTGGGCTGGCTTAGATCTTCTCAGTGGTTCACCCGTACTCATGTTCGGTCGGTTTCAGCTCTCTATGGAAGCATCATGCAACCCAAACTATCGATAGGATATCCTAACAGTTAATATCGGTTAAAATTGTAATACGTAAATTCCCGTATTTTATATGGCCCTTTCAAGATTATTTAACTTATTTCGAGCCGATCGTTGAACAGGGGTGGACAAAAACCAGAGTACCCGGAGACCCCCCCCCCCCCCCCCTGGCATTCCGTTGCAGAACTTGGCGCCTCCCATGCGACGTAGATGGTACAAGTAAGTTACCATTTAATCAATTGCTCCGAATGCCGAAAACATTTGTCGACGTGCTTTTAAAATCAAATTGAGCGACTAATTAATCAAATGTTGAAACGAAGTTGATCATAGCCAATATCACCTTTTTGACCGCCCCCGCCCTTCGGGGCTTGAAGAAATAGATGGGCTACATGGTGCTTCCACACAGAGCTGAATCCGACCCGCACACGAGTACTGGTACACCGTTTAGAGGATCTAAGCCTGCCCAGGCAAAGCGGTGCGAGTCGGACTGTTCATGCTTATAAAGCCTATTGGTTTAATGTCGGGTAAACGTCCCGAAAAAATTGGAAGCAACGTCTCCAAAATGACCTATATAGTGTTGACGGGGACGTTAAACCTCAAATCAAACAAACAAACAAACAAATCACCTTTTTAGCTCACCGTCACGTAGTGACGAGGTGAGCTTATGGGATCACTTTTCGTCCGTCGTCCGTCGTGCGTCAGTGCGTCCGTGCGTCAGTGCATCCGTGCGTCCGTAAACAATTTCTTTAAACGACATCTCCTCCTAAACCACTGATCGGATTTTGACCAAACTTCACAGGAATGATCCTTAGGTGGTCCCCTTTCAAAGTTGTTCAAATGGTTCCGGTCCGTTGCACATCTAGGTCATAGGAGCCAAAAATAGATTTTTTTTCACCAAAAACTTAAAAAATCTTCTACTCTGAAACCACAAGGCCCAGGTCTTTGATATTTGGTATGAAGCTTCATCTAGTGGACCCCTACCAAGATTGTTCAAATTATAGTGCTGGGGCCAAAAGTACCCCCGCTCTGGGGCCCTTTGGTTTTACTTGGGCTTATATAGTGAAAATCTTAAAAAATCTTCTTCTCTGAAACCGTAAGGCCCAGGTCTTTGATATTTGGTATGAAGCTTCATCTAGTGGACCCCTACCAAGATTGTTCAAATTATAGTGCTGGGGCCAAAAATGCCCCCGCCCCGGGCCCTTTGGTTTTACATGGGCTTATATAGGGCAAATCTTTAAAAATCTTCTTCTCTGAAACCGCAAGGCCCAGGTCTTTGATATTTGGTATGAAGCTTCATCTAGTGGACCCCTACAAAGATTGTTCAAATTATAGTGCTGGGGCCAAAAAGGCCCCCGCTCTTGGGCCCTTTGGTTTTACATGGGCTTATATAGGGAAGATCTTTAAATTCTTCTTCTCTGAAACCGTAAGGCCCAGGTCTTTGATAATTGGTATGAAGCTTCATCTAGTGGACCCTACCAAGATTGTTCAAATTATAGTGCTGGGGCCAAAAATGCCCCCGCCCCGGGCCCCTTTGGTTTTACATTGGCTTATATAGGGAAAATCTTTAAAAATCTTCTTCTCTGAAACCGCAAGGCCCAGGTCTTTGATATTTGGTATGAAGCTTCATCTAGTGGACCCCTACCCAGATTGTTCAAATTATAGTGCTGGGGCCAAAAGTACCCCCGCTCTGGGGCCCTTTGGTTTTACATGGGCTTATATAGGGAAAATCTTTAAAAATCTTCTTCTCTGAAACCGTAAGGCCCAGGTCTTTGATATTTGGTATGAAGCTTCATCTAGTGGACCCCTACCAAGATTGTTCAAATTAAAGTGCTGGGGCCAAAAATGCCCCCGCCCCGGGGCCCTTTGGTTTTACATGGGCTTATCTAGGGAAAATCTTTTAAAATCTTCTTCTCTGAAACCGCTAGGCCCAGGTCTTTGATATTTGGTATTAAGCTTCATCTAGTGGACCCTTACCAAGATTGTTCAAATTAAAGTGCTGGGGCCAAAAATGCCCCGCTCCGGGGCTCTTTGGTTTTACATAGACTTATATATGGAAAATCTTGAAAAATCCTGCAGGGTGTAATGACGGCGCTCCATGCTGGGCACCTCCACGCTGGGAACGTTTGCTCCACCGTGGGCACACTCTTTTCCTACAGTTGCAGCTATACTTAGACTGGTTGCTCGGTTCATTAAAATTGGAGCAAATTTTCACAGGGTCTTTTCGTCCCTTGAATTCAAAGAAAACCTACAGAAGCAATAATTATTTGTCATTGCCATTTTCTTAGCTCCCGTTGTGTAGAAGTCAAATTATGACCGTACAACTTAAAGTTGTGGGTGTAGACTTTTATACTTATAGGAATGCGATTGGCATTTTAAAGCCGTTATCAGGTGTATTTATAGCTTCGCAAGGGAGATTACCATAGAATTGGAACCACAAGAAAATGCTATTTAATTTTAAATAGCCGCATTCAGCGTTTGATTTTCTGTAATATCTAAATAAAATAGGATAATGTAAATTTATTTCACAAAAAATGTTGTTTTAAACGTTTAAGGTACTTTATTTTTTCGTATTTTATTATAAATACTTATCAATTTGAGACACCACCTTTACTTAAACAAACATAACGACTGATATATAAATATTGATCTATTTCCTTCGCAAACTGCTAGTTTTTTTTCTTGTTACTGTGGAAAGCTCAACACTAAATTTAAGTCTTACATGCATTAAGGTAAACCGTTTTCAAATCACGTGAAGTTAAATTTATTTCAAGTCGGTTTTAATGTACTGGAAAATTTGCTTGAACTCTTCTTGCCATGGAGCAACAATGGTTCTATTCATGCCGTTGCTCCACCCTGGGAACGTTAGCGACGTATTGGAGCGTTTCCTTGAACTGTGCTGGACATGTAGTGACTTTCGACCTATTCTTGCTGGTGCTCAACCCTGGGCACAATATCAGTCGTATTGGTACGTTTCCTTGAACTCTGTGCTTGACTGATGGATCGACAACGGACCTATTCCTGTCGTTGCTCCACGCTGGGTACGTTGGCAGTCGTAGGGGTACTGTTGCTTAATCTGTGCTGAACATGGTGCGACAATGGACCTATTCCTGCAGCTGTTCAACCCTGTGTAAGTTAGAAGTCGTATTGGAACGTTTCTTTGAACTATGCTGGACATGTAGCGGGAATGGACCTATTCCTGCCATTGCCTCGCTCCGAGCTGGGCACACTAAATATATTTCCAGAGCGCTAGAATGCTCTCTGCTGGGAACAGGCCGGCCTCGCTCCGCGCTGGGCACACTATATATATTTCCAGAGCGCTCGCATGCTCTGTGCTGGGAACAGAACATCTATAAGACCATTGGCGGCTTTACTCCACGCTGGGCACACTATATATATGACCAGAGTGAGTGCTCGCATGCTCTGTGCTGGAAACAGAACAACTATAAGACCATTGTTGTCCTCGCTCCACGCTGGGCACACAATATATATTTCCAGAGCGCTCGCTTGGTCTGTGCTGGGAAAAGAACAACTATAAGACCATTGTTGGCCTCGCTCCACGCTGGGCACACAATATATATTCCCAGAGCGCTCGCTTGGTCTGTGCTGGTAACAGAACAACTATAAGACCATTGTTGGCCTCGCTCCACGCTGGGCACACTATATATATTTCCAGAGTGCTCGCATGCTCTCTGCTGGGAACTGAACAACTGTAAGACCATTGTTGTCCTCGCTCCACGCTGGGCACACAATATATATTTCCAGAGCGCTCGCTTGGTCTGTGCTGGGAACAGAACAACTATAAGACTATTGTTGGCCTCGCTCCACGCTGGGCACACTATATATATTTCCAGAGTGCTCGCATGCTCTCTGCTGGGAACTGAACAACTATAAGACCATTGCCGGCCTCGCTCCACGCTGGGCACACTATATTTATTTCCAGAGTGCTCGCATGCTCTTTGCTGGGAACAGAACAACTATAAGACCATTGTTGGCCTCGCTTCACGCTGGGCACACTATATATATTTCCAGAGTGCTCGCATGCTCTGTACTGGGAACAGAACAGCTATAAGACCATTGTTGACCTCTCCCAATGCAGGGCACACCATATATATTTCCAGACTGCTCGCATGATCTATGCTGGGAACACATCACTATAAGACAATTGTTGGCCTCGCTCCTCACTGGGTACACTATCTATATTTCCAGAGTGCTCGCATTGTCTGTGCTGGGAACAGAACAACTATAAGACCATTGTCGACCCCGCTCCACGCTGGGCACACTACATATATTTCCAGAGTGCTGGCATGCTCTGTGCTGGGAACAGAACGACTATAAAACTATTCCCGGCCTCGCTCCACGCCGGGCACACTATATATATTTCCAGAGTGCTCGCATGCTCTGTGCTGGGAACAGAACTTCATTAGACCATTGCCGGCCTCGCTACACGCTGGGCACACTATATATATTTCCAAAGTGCATGAATGATCCGTGCTTGGAGCAGAACAACTATAAGCCATTGCCGGCCTCGCTCCACGCTGGGCACAGTATATATATTTCCAGAGTGCTCGCATGCTCTGTGCTGGGAAGAGAACAAATATAAGACCATTGTTGGCCTCGCTCCGCGCTGTGCACAATATATATATTTCCGAAGCGCTCGCATGCTCTGTGCTGCTGCTCCTGTGCTGGGAACAGAACAACTATAAGACCATTGTTGGCCGCGCTCCACGCTGGACACACTATATACATCTCACGGGCGCTCTCTTGCTCTGTGATGGGAACAGAACAACTACAAGACCATTGTTTGCCTCCCTCCATGCTACGCACACTACATATGTTTCCAGAGTGCTCGCATGCTCTGTGCTGGAAACACAACACTTTAAGACAAGTGTTGGCCTCGCTCCACGCTGGGCACAATATCTATATTTCCAGAGTGCTCGCATTGTCTGTGCTGGGAACAGAACAACTATAAGACCATTGCCAGCCCCACTCCACGCTGGGCACACTATATATATTTCCAGAGTGCTGGCATGCTCTGTGCTGGGAACAGAACAACTATAAAACCATTCCCGGCCTCGCTCCAAGCCGGGTATACTATATATATTTCCAGAGTGTTCACATGCTCTGTGCTGGGAACAGAACAACAATAACACCATTGCCGGCCTCGCTTCACGCTGGGCACACTATATATATTTCCAAAGTGCTCGAATGATTCGTGCTTGGAATAGAACAACTATAAACCATTGCCGGCCTCGCTCCACGCTGGGCACATTATATATATTTCCAGAGTGCTCGCATGCTCTGTGCTGGGAACAGAACAAATATAAGACCATTGTTGGCCTCGCTCCACGCTGAACACACTATATATAATTCTAGAGTGCTCGCATGCTCTGTGCTGGGAACAGAACAACTATAAGACCATTGTTGGCCTCGCTCCACGCTGGGCACATATATAATTCCAGAGCGCTCGCATGCTCTGTGCTTGGAACAGAACAACTATAAGACCATGTTTGGCCTCACTCCACGCTGGCCTCACTGTATATATTTCCAGACTGCTCGCATGCTCTGTGCTGGGAACAGAACAGCTTTAAGACCATTGTTGGCCTCTCTCCACGCTGGGCACACTATATATATTTACAGAATGCTCGCATGCTCTGTGCTGGAAACTGAACAAATATAAGACCATTGTTGGCCTCGCTCCACGCTGGGCACACTATATTTATTTTCAGAATGCTAGCATGCTCTGTGCTGGGAAAAGAAAAACTATCTGACCATTGCCGGCCTCGCTCCTCGCTGGGCATACTATGTATATTTCCAGAGTGTTCGCATGCTCTGTACTGGGAACAGAACAACTATAAGACCATTGACGGCGTCGCTCTACGCTTGGCACACTATATATATTTCCAGATTGCCCGCATCGTTGTTGGCCTCTCTCCCCGCTGGGCACACTATATATATTTCCAGAATGCTCGCATGCTCTGTGCTGGAAACTGAACAAATATAAGACCATTGTTGGCCTCGCTCCACGCTGGGCACTCTATATTTATTTCCAGAATGCTAGCATGCTCTGTGCTGGGAAAAGAAAAACTATCTGACCATTGCCGGCCTCGCTCCTCGCTGGGCACACTATGTATATTTCCAGAGTGTTCGCATGCATTGTGCTTGGAACAGAACAGAGTGCTCGTTTGCTCTGTGCTGGAAACAGAACAACTATTAAACCATCGCCGATCTCGCTCCCCGCTGGGCACACTATATATATTTCCAGAGTGCTCTCATGCTCTGTGCTGGGAACCCAACAACTATAAAACCATTGCCAGCCTCGCTCCACGCTGGGCACACTATATATATATTTCTAGTGTGCTTTTATGCTCTGTGCGGGGAACAGAACAACTTAAAGACCATTGCCGGCCTCGCTCCACGCTTGACACACTATATATATTTCCAGAGTGCCCGCATCATCTGTGCTGGGAACAGAACAACTATAAGACCATTGCCGGCCTCGCTCCACGCTGGGCACACTATATATATTTTGCAGAGTGCTCGCATGCTCTGTGATGGGAACAGAACAACTATAAGACCATTGTCGGCCTCTCTCCACGCTGGGCACACTATATATATTTCCAGAGTGCTCGCATGCTCTGAACTGGGAACAGAACAGCTATAAGACCATTGTTGACCTCCCCCTATGCTGGGCACACCATATATATTTCCAGACTGCTCCCATGATCTGTGCTGGGAACACAACACTATAAGACAATTGTTGGATTCGCTCTACACTGGCCACACTATATATAGTTCCAGAGTGCTCGCATTGTCTGTGCTGGGAACAGAATAACTATAAGACCATTGCCGGCCCCGCTCCACGCTGGGCACACTACATATATTTCCAGAGTGCTGGCATGCTCTGTGCTGGGAACAGAACGACTATAAAACTATTCCCGGCCTCGCTCCACGCAGGGCACACTATATATATTTCCAGAGTGCTCGCATGCTCTGTGCTGGGAACAGAACAACTATAAGACCATTGACGGCGTCGCTCTACGCTGGGCACACTATATATATTTCAAAAGTGTACGAATGATCCGTGCTTGGAGCAGAACAACTATAAACCACTGCCGGCCTCGCTCCACGCTGGGCACATTATATATATTTGCAGAGTGCTCGCATGCTATGTGCTGGTAACAGAACAAATATAAGACCATTGTTGGCATCGCTCCACGCTGGACACACTATATATATATCTAGAGTCCTCGCATGCTCTGTGCTGGGAACAGAACAACTATAAGACCATTGTTGGCCTCGCTCCACGCTGGGCACATTATATATAATTCCACAGTGCTCACATGCTCTGTGCTTGGACTGAACAACTATAAGACCATTGTTGGCCTCACTCCACGCTGGGCACAATATATATAATTCCAGACTGCTCGCATGCTCTATGCTGGGAACAGAACAGCTTTAAGACCATTGTTGGCCTCTCTCCCCGCTGGGCACACTATATATATTTCCAGAATGCTCGCATGCTATGTGCTGGAAACAGAATAAATATAAGACCATTGTTGGTCTCGCTCCACGCTGGGCACACTATATATATTTCCAGAATGCTCGCATGCTATGTGCTGGAAACTGAATAAATATAAGACCATTGTTGGCCTCGCTCCACGCTGGGCACACTATATTTATTTCCAGAATGCTAGCATGCTCTGTGCTGGGAAAAGAAAAACTATCTCACCATTGCCGGCCTCGCTCCGCGCTGGGCACACTATGTGTATTTCTAGAGTGTTCGCATGCTCTGTGCTGGGAACAGAACAACTATAAGACCATTGACGGCCTCGCTCTACGCTTGGCACACTTTATATATTTCCAGAGTTCCCGCATCCTCTGTGCTGGGAACAGAACAGCTTTAAGACCATTGTTGGCCTCTCTCCCCGCTGGGCACACTATATATATTTCCAGAATGCTCGCATGCTCTGTGCTGGAAACTGAACAAATATAAGACCATTGTTGGCCTCGCTCCACGCTGGGCACTCTATATTTATTTCCAGAATGCTAGCATGCTCTGTGCTGGGAAAAGAAAAACTATCTGACCATTGCCGGCCTCGCTCCTCGCTGGGCACACTATGTATATTTCCAGAGTGTTCGCATGCATTGTGCTTGGAACAGAACAGAGTGCTCGTTTGCTCTGTGCTGGAAACAGAACAACTATTAAACCATCGCCGATCTCGCTCCCCGCTGGGCACACTATATATATTTCCAGAGTGCTCTCATGCTCTGTGCTGGGAACCCAACAACTATAAAACCATTGCCAGCCTCGATCCACGCTGGGCACACTATATATATATATTTCTAGTGTGCTTTTATGCTCTGTGCGGGGAACAGAACAACTTAAAGACCATTGCCGGCCTCGCTCCACGCTTGGCACACTATATATATTTCCAGAGTGCCCGCATCATCTGTGCTGGGAACAGAACAACTATAAGACCATTGCCGGCCTCGCTCCACGCTGGGCACACTATATATATTTTGCAGAGTGCTCGCATGCTCTGTGATGGGAACAGAACAACTATAAGACCATTGTCGGCCTCTCTCCACGCTGGGCACACTATATATATTTCCAGAGTGCTCGCATGCTCTGAACTGGGAACAGAACAGCTATAAGACCATTGTTGACCTCCCCCTATGCTGGGCACACCATATATATTTCCAGACTGCTCGCATGATCTGTGCTGGGAACACAACACTATAAGACAATTGTTGGATTCGCTCTACACTGGCCACACTATATATAGTTCCAGAGTGCTCGCATTGTCTGTGCTGGGAACAGAATAACTATAAGACCATTGCCGGCCCCGCTCCACGCTGGGCACACTACATATATTTCCAGAGTGCTGGCATGCTCTGTGCTGGGAACAGAACGACTATAAAACTATTCCCGGCCTCGCTCCACGCCGGGCACACTATATATATTTCCAGAGTGCTCGCATGCTCTGTGCTGGGAACAGAACAACTATAAGACCATTGACGGCGTCGCTCTACGCTGGGCACACTATATATATTTCAAAAGTGTACGAATGATCCGTGCTTGGAGCAGAACAACTATAAACCACTGCCGGCCTCGCTCCACGCTGGGCACATTATATATATTTGCAGAGTGCTCGCATGCTATGTGCTGGTAACAGAACAAATATAAGACCATTGTTGGCATCGCTCCACGCAGGACACACTATATATATTTCTAGAGTCCTCGCATGCTCTGTGCTGGGAACAGAACAACTATAAGACCATTGTTGGCCTCGCTCCATGCTGGGCACATTATATATAATTCCACAGTGCTCACATGCTCTGTGCTTGGACTGAACAACTATAAGACCATTGTTGGCCTCACTCCACGCTGGGCACAATATATATAATTCCAGACTGCTCGCATGCTCTATGCTGGGAACAGAACAGCTTTAAGACCATTGTTGGCCTCTCTCCCCGCTGGGCACACTATATATATTTCCAGAATGCTCGCATGCTATGTGCTGGAAACAGAATAAATATAAGACCATTGTTGGTCTCGCTCCACGCTGGGCACACTATATATATTTCCAGAATGCTCGCATGCTATGTGCTGGAAACTGAATAAATATAAGACCATTGTTGGCCTCGCTCCACGCTGGGCACACTATATTTATTTCCAGAATGCTAGCATGCTCTGTGCTGGGAAAAGAAAAACTATCTCACCATTGCCGGCCTCGCTCCGCGCTGGGCACACTATGTGTATTTCTAGAGTGTTCGCATGCTCTGTGCTGGGAACAGAACAACTATAAGACCATTGACGGCCTCGCTCTACGCTTGGCACACTTTATATATTTCCAGAGTTCCCGCATCCTCTGTGCTGGGAACAGAACAGCTTTAAGACCATTGTTGGCCTCTCTCCCCGCTGGGCACACTATATATATTTCCAGAATGCTCGCATGCTATGTGCTGGAAACTGAATAAATATAAGACCATTGTTGACCTCGCTCCACGCTGGGCACACTATATTTATTTCCAGAATGCTAGCATGCTCTGTGCTGGGAAAAGAAAAACTATCTCACCATTGCCGGCCTCGCTCCTCGCTGGGCACACTATGTGTATTTCTAGAGTGTTCGCATGCTCTGTGCTGGGAACAGAACAACTATAAGACCATTGACGGCCTCGCTTTACGCTTGGCACACTTTATATATTTCCAGAGTTCCCGCATCCTCTGTGCTGGGAACAGAACAACTATAAGACCATTGCCGGCCTCGCTCCACGCTGGGCACACTATATATATTTCCAGAGTGTTCGCATGCTCTGTGCTGGGAACAGAACAACTATAAAAGCATTGCCGGCCTCGCTCCACACTGGGCACACTATATATCTTTCCAGAGTGCTCGTATGCTCTGTGCTGGAAACAGAACAACTATTAAACCATCGCCGACCTCGCTCCCCGCTGGGCACACTATATATATTTCCAAAGTGCTCACATGCTCTGTGCTACGAACACAACAACTATAAAACCATTGCCAGCCTCGCTCCACGCTGGGCACACTATATATATTTCTAGTGTGCTGGCATGCTCTGTGCGGGGAACAGAACAACTTAAAGACCATTGCCGGCCTCGCTCCACGCTTGGCACACTATATATATTTCCGGAGTGCCCGCATCCTCTGTGCTGGGAACAGAACAACTATAAGACCATTGCCGGCCTCGCTCCACGCTGGGCCACTATATATATTTTGCAGAGTGCTCGCATGCTCTGTGATTGGAACAGAAGAATTATAAGACCATTGTCGGCCTCGCTCCACGCTGGGCATACTATATATATTTCCAGAGTGCTCGCATGCTCTGTACTGGGAACAGAACAGCTATAAGACCATTGTTGAACCCCCCCCCCCCCCCCCCCTATGCTGGGCACACCATATATATTTCCAGACTGCTCGCATGATCTGTGCTGGGAACACAACACTATAAGACAATTGTTGGATTCGCTCCACACTGGGCACACTATCTATATTTCCAGAATGCTCGCATTGTCTGTGCTGGGAACAGAATAAATAAGACCATTGCCGGCCCCGCTCCACGCTGGGCACACTACATATATTTCCAGAGTGCTGGCATGCTCTGTGCTGGGAACAGAACGACTATAAAACTATTCCCGGCCTCACTCCACGCAGGGCACACTATATATATTTCCAGAGTGCTCGCATGCTCTGTGCTGAGAACCGAACTTCATAAGACCATTGCCGGCCTCGCTCCACGCTGGGCACACTATATATATTTCCAAAGTGTACAAATGATCCGTGCTTGGAGCAGAACAACTATAAGCCATTGCCGGGCTCGCTCCACGCAGGGTACAGTATATATATTTCCAGAGTGCTCGCATGCTCTGTGCTGGGAAGAGAACAAATATAAGACCATTGATGGCCCCGCTCCGCGCTGGGCACAATATATATATTTCCGGAGCGCTCGCATGCTCTGTGCTGGGAACAGAACAAATATAAGACCATTGTCGGCGTCGCTCCACGCCGGGCACACTATATATATTTCCAGAGTTATCACTTGCTCTGTGCTGGGAACAGAACAAAAATAAGACCATTGCCGGCCTCGCTTCCCGCTTGGCACACTATATATATTTCCAAAGTGCTCGAATGATTCGTGCTTGGAATAGAACAACTATAAACCACTGCCGGCCTCGCTCCACGCTGGGCACATTATATATATTTCCAGAGTGCTCGCATGCTCTGTGCTGGGAACAGAACAAATATAAGACCATTGTTGGCCTCGCTCCACGCTGGACACACTATATATATTTCTAGAGTCCTCGCATGCTCTGTACTGGCAACAGAACAACTATAAGACCATTGTTGGCCTCGCTCCACGCTGGGCACATTATATATAATTCCAGAGTGCACGCATGCTCTGTGCTTGGAACTGAACAACTATAAGACCATTGTTGGCCTCACTTCACGCTGGGCACACTATATATATTTCCAGACTGCTCGCATGCTCTTTGCTGGGAACAGAACAGCTTTAAGACCATTGTTGGCCTCTCTCCACGCTGGGCACACTATATATATTTCCAGACTGCTCGCATGATCTGTGCTGGGAACACAACACTATAAGACAATTGTTGGATTCGCTCCACACTGGGCACACTATCTATATTTCCAGAGTGCTCGCATTGTCTGTGCTGGAAACAGAATAACTATAAGACCATTGCCGGCCCCGCTCCACGCTGGGCACACTACATATATTTCCAGAGTGCTGGCATGCTCTGTGCTGGGAACAGAATGACTATAAAACTATTCCCGGCCTCGCTCCACGCAGGGCACACTATATATATTTCCAGAGTGCTCGCATGCTCTGTGCTGGGAACAGAACTTCATAAGACCATTGCCGGCCTCGCTCCACGCTGGGCACATTATATATATTTCCAATATGTACGAATGATCCGTGCTTGGAGCAGAACAACTATAAGCCATTGCCGGGCTCGCTCCACGCAGGGTACAGTATATATATTTCCAGAGTGCTCGCATGCTCTGTGCTGGGAAGAGAACAAATATAAGACCATTGTTGGCCTCGATCCGCGCTGGGCACAATATATATATTTCCGGAGCGCTCGCATGCTCTGTGCTGGGAACAGAACAAATATAAGACCATTGTCGGCGTCGCTCCACGCCGGGCACACTATATATATTTCCAGAGTTATCACTTGCTCTGTGCTGGGAACAGAACAAAAATAAGACCATTGCCTGCCTCGCTTCCCGCTGGGCACACTATATATATTTCCAAAGTGCTCGAATGATTCGTGCTTGGAATAGAACAACTATAAACCACTGCCGGCCTCGCTCCACGCCGGGCACATTATATATATTTCCAGAGTGCTCGCATGCTCTGTGCTGGGAACAGAACACATATAAGACCATTGTTGGCCTCGCTCCACGCTGGACACACTATATATATTTCTAGAGTCCTCGCATGCTCTGTGCTGGGAACAGAACAACTATAAGACCATTGTTGGCCTCGCTCCACGCTGGGCACATTATATATAATTCCAGAGTGCACGCATGCTCTGTGCTTGGAACTGAACAACTATAAGACCATTGTTGGCCTCACTCCACGCTGGGCACACTATATATATTTCCAGACTGCTCGCATGCTCTATGCTGGGAACAGAACAGCTTTAAGACCATTGTTGGCCTCTCTGCACGCTGGGCACACTATATATATTTCCAGAATGCTCGCATGCTCTGTGCTGGAAACTGAATAAATATAAGACCATTGTTGGCCTCGCTCCACGCTGGGCAGACTATATTTATTTCCAGAATGCTAGCATGCTCTGTGTTGGGAAAAGAAAAACTATCTGACCATTGCCGGCCGCGCTCCTCGCTGGGCACACTATGTATATTTCTAGAGTGTTCGCATGCTCTGTGCTGGGAACAGAACAACTATAAGACCATTGACGGCCTCCCTCTACGCTTGGCACACTTTATATATTTCCAGAGTCCCCGCATCCTCTGTGCTGGGAACAGAACAACTATAAAACCATTGCCAGCCTCGCTCCACGCTGGGCACACTAAATATATTTCCAGAGTGTTCGCATGCTCTGTGCTGGGAACAGAACAACTATAAAAGCATTGCCGGCCTCGCTCCACGCTGGGCACACTATATATCTTTCCAAAGTGCTCGTATGCTCTGTGCTGGAAACAGAACAACTATTAAACCATCGCCGACCTCGCTCCCCGCTGGGCACACTAAATATATTTCCAGAGTGCTCACATGCTCTGTGCTGGGAACACAACTATAAAACCATTGCCAGCCTCGCTCCACGCTGGGCACACTATATATATTTCTAGTTTGCTTTCTCCAGACTTTCGGATGAGTCTTTAAACCGAGGTCCCGTCTCCGTATGACCTTAGCTGTTGGTGGGACGTAAAACTAAAACTCACTCACTCACTCTTGTTTGCTTGCATGCTCTGTGCGGGGAACAGAACAACTTAAAGACCATTGCCGGCCTCGCTCCACGCTTGTCACACTATATATATTTCCAGAGTGCCCGCATCCTCTGTGCTGGGAACAGAACAACTATAAGACCATTGCCGGCCTCGCTCCACGCTGGGCACACTATAAATATTTCCAGAGTGCTCGCTTGCTCTGTGATGGGAACAGAACAACTATAAGACCATTGCCGGCCCCGCTCCACGCTGGGCACACTACATATATTTCCAGAGTGCTGGCATGCTCTGTACTGGGAACAGAACGGCTATAAAACTATTCCCGGCCTCGCTCCACGCCGGGCACACTATATATATTTCCAGAGTGCTCACATGCTCTGTGCTGGCCAGGTCGCTTAAATTGTGCTGGAGGTGGAGCGACTATTATCCCTACTCCTGCCACTGCTCCACGCTGGGCACTTTCACAATCTTAATGGCGTTGTCGCACAGAGCGTGCGACAGATCCAGTAGAATATGTACCGCTCCCAGCGTGGAGTATTAGCAGGAATAGGTATTATACGCTCCAATAATGCCGTCGCTCCATGCTGGGCACCTCCACTCCCAGAACGGCCACTCATTTGTCCAATAGAACTGTTGATTTATTGACTTCATATTCACCCACCCGTATCGAAACCATTAAACTACAGGACCTTAATAATCCTGAGCTGTTGGGCACGTTAGCAGTCGTACCAGAGTACTGTAGCGTTCGCTTGAACTGTGCTAGGCGAGGAGCAACTATAACACCTATTCCTGGCATTGCTCCACGCTGAAGTCGTACTGGATCGTTTGCTTGAAATATGCTTGATTGTAGCGACTGTTAGACCTATTAGGCTATCCTTTCTCTACGCTGGGCAAGTTATTAGTCGTACTGAAGCAATCTCTTGAACTCTGCTCAACATAAAATGACTTAAGACCTATTTCTCCCTGTTTCTACCCTTGCTCCACGCACGGCACGTTAGCATCAAACTGGAGCGTTTGCTTTAACGGTGCTATTGATGGAGCGACTCTAAGACTCTTTTTCAGCCCTTGCTCAATGCTGGGTGTGTTAGCAATCGAAATGGAGCATTTGCGTTCACAGTTCTGGACATGGAGCGACTTTAGACCCGTGAGGGCCTGAGAGAAAAATATGAGGATTTTATATTTAAAGCTTTTACTTGTAGCAATGTTACTTATTTGAGTTGTTTCCCTTGTTTTATTGGTGGACTGAACGTGTTATTTTATGGAAATTCGTAAACGATCTGATTTGTATTTGATTATCCTGCATTTGTTGGCATTATATTTGTTTGTATGCCTATTGCTCAATGTTTAGATTGACTTCGGCAGACAAATGTTACTCAAAGTAATGCCAACGGATGCAAGGTTTCCATATCATGCTTATAAGATTCATTTAATATATATATATATTGACATTATTTATAACATGCGGCTATTCCTGCCGTTGCTTTGAGAAGTAGAAGTAAAACAAAGATCAGGAATTGCTACAATTAACTTACTCCACCCATAAAAGACACCAAAGGGAAAGAAATACAAACATTAAGCGACCAGACCATAATGGAAACCTAAACAAAGGAAGGCCATAAGGACAGTTACTTTCCCACAAAATGGCCATATGGCCATCCAAAACCAAAAGACACAAGTGATACATACAGTAAGTAACAAACAACAACATAAATAAATCGCCACAGAAGAGCCGCCTTGGAACGGTCAGTGGAAGATTTCCACTGGGGGGCTTAAATCGATTTTACGTGGCCACAATCCTCGCCCTTACTTCCGTCACGATTTAGACAAATAATTTGTTCAGTCCGCATGAAGGCCTCCTAACTCATCAGTGCAACATCTCCGTGAACACAAAAATCAAAGAACCACAGAGGTGAGACAACGGTGAGGACTCGACAGCAAGAAACCACTGAAATGCTGGAGCAAAAGAAAACCAACAGTTAGACTCTGATGAGCCCGACCAGAGTCAGAGCATCAGGCACCAACCAACATTATCTCTCTAATTTTCAATAAGCCTTTACGTTGGAGCCGTCATAGAATCTGAGGCCTGACCCACCGGCGTGCAATTAAAGAGGGAAGCAAAGTTGCCAACCGTGATTGGGTTAACTACCATGCATGCAGTCGATATTGTCATATTGTTTGGTTTTTTTTTGTAATTAGAGGTTTAACGTCCCCGTCAAAACTGTAAAGGTCATTTTGGAGACGTTGCTTCCAATTTTGTGGGACTTTTATAGTAGTCGCAGATAAGATCGAATGGGTGGAGCTATTCAGGTGTTGTCAATATGTCAAATTCGCTGAGTCCGCCGAGTGCCTTTCGCACGCTTTCTTCAAGCAATCGAAATGGTCATATACTCTGAGTACGCCACAGCTATGCTTGTGTTACAGTTGAATTCATAGAATCGGGTGACTTGGATTACCTTTTTGTTAATGGAATATTCCTAAGGCAGGTACAAACGATAGCTTCGCCTAGTCAATCTTATCTGCGAGTACAATACCCGACATTGAGATGAAATGACATCTTAAGCCCAATGTAACAAATAGGCCGCCTCGCACCGCGATTCCTGGACAGGCTAAGAGTCTCTAAGCGGTTTACCAGTACTAGTGTGCTGGTCGGATTCATCTCTGCGTGGAAGCATCATGCAGCCCATATATTTCTTCAAGCCCCTATGCGCGGGGGCCGGCGGATTCTAACTGCAATTGAGCGACAATGGGCCTATTCCTGCCGTTGCTCCACCCTGGGAATGTTAGCAGTCGCATTGGTACGTAGACTTGAACTTCACGTGTCGTGGTGCGACAATGAGCCTATTCCTGCCGTTGCTCCACCTTGGGATGGGTGTTTTTGAGTTTTACGTCCCACCAACAGCTAAGGTAATACGGAGACGGGACCTCGGTTTAAAGACTCATCCGAAAGTCTGGAGAAGCCCGGGATCGATCCTGCGACCCCTGGTTTCTAAGGCGAGTAACGTAAATACTGCACCACGGAGGCTTTTATGCTCCACCTTGGGAAATTTAGCAGTCGTATTGGTACGTAGGCTTGAACAATACGCCCTTCCTGCCGTTGCTCAACCCTGGGAACCTGGGCAGTCGTATTGGTGCGTTCCCAGCAGGCACATGACGAAATTGTTACGTCACATCAACGTCGATGCAACGTCATGACGTTCATACAACGTCGCATGAACGTCGGTTGACGTTACACCGACGTTGATTTGACGTTGCCCTGGCGAAGTGTGCTTGCAGGGTTAGCATTAACTGTATCTGTGATGGAACGAAAATGGGCCGATTTCTTGCCGTTGCTCCACCCTGGGAACGTTGGCAGTGGTATTGGAAAGTAAGCTTGAACTGTACCTATCATGGAGCGATAATGGGCCTAGTCCTGTCGTTGCTCCATGCTGGGAACGTTAGGAGTCGTATTGGTACGTTAGCTTGAATTGTTCCTGTCGAGGAGCGACAATGGGCCATTCCTGTCGTTGCTCCACCCTGGGAACGTTAGAAGCCGTATTGGTACGTTAGCTTGAGTTGTTCCGGTCGTGGAGCGACAATGGTCCTATTCCTGCCATTGCTCCACCCTGGGATCGTTTGTGTTTTGTGTTGGAGTTTAACGGCCCAGTCAAAACGATTTAGGTCATTTTTGAGGCGGTCAGTTTACGTACCCAACCACACTTTCCTGGGCAGGCTTTTACGTAAGCGGATAACCAGTTCAGTGCACATTCTTCAGCCAGAAACTGAAAACCGCAATTTCTTGAATCAGCAGAAGGGAGAGAATGACCGTAGAAAAGATTTCATGATCGATCTCCACGAAAGAATGTTGCCGACCCCGGCAGGAATCGAACACGCGTCCTCCTGATCACCAGTCAGACGCGCATCCGACTTAGTTACCGAGGCCGGCCTGCGATCGTTGGGAGTGGTTATTCCAACTCTACCTGTCATAGAACGACAATGGGCCTATTCCTGTTGTTACTCCACCCTGGGAACGTTGGGATTGGTTCTGGCACGTTAGCTTGAACAGCACCTGTTATCTGGGGGCGACAACGGGCCTATTCCTGTTGTTGCTCCACCCTGGGAACGTTAGCAGTTAGCTTGCACCGTACCTGGTATAGCGCGACAATGGGCCTGGTCCACGCAGCGAACGTGGTACTAAAAGTTTTGTTTAGGGTCCTTTCACTATCGTTAATGAGAATTGTGTAAAAAACTTGAGTGTCCGCAGAAAAAAAAGCAAAAAACACCTGGTGTTTCATTGCAAGACAGTTTTATGCTGGTATATCGATTCTGTCCGTTCGCTCCACGCTGGGAACGTTCCAATGTTGCAGTGTGTAATGCCACCGGCGCTCCATGCTGGGCACTTCCACGCTCAGAACGGCCACTCCTTTGTATCCAATAGAACCGTTGGTTTATTAATTTCATATTAACCCGCCCGAATCGAGACCATTGAACTGCAGGACCTTAATAATCATGAGCTGTTGGGCACGTTAGCAGTCGTACCAGAGTACTGTAGCGTTCGCTTAAACTGTGCTAGGCGATGAGCAAAACCTATTCCTGTCATTGCTCCACGCTGGGCTTAATACATATAGCAGTCGTACTGGATTGTTTGCTTGAAATATACTGGATGCGTAGCGACTGTTAGACCTATTAGGCCGTCCGTTCTCCACGCAAGGCAAGTAAGTAGTCGTACTGAAGCAATCTCTTGAACTATGCTCTAAGTAAGAAATATTTCTCCCTATTTCTACCCTTGCTCCACGCTGGGCACTTTAGGATCAAACTGGAGCGTTTGCTTTAACGGTACTATTGATGGAGCGACTGTAAGACCCTTTCAGCCCTTGCTCACCGCTGGGTACGTTAGCAATCGAACTGAAGCGTTGGCGTTAACATTTCTGGAGCTAGACCTGTGATGGCCGATTTTTTTTTTATATTGAAAGCTTTTACTTGTAGCAACGTTACTTATTTGAGTTGTTTCCCTTGTTTGTTGGTGAACTGTGGATAAATGACTGAACATGTTATTTTATGGAAATTCGTAATCGATGTGATTTATATTTGATCAACTTGCATTTTTTTTGCATTTTATTTGTTAGTATGCCTATTGCTCAATGTTTAGATTGGCTTAGGCAGACAAATGTTTCTCAGAGTATTGCAAACGGATGCAAGGTTTCCCCATCATGCTTATGAGATTCATTTAATATATATATATTAGCTGTATTAACACTTTATATAGGGTAGCCCCTATGTGCTTATATTGCCCGGTTACCTTAAAAACCCGTTCAGTCACTCACTTTATATAACTCAATGCTCCACACGGGGAACATATTGGTGTTGAGATTTAACGTCGCCGTCAACACTGTAAAGGTCATTTGGAGACGTTGCTTCCAATTTTGTGGGACGTTTTAGAAGGCCTTCATGCGGACTGAAATAATTATTTGTCTTGATCGCGATGGAATAAGGGCGAGGATTGTGGCCATGTAAAATTGATATAAAGGTGCATTACTGAGATATCTGGAAAAAATGCTTCGAAAAATAAAATACATATAGCCGGTATTTTTCTTTAAAACAATACAAATTAATGCATTTTATGCAAAAAAATACGAACAATTATGATGACAGGTAAACGAGTTTGAGAGGGATTCCCTAACTAGGTTTCGCACACTAGTTAGATCTATTTTTAGTTCGTGACAAAAATAGAATCCCCATATATGACGCTATGCGACGTTCATTTTTGGCCTTGTGTGCGTAGGCCATGCCTGAATCGGAAGAAATATGAAGCTGAATACTCGCTTCACGCTGGGCACAGTATATATATTTCCTGAGTGCTCGCATGCTCTGTGCTGGAAACAGAACAAATATAAGACCATTTTTGGCCTCGCTTCACGCTGGGCACACAATATATATTTCCGGAGTGCTCGCATGCTAAGTGCTGGGAAAGAACAGCTATACGACCATTGTTGGCCTCGCTCCATGCTGGGCACACCATATATATTTCCAGAGTGTTCGCATGTTCTGTGCTGGGAACAGAACACTATTAGACAATTGTTGGCCTCGCTCCACGCTACGCACACTATCTATATTTCCAGAGTGCTCGCATCGTCTGTGCTGGGAACAGACCAACTATAAGACCATTGCCGGCCCCGCTCCACGCTGGGCACACTACATATATTTCCGAGTGCTCTCATGCTCTGTGTTGGGAACAAAACAGGTATAAGACCATTCTTGGCCTCGCTCCATGCTGGGCACTCCGTATTTATTTCCAGAGTGCTCTCATGCTCTGTGCTGGGAACAAAACAGGTATAAGACCATTCTTGGCCTCGCTCCATGCTGGGCACTCCATATTTATTTCCAGAGTGCTCTCATGCTCTGTTAGAAGCCCCTGTGGCGCAGTGGTTATGCTACTCGCCTTGTAAACCAGGGATCGCAGGATCGATCCCGGGCTTCTCCAGACTTTCGGATGAGTCTTTAAACCGAGGTCCCGTCTCCGTATGACCTTAGTTGTTGGTGGGACGTAAAACTAAAATTCACTCACTCACTCACTCTCATGCTCTGTGCTGGGAACAAAACAGCCATAAGACCATTCTTGGCCTCGCTCCATGCTGGGCACCCCATATATATTTCCAGAGTGCTCTCATGCTTTGTGCTGGGAACAAAACAGCTATAAGACCATTCTTGGCCTCACTCCATGCTGGGCACACCATATGTATTTCCAGAGTGCTCGCATGCTCTGTGCTGGGAACAGAACAACTATAAGACCATTGTTGGCCTCGCTCCACGCTGGGCACACTATCTATATTTCCAGAGTGCTCGCATTCTCTGTGCTGGGAACAGAACAACTATAAGACCATTGCCGGGCCCGCTCCACGCTGGGCACACTATATATATTTCCAGAGTGCTGCCATGCTCTGTGCTGGGAACAGAACAACTATAAAACCATTGCCGGCCTCGCTCCACACCGGGCGCACTTTATATATTTTCAGAATGCTCGCATGCTCTGTGCTGGGAACAGAACAACTATAAGACCATTGTTGGCCTTGCTCCAAGCTGGGAACACTATATATATTCCAAAGTGCTCGAATGATATGCTGCAGGGTGTAATGACGGCGCTCCATGCTGGGCACCTCCACGCTGGGAACGTTTGCTCCACCGTGGGCACACTTTTTTCCTACAGTTGCAGCTATACATAGACTGCTCGGTTCATATAAATTCACAGGGTCCATTATAATTGAAAAAAAAATCTATAGAAGCATTAATTATTTTTGATTGCAAGTTTATAAGCTCCCGTTGAGTAGAAATCAAATTATGAAGGTTCAATCTAAAGATGTAGATGTAAATTATTATATGATTGGCACTTTCAAGTTATCATTAGAAAAAGTTGATACGTGTACCTGAACAAGGGAGACAACAATAGAATCGGAACAACAAGAAAAGTTATTCAATATTAAATAGCTATTTTCTCCGTTTCATTTTCAACAATTTATGAAAAATAAAAAACATAAACAAACAATATTCGTTCAAATGTGCTGTTTTAAATGTAAATTTTTTGTCTTTCCTTTTGTTTTGTTTTTCGACGAATACTTGTAAGTTTATGAGACACCAGCCTTACTGCAACATACAAATTGACAAAGTATATATATATATTTTTTTTCAATGTTCCGTTTTCAAGTCGAGTCCAGTGAAATTCATTTTAAAGGTCTTTTTTATAAGTTACAGCTTCTTATAACGACTATATAGGGCCTACGTGTCAGAAACGTCTCAGCATTGTATTCTTATACAAAGTGAGTTCTCGCATGCTCTGTGCTGGGAACAGAACAACTATAAGACCATTGTTGGCCTCGCTCCACGCTGGGCACACTATATATATTTCCAGAGTGCCCGCATGCTCTGTGCTGGGAACAGAACAGCTATAAGACCATTGTTGACCCCGCTCCACGCTGGACACACCACGTATATTTCCAGAGTGCTCGCATGCTCTGTGCTGGGAACAGAACAACTATAAGACCATTGTTGGCCTCACTCCACGCTGGGCACACTATCTATATTTCCAGACACCTCGCATTCTCTGTGCTTGGAACAGAACAACTATACGACCATTGCCGGCCCCGCTCCACGCTGGGTACACTATATATATTTCCAGAGTGCTCGCATCGTCTGTGCTGGGAACAGAACAACTATAAGACCATTGTTGGCCTCACTCCACGCTGGGCACACTATCTATATTTCCAGACACCTCGCATTCTCTGTGCTTGGAACAGAACAACTATAATACCATTGCCGGCCCCGCTCCACGCTGGGCACACTATATATATTTCCAGAGTGCTCACATGCTCTGTGCTGGGAACAGAACAACTATAAGACCATTGCCGGCCTCGCTCTACGCTGGGCACACTATATATATTTTCATTGAGCTCGCATACTCTGTGTTGGGAACAGAACAACTATAAGACCAGTGCCGGCCTCGCTCGACGCTGGGTACACTATATATATTTCCAGAGTGCTCGTATGATCTGTACTGGAAACAGAACAAATATAAGACCATTGTTGGCCTCGCTCCACGCTGGGCACACTATATATATTTCCGGAGCGTTCGCATGCTCTGTGCCGGGACCAATACAGCTATAAGACCATTGTTGGTCTCGCTCCACGCTGGGCACACTATATATATTTCAAGAGCGCTCGAATGCTCTGTGCTGGGAATAGGCCGGCCTCGCTCCGCGCTGGGTACTCAATATATATTTCCAGAGCGCTCGCATGCTCTGTGCTGGGAACAGAACAACTATAAAACCATTGGCGGCTTTGGTCCATTGCCGGGCTCGCTCTATATATATAACCAGGTGCTTGCATGCTCTGTGCGGGGAACAGAGCAACTAAAAGAACATTGCCGGCCCCGCCCCATGCTGGGCACACTATATAAATTTCCAGAGTGCCCGCATCCTCTGTGCTGGGAACAGAACAACTATAAGACCATTGCCGGCCTCGCTCCACGCTGGACACACTATATATATTTCCAGAGTGTTCGCATGCTCTGTGCTGGGAACAGAACAACTATAAGACCATTGTTGGCCTCGCTCCACGCTGGGCACAGTATATATATATTTCCAGAGTGCTCGCATGCTCTGTGATGGGAACAGAACAGCTATAAGACCATTGTTGGCGTCGCTCCACGCTGGGCACACCATGTATATTTCCAGACACCTCGCATTCTCTGTGCTTGGAACAAAACAACTATAAGACCATTGCCGGCCCCGCTCCACGCTGGGCACACTATATATATTTCCAGAGTGCTCACATGCTCTGTGCTGGGAACAGAACAACTATAAGACCATTGCCGGCCTCGCTCTACGCTGGGCACACTATATATATATTTTCATTGAGCTCGCATACTCTGTGTTGGGAACAGAACAACTATAAGACCAGTGCCGGCCTCGCTCGACGCTGGGTACACTATATATATTTCCAGAGTGCTCGCATGATCTGTACTGGAAACAGAACAAATATAAGACCATTGTTGGCCTCGCTCCACGCTGGGCACACTATATATATTTCCGGAGCGTTCGCATGCTCTGTGCCGGGACCAATACAGCTATAAGACCATTGTTGGTCTCGCTCCACGCTGGGCACACTATATATATTTCAAGAGCGCTCGAATGCTCTGTGCTGGGAATAGGCCGGCCTCGCTCCGCGCTGGGTACTCAATATATATTTCCAGAGCGCTCGCATGCTCTGTGCTGGGAACAGAACAACTATAAAACCATTGGCGGCTTTGGTCCATTGCCGGGCTCGCTCTATATATATAACCAGGTGCTTGCATGCTCTGTGCGGGGAACAGAGCAACTAAAAGAACATTGCCGGCCCCGCCCCATGCTGGGCACACTATATAAATTTCCAGAGTGCCCGCATCCTCTGTGCTGGGAACAGAACAACTATAAGACCATTGCCGGCCTCGCTCCACGCTGGACACACTATATATATTTCCAGAGTGTTCGCATGCTCTGTGCTGGGAACAGAACAACTATAAGACCATTGTTGGCCTCGCTCCACGCTGGGCACAGTATATATATATATTTCATGAGTGCTCGCATGCTCTGTGCTGGGAACAGAACAGCTATAAGACCATTGTTGGCGTCGCTCCACGCTGGGCACACCATGTATATTTCCAGAGTGCTCGCATGCTCTGTACTGGGAACAGAACAACTTTAAGACCATTGTTGGCCTCGCTCCACGCTGGGCACACCATGTATATTTCCAGAGTGATCGCATGCTCTGTGCTGGGAACAGAACAACTTTAAGACCATTGTTGGCCTCGCTCCACGCTGGGCACTTTATATATATTTCCAGAGTGCTCGCATGCTCTGTGCTGGGAACAGAACAGCTATAAGACCATTGTTGGCCTCGCTCCACGCTGGGCACACCATGTATATTTCCAGAGTGCTCGCATGCTCTGTGCTGGGAAACAGAACAGCTATAAGACCATTGTTGGCCTCGCTCCACGCTGGGCACATCATGTATATTTCTATTAAACCATCGCCGACCTCGCTCCCCGCTGGGCACACTTTATATATTTCCAGAGTGCTCAAATGCTCTGTGCTGGCTACACAATAACTATAAAACCATTGCCGGCCTCGCTCCACGCTGGGCACACTATATATATTTCCAAAGTTCTCGAATGCTATGTGCTTTGAACAGAACAACTCTAAACCATTGCCGGCCTCGCTCCACGTTGTGCACAGTATATACATTTCCAGAGTGCTCGCATGCTCTGTGCTGGGAACAGAACAACTATAAGACAATTGCCGGCCGCGCTCCACGCTGGGCACACTATATATATTTCCGGAGCGCTCGCATGCTCTGTGCTGGGAACAGAACAGCTATAAGACCATTGTTGGTCTCGCTCCACGCTGGGCACACTATATATATTTCCAGAGCGCTCGAATGCTCTGTGCTGGGAACAGGCCGGCCTCGCTGGGCACCCTATATATATTTCCACAGCGCTCACATGCTCTGTGCTGGGAACAGAACAAATATATGACCATTGGCGGCTTTGCTTCACGCTGGGCACACTATATATATTTCCAGAGTGCTGGCATGCTCTGTGCTGGGAAGAGAACAACTATAAAACAATTGCCGGACTCGCTCCACGCTGGGAACACTCTATATATTTCCAGAGTGCTTGCATGCTCTGTGCGGGGAACAGAGCAACTAAAAGACCATTGCCGGCCTCGCCCCATGCTTGACACACTATATATATATATATATCCAAATGCCCGCATCCTCTGTGCTGGGAACAGAACAACTATAAGACCATTCTCGGCCTCGCTCCGGGATTGACACACTATATATATTTCCAGAGTGCTCGCATGCTCTGTGCTGGGAACAGAAAAGCTATAAGACCATTGTTGACGTCGCTCCACGCTGGGCACACCATGTATATTTCCAGAGTGCTCGCATGCTCTGTGCTGGGAACAGAACAACTATAAGACCATTATTGGCCTCGCTCCACGCTGGGCACACTATATATATTTCCAGAGTGCTCGCATGCTCTGTGCTGGGAACAGAAAAGCTTTAAGACCATTGTTGGCCTCGCTCCACGCTGGGCACACCATGTATATTTCCAGATTGCTCGCATGCTCTGTGCTGGGAACAGAACAGCTATAAGACCATTGCCGGCTGCGCTCCACGCTGGGTACACTATATATATTTCCAGAGTGCTCGCATTCTCTGTGCTGGGAACAGAACAACTATAAGACCATTGTTGGCCTCGCTCCACACTGGGCACACTATATATATATTTCCAGAGTGTTCGCCTGCTCTGTTATGGGAACAGAACGACTATAAAGCCATTGCCGGCCTCGCTCCATGCTGGGCACACTATATATATTTCCAGAGTACTCGCATGCTCTGTGCTGGGAGGAACAAATATAATACCATTGCAGGCCTCGCTCCACGCTAGGCTAACTCTTTATATTTCTAGGGTGCTCGCATGCTCTGTGCTTGGAATAGAAAAACGAATAAAACCATTGCCGGCCTCTTTCCACGCTGGGCACACTATATATATATTTCCACAGTGCTCGCATGCTCTGAGCTGGAAACAGAACGACTATAAGACCATCTCTAGCCTCGCACTTCGCTGGGCACACTATATATATTTTCAGAGTGCTCGCATGCTCTGTGCTGGGATCAGAACAGCTATAAGACCATTGTTGGCCTCGCTCCACGCTGGGCACACAATATATATATTTCCAGAGTGCTCGCATGCTCTATGCTTGGAATAGAACAGCTATAAGACCATTGCCGGCCTTGCTCCACGCTGGGCACACTATATATTTTTCCAGAGTGCTACCATGCTCTGTGCTGGAAACAGAACAGCTATATGTCCATTGCCGAACTCGCTCCACGCTGGTCCCACTATATATATTTCCAGATCGCTCGCATGCTCTGTGTTGGAACTGAACATCTATAATACCATTGTTGACGTCGCTCCACGCTGGGCACACTATATATATTTCCAGAGTGCTCGCATGCTCTGTGCTGTGAACAGAACAACTATAAACCATTGTTGGCCTCGACCCACACTGGGCACACTATATATATTTCCAGAGTGCTAGCCTGCTCTGTGCTGGGAACAAAACGACTATAAAACCATTGCCGGCCTCGCTCCATGCTGGGCACACTATATATATTTCCAGAGTACTCGCATGCTCTGTGCTGGGAACGGAACAAATATAATACCACTGCAGGCCTCGCTCTACGCTAGGCACACCCTTTATATTTCTAGAGTGCTCGCATGCTCTGTGCTTGGAACAGAACAACTGTAAGAACATTGCCAGCCTCGCTCCAGCCTGTGCACACTATATATATTTCCAGAGTGCTCGCATGCTCTGTGCTGGACACACTATATATATATATTCCAGAGTGCTCGCATGCTCTGTGCTTGGAATAGAACAACTATAAGACCATTGCCGGCCTTGCTCCACGCTGGGCACACTATATATTTTTCCAGAGTGCTACCATGCTATGTGCTTGAAACAGAACAGCTATATGTCCATTGCCGAACTCGCTCAACGCTGGGCACACTATATATATTTCCAGATTGCTCGCATGCTCTGTGCTGGGCACAGAACAGCTATAAAACCATTGCCGGCCTCGCTCAACGCTGGACACACTATATATATATATTTCCAGAGTGCTCGCATGCTCTGTGCTGGGAACAGAAAAACTATTAAACCATTGCCGGCCTTGCTGGGCACACTATATATATTTCCAGAGTACTCGCATGCTCTGTGCTGGGAACGGAAAATATATAAGACCATTGCCGGCCTCGCTCCATGCTTGGCACACTCTGTATATTTCTAGAGTGTTCGCATGCTCTGTGCTGGGAACAGAACAACTATAAACCATTGCCGGCCTCACTCAACGCTGGGCACACTATATATATATATATTTCCAGAGTGCTAGCATGCTCTGAGCTGGAAACAGAACGACTATAAGACCATTTCTAGCCTCGCACTACGCTGGGCACACTTTATATATTTCCACAGTGCTCGCATGCTCTGTGATGTGATCAGGACAGCTATAAGACCATTGTTGGCCTCGCTCCACGCTGGGCACACGATATGTATATTTCCAGTGTGCACGCATGCTCTGTGCTGGGAACAGAACACTTATACGTCCATTGTTGGCCTCGCTCCACGCTGGGCACAATATATATACTGACAGAGCGCTCGCATGCCCTGTGCTGGGAAAAGAACAACTATAAGACCATTATTGGCCTCGCTCCACGCTGGGCACACTATATATATTTTCAGAGTGCTCGCATGCTCTGTGCTGGGAACAGAACACCTATAAGACCATTGCCGGCCTTGCATCACGCTGGGCATACTGTATATATTTTCGGAGCGCTCGTATGCTCTATGCTCGGAACAGAACAACTATAAGTCCCATTGTAGGCCTCGCTCCACGCTGGGCACGTTTTATTTTCTTCCGGAGCTCTGGCTTGCTCTGTGCTGGGCACGCTATGTTTTCTTCCGGGACGCACGCTTGCTCTCTGCTTGCACGGAGCAACTGGGTACGTTATAGGCCCTATATACTTCCGGTATGTTCATTTTCGGGGTATAGGTCTTATATTACTTCGTGTCTAGCACAGATCAAGCAACGTAGAATGCGTAATGTTCCCAGCGTGGAGCAAGTGCAGGTTGCTCCGTATCCCTGCTCCCGTATCCAGCACAGAGCAAGCAACTGATTCAGTGTAATACATAACGAACGCAGAGTGGAGTAAGGGCAGGAATATGTCGTTAAGTTCTTCGCTCACAGCACAGAGCAAGTGACCGCTCCAATACAATATGCAACGTTCCCAGCGTGGAGCAGGGACAGAAATAGATCTTATATCCAGCGAAAGATCCAGTAGAACACGTGACGTCCCCAGCGTAGAGCAAGGCAAGAAATAGGTCTTCCTTATTGTTGATCCGTGCCCAGCACAGAGCAAGTGACCTCTTCAGTATAGAACTTAACGTGCCCGGCTTGCTTAGGGCAAGTGCAGGTATAGGCGAATGCTTCAGTATAATATACTGTATACTTAAAGTTCCCAGCATGGAGCAATGGTAGGAATGGTATAATAGTTATTCCGTGCCCAGCACAGACCAAGCGACCGCTCCTATACAATATGTAACGTTCCCAGCACGGAGCAAGGACAGGAATATGTCTCAATACGTAACGTTCCCAGCGAGGAGCAAGCGGCCGCTTCAGTAAAATATAACGTGTCCAACGTGGAGCAAGGACATAAATAGGTCTTATAGCGTGTAGTGAGGCCAGCTGTAGGTCTTACAGTTGTTGTGTTTCCTACACATTAGTACTGTCAACGTGTCCAATGTGGAGCGAGGCAAGCTGTAGGTCTCGCTTGCTGTGTTTCCGGCAGAGGAAGCGACTGCTCAGCGGGTAGTACTGTCAACGTGTCCCGCATGGAGCGAGGACAGCTGTAGGCTGAGACGGGGCACAGCGATTCTAACGCTCCTTAGAGCTACCTTCAGAATCTGAAATGCTACTGGTGTCACGTCAAATGGCCTTCATACACTAGGCTTTTTTATATAAGAAACTGAAGTGATATTTTCAGGTGGCCTCTGAAAAACTATGTTGACTGTTTTGTAAAAGTTAAAGCTTGAAATAGTCGGATTTCCTCCCTTGTAAAAGTCTAATTCTATTAAATTAAATTAAGTGTGGAAAATAGTTATTAGTGTTCAAATTATTCTTTGTTTTTACAGTGAGAATATTTTGAGAATATTTTCTGATGTTCTTGTGGCAATATTGATGAAATAGTGATTCAGTGATATACTGATAAATGATACACTTCGTAAAAATAGGTCTTATAAAGCATTGGTTTGCACATATGTCTGCTGTTCATGCATCCGTCTTGGAAGGTCTCTAATTGTCCGTCCGTCTGTTTGTTCAGCTCGTCATTTTGGTTGGTTGTTGGGGCAATGGTAGCACTGGTAACTAGTTATTATGAATGTTTCGACAAGTTTGTTCGAATCCCGTAGGGCATACGGACGATGGGTATATTTGTTGTTAAGCCTGAGCTGGCAGACTTTCAGCCTTCTTGAAGTCTGGCCGTCTAGAACACTAATATATTTATTAAAATGTTAAACCTTTCCTTTAAAGAGCAGAAGCATTTTTTATTGTTTTTCTTTGACATAATTCTGACCCTATAGTATGTTGACACGTAGTGTTGTAAACTCTTACACGAGTGATCATTTCATATGGGATTTTATGGTTTATCACATAACGGTGTTAAATCGGGTTTTATTGCTGAAAACGTTAAAGAGAAAAATAGAGTTGTCATGGATGGCGTCGTGAGGTTACGCGTCAGTAGCCATGTGTTATTACAAGTGTGGTCGTGTGATTTTTATTACATGACGTTATCCACTGTTTAACAGCGGCGTTATGTAATAAATATATGTAGCCGGCCTGACTGAGGTGTGTCTTTATTTGCTAAATATTGTGGAGTTTTCAGGGATTTACATGTCTTTGAAAATGTATCGAGCTATTTATCCTATTTAGTATGATTTAAGCATACATAATTTCTGTTTGAAGAAGTTTTACACATCCTTCCGATTTTGTGGTATGTGAGGTAAAATGACACCTAAAGCCCCACTGCCCTATGAAACCGCGGATGTTCAAGTGTAGTGGCTCCGACTTGCAACACTTTTGCCATGTAGGCGTGGAATGTTCTAGCGGTTTATCTGTACGCCATTGACGCGGAAGCAGCATGCAGCCCAGTCTATTTCTCCTAGTCCCGATTGGCGGGGGCCCTAAGCACAGAAAAGAAACAAGAGGATCATAATGGTCCTATATCGCTCACCTGAGCTAAGAGATTTACATACTATAAACTGAAGTTTCACATGGTAGATTGTTCTAAGACTTGGTATAAATCGTTTGACCCCAGGGGTATTATCTGAACAATCTTGGTAGAGGTCCACTTTTGGAAGCTAAAAGCCAAAGATCAAAGGCCAGGGCCTTCTGGTTATTTATATCCGGGCCTTCTGGGTTCAGACAAGGAGATTTTAAAGGTTTCTCTATATAGACAAGGTGTGTTTGTGAAACACTAACATGTCCCCGGGTAGGTTCATTTTTCCTTTGAAGTAGATCACTGGACAAGGTCAAGGTCACAGGTCAAAATTTATATACGAGTTGGAAGCCCATGTCAAAAGTCACCTACATGCCAAAAATTAAGGCTCTATCTCAAACGGTTCAAAAGTTATAATAATGTAGGTCAGGGTCAAGGGCACAGGTCAAAATGTATGAGTGAGAAGGCCATTTCACAAGGAACCTACATGCCAAATATGAGGGCTCTATCTCAAACGGTTCAAAAGTTATGACCAATATTTTTTTAAAGTGTGTGTGTTTTAGATTTACGTCCCACCAACAACTAAGGTCATACGGAAACGGGACCTCGGTTTAAAGACATCCGAAAGTCTGGAGAAGCCAAGGAGGATCGATCCTGCGGTCCCTGGTTTATCAGGCGAGTAGTATAACCACTACACCACAAAGGCTTATTTGTCTTTAAAGTAGTAAAAAGGTCATGATCAAGGTCAAACAATTTTGTAGCAGTGGGAAGCTCTTGCCACAAGAAACTTACGTGCTAATTAAGAAGGCCCTACCTTAAACGGTTCAAAAGATATGACAAATGTTAGTTTTTCTTTAATGTAGGTCAAAGGTTAAAATTTTTATATAAGTGGGAAGCCCTTTTCATAAGGAACCTGCCTGTCAAAAATGAAGGCTCTATCTCAAACAGTTCTGAAGTTATGGTCAATGTAATTTTTCTAAAGTAAGTCACAGACCAAGATCAAGGTCATAGGTCAAATTTTTTGTTTGAATTGAAAGCCCTTGTCCCAAGGAACTTATAAGCCAAATATGAAGGCTATATCTCAAACGGTTAAGAAGTTATGACAAAAGTTATTTGTTTCTTTAAAGTAGATCACAGGTCAAAGTCAAGGACACAGGTCATCACAGGTCCTGGTGTATGAATGCCATTTGACGTGTCACCAGTAAAAATTCTGATTCTGATTCTGATCAATTTTTTTTTATGAAATCGAAAGCCCTGGTCTTAAGGAACTTATAAGCCAGATATGAAGGCTATAACTCAAACGGTTCAGAAGTTATGACCAATGTTTTTTTTGTTTTGTTTTTTATAAAGTAGGTAACAGGTCAAGGTCAAGGTCATAGGTAAAACATGTTTGGTATGAGTCGGAAGCCCTTTTCCCGAGGAACTTACATGCCAAAAATGAAGGCTCTATCTCAAACCGTTCAACAGTTATGACCAATGATAAAGTTGAACAACCAACAAATAGATAAATAAATAAACAAACAGACAGGATAAAAACAGTATGTCCCCGCTATCGCTACCGAGGACAAGGAAGGCAATGTTCAGGAATCAGTACAATTAACCCATACCTCCCATCATTCACCAACAAACAAGTGGGCCCCGAGTATTTGAACAATCTCGGTAGAAGTCCACTAGATCAAGCTACATACCAAATATCAAAGACCTGGGCCTTCTGGTTTCAGACAAGTTTTTTTAAAGGTTTTCCCTTCGTATCTCTACGGAAAACATGTGGGATCCAGTGCGGGGCCATTTTTTTGCTCCGGGACTATAAATTGAATAATCTTGGTAGAGGTCCACTAGATGAAGCTACATATCAAATATCAAAGGCCTGGGCCTTCTCGTTTCGGACAAGAGGATTCTTAAAGGAGTTCCCTATATAAGTCTATGTAAAACTAGTGGGCCCAGGGCGGGGCCATTTTTGGCCACAAGGCTATAATTTGAGCAATCTTTGTAGAGGTCCACTAGAAAAAGCTACATGCCAAATATCAAAGACCTGGAATTTCTGGTTTCAGACAAGAAGATTTTAAAGGGTTTTCCCTATATGGGTCTACGTAAAACATGTGACCCCTAAGGCGGGGCCAACTGTGATCCCAGAGCGATAATATGAATAACTTTGGTAGAGGTCCATTAGTTGAAGCTTCATACAAAATATCAAAGAACTGGGACTTCTGTTTCAGACAATATTTTTAAAGGCTTCCCTATATAAGTCTTAAGACAAGAAGCTTTTTAAAGGGTTTCCCTATGTATGTCTATGTGAACCCAGTGGGCCTAACCCCAGGGCCATTTTTGGCCCCAGGGCTATTATTTGAACAATCTTGGTAGATGTCATCTAGAAGTAGCTTCATAACAAATACTGAAGACCTGGGCCTTTTGGTTTCAGACATGAAGATTTTAAACTGGTTTCCCTATGAATGTCTATGTAAACCCAGTGGACCCCGCCAAGGGGCCATTTTTGCCTGAGGGTTATGATTTAAACAATTTTGGTAGAAGTCCACTAGAAAGAGCTTAATACCAAATATCAATCAAAGACTAGAGCCTTCTAGTTTCAGACATGAAGATTTTAAAATGTTTTCCCTATGTATGTCTATGTAAACCCACTGGGCCCTGTCCCTGGGCCATTTCGGACCCCAGGGCTTTAATGTGAACAATTTTGGTAGAGATCTACTAGATGAAGTTTCAAACCAAATATCAAAGATCTGGGCCTTCTGACCTCAGACAAGAAGATTTTGTAAAGTTTTTTTTCCTATATACATCTGTGTAAACCCAGTGGGTCCCGCCACGGGGCTATAAACGACCCCAGGGCTATGATTTGAACCATCTTGGTAGAGGTCCACTGGAAGAAGCTTTATTCCAAATATCAAACACCTGGGCTTCTGGTTTCAGACAATAAGATTTTTAAAGGCTCTTCCTATACATAAGTCTATGTAAACAGTGGGCCCCGCGCCGGGGCCATTTTGGACCCAGGGCTATACTTTCATACCAAATATAGAAGAAATATTGGAGTGTGCCTTCTGCAGCTGGTTTCAGACAAGAAGATTTTTAAGGGTTTTTCCTATAAAAGTCTATAAAAACAAATTGGGCCCCGCCCCGGTGCAACTTTTGGCAAGGAATACACCACAGAACTTGAAAATATGAAGCCTATTCCTGCTATTGCTCTGCAGAGCATGCGAGCACTCTGGGAAAATATATAGTGTGCCCAGCGTGGAGCGAGGCCAACAGTGGTCTTATAGATGCTCTGTTCCCAGCACAGTGCGTGCGAGCACTCTGGAAGCATATATAGTGTGCCCGGCATGGGGAGAGGCCAACAATGGTTTTATAGTTGTTCTGTTAAGAGCACAGAGCATGCGAGCACTCTTGAAATATATATAGTGTGCCCAGCATGGCGCGAGGCGAACACTGGTCTTATAGTTGTTCTGTTCCCAGCACAGAGCATGAAAGCACTCTGGAAATATATAAAATGTGTGTCCAGCGTGGAGCGAGGCCAACAATGGTTTTACAGTTGTTCTGTTTCCAGCAGAGAGCATGCTAGCTATCTGGACATATAAAAAGTGTGCCCAGCGTGGAGCGAGGCCAACAATGGTCTTATAGTTGTTCTGTTCCCAGCGCAGAGCATGCGAGCACTCTGGAAATATATATAGTGTGCCTAGCGTGGAGCGAGGTCGGCAATGGTCTTATAGTTGTTCAGTTCCCAGCACCGAGCATGCGAGCGCTCTTGAAATACATATAGTGTGCCTAGCGTGTATCGAGGCCAACAATGGTCTTATAGTTGTTCTGTTCACAGCACAGAGCATGCGAGCGCTCCGGAAATATATATAGTGTGCCCAGTGCGGAGCGAGTCCAACAAAGGTCTCATATTTGTTCTGTTCCCAGCACAGAGCATGCGAACACTCTGGAAATCTATATACTGTGCCCAGCGTGGAGCGAGGCCGGCAATGGTTTATAGTTGTTCTGTTCCATGCACGGATCATTCGAGCACTTTGGAAATATATATAGTGTGCCCAGCGTAGATCGAGGCCGGCAATGGTCTTATAGTTGTTCTGTTCCCAGCACAAGAGCAAACGAGCACGCTGGACATATATATAGTGTGCCCGGTTTGGTGCGAGGCCGGGAATGGTTGTATAGTTGTTCTGTTCCCAGCACAGGCCATGCCAGCACTCTGGAAATATGTACATGTATAGTGTGCCCAGCGTGGAGCGGGGCCGGCAGTGGTCTTATAGTTGGTCTGTTCCCAGTACAGGCGAAGCGAGCACTCTGGAAATATAGATAGTGTGCGTAGCGTGGAGCGAGGCCAACAATTGTCTTATAGTGTTCTGTTCACTGCACAGAGCATGTGAGCACTCTGGAAATATATATGGTGTGCCCAGCATGGAGCGAGGCCAACAATGGTCTTATAGCTGCTGTGTTCCCAGCACAGAGCATGCGAGCACACCGGAAATATATACTGTGTGCCCAGCGTGAAGCGAGGCCAACAATGGTCTTATATTTGTTCTGTTCCCAGCACAGAGCATACGAGCACTCTGGAAATATATATATACTGTGCCCAGCGTGGAGCTAGTGCGGCAATGGTTTATAGTTATTCTATTCCAAGCACATAGCATTCGAGCATTTTGGAAATATATATATAGTGTGCCCAGCGTTGAGCGAGGCTGATAATGGTCTTATAATTGTTTTGTTCCCAGCAGAGAGCATGCGAGCACTCTGAAAATATATATAGTGTGCCCGGCGTGGAGCGAGGCCGGCAATGGTTTTATAGTTGTTCTGTTCCCAGCACAGAGCATGCCAGCACTCTGGAAATATATATAGTGTGCCCAGCGTGGAGCGGGGCCGGCAATGGTATTATAGTTGTTCTGTTTGCGAGCACTCTGGAAATATAGATAGTGTGCCCAGCGTGGAGCGAGGCCAACAATGGTCTTATAGTTGTTCTGTTCCCAGCACAGAGCATGCGAGCGCTCTGGAAATATATATAGTGTGCCCAGCGTGGAGCGAGGCCGGCAATGGATTTTTAGTTGTTCTGTTCCCCGCACAGACATAGGCCTCGCTCCACACTGGGCACGTTTTATTTTCTTCCGGTGCTCTAGCTTGCTCTGTGCTGGGCACGCTATGTTTTCTTCCGGGACGCTGGATTGCTCTCTGCTGGCACGGTGCAACGAAGTACGCTATATAGGCCCTATATACTTCCGGTGCGCCAATTCTCGGGGTATAGGTCTTATATTTCTTCGTGTCTAGCACAGCTCCCGCTCCAGTAGAATGCGTAACGTGCCCAGCGTGGAGCAAGGGCAGGTTGTTCCGTATTCAGCGCAGAGCAAGAAACAAATTCAGTATAATAACGAACGCAGAGTGGAGTAAGGGCAGGAATATGTCTTAAAGTTCTCCGCTCACAGCACAGAGCAAGTGACTGCTCCAGTACAATATGCAACGTTCCCAGCGTGGAGCAGGGACAAGAATAGATAACATCCAATAGAACACGTGACGTCCCCAGCGTGGAGCAAGGCAAGAAATAGGTCTTTCTTATTGTTGATCCGTGCCCAGCACAGAGCAAGTGACCGTTTCACTATAGTACGTAACGTGCTCAGCTTGGAGCAAGTGCAGGTTTAGGTCTTAAGTTGCTCCGTGCTCCGTGCTCCTGAATGCTTCAGTATAATATATACTGAAAGTTCCCAGCATGGAGCAAGGGCAGGAATGTATAATAGTTATTCCGTGCCCAGCACAGACCAAGCGACCGCTCCCATGCAAGCACAGCCACACTTCATCTTAATTTGTGTTCACTTTGAAGTAGTATTTGAAGCTGAAATGTTTCCAACATGTAAGGCCCTATATAGTCGGTAGAAAAAGTTTTAACTTGTAAAAACTATACCGAGTTAAAATAGATTTTTCTTGACTTGAAAAACGGTTTGGTGTATAATCAAGACTTATTTATTGACGATATGATATGACAATTTTATATTCACAAAACAATATATATATATATTAGTCACTATGTATTTTTAAGTAAGGCTGGTGCCTCATGGCCGATAAGTATTCGATTAAATACGAACAAAAAAAAACTACCACGATTAAAACAACACTCTTGAAAAAAATATTGTTTATTTTTGGAATTTATTTTTCACATTGTTGAAAGTCAAACGCAGACATTAGCTGTTTAACATGAAATAACCTTTTCTTGTGGTTCCGATTCTATTGTTGTCTCCCTTGCCAGGTTCAAGCATCAACTTTTGCTAATGATAACTTGAAAGTGACAAGATGCATGCTCTCCAATCGTATTTCTATAAAGTATAATAGGCTACATCTACATCGTTACATTAAATCGTCATAATTTGACTTCTACTCAACGGGAGCTAATAAATTGACAATGATAAATTTATATAACTATTGCTTCAAAGTATAGCTGCAACTGCAGGAAAAGAGTGTGTCCTAGGTGGAGCAAATGAGGTGCCCAGCATGGATCGCCGGCCTGTCCTTGCTCCACGCTGGGGACGTTGCATATTGTATTGGAGCAGTCGCTTCTCTGTGTTGTGAGCGGAGAAGCTCTAAAACTCATTCCTCCCTTGCTCCACGCTGGGAACGTTTCGCATTCTACTGGACACTTTGACAGTACTATCTCAGCAGTCGCTTCCTCTTTGCCGGAAACATAGCGGCTATAAGCTCTTTTTCTGCACTTGCTCCACGCTGGGAACGTTACGTGTCCTACTGGATCGGTCGCTAGCTCTTTTGCTAGGTACAGAGCAAGTATAATACCTTTTCCTGCTTATGCTCCACGCTGGGAGCGGTACATATTCTACTGGATCTGTCGCACGCTCTGTGCGACAACGCCATTAAGATTGTGAAAGTGCCCAGCGTGGAGCAGTGGCAAGAGTAGGCATAACAGTCGCTCCACCTCCGGCACAATTCAAGCGACCTGGCCAGCACAGAGCATGCGAGCACTCTGGAAATATATGTAGTGTGCCCAGCGTGGAGCGGGGCCGGCAATGGTCTTATAGTTGTTCTGTTCCCAGCGCCGACAATGCGAGCACTCTGGAAATATAGATAGTGTACCTAGTGTGGAGCGAGGCAAACAATTGTCTTATAGTGTTGTGTTCCCAGCGCAGATCATGCGAGCAGTCTGGAAATATATATGGTGTGCCCAGCATTGGGGGAGGTCAACAATGGTCTTATAGCTGTTCTGTTCCCAGTACAGAGCATACGAGCATGCGAGCACTCTGGAAATATATATAGTGTGCCCAGCGTGGAGCGAGGCCGGCAATGGTCTTATAGTTGTTCTGTTCCCAGCACAGAGGATGCGGGCACTCTTGAAATATATATAGTGTGCCCAGCGTGGAGCGAGGCCGCAATGATCTTTAAGTTGTTCTGTTCCACGCACAGGGCATGCAAGCACACTAGAAATATATATAGTGTGCCCAGCGTGGAGCGAGGCTGGCAATGGTTTTATAGTTGTTGTGTTCCCAGCACAGAGCATGTGAGCACTCTGGAAATATATATAGTGTTCCCAGCGGGGAGCGAGGTCGGCGATGGTTTAATAGTTGTTCTGTTTCCAGCACAGAGCATACGAGCACACTGGAAAGATATATAGTGTGCCCAGCGTGGAGCGAGGCCGGCAATGCTTTTATAGTTGTTCTGTTCCCAGCACAGAGCATGCGAACACTCTGGAAATGTATATAGTGTGCCCAGCGTGGAGCGAGGCCGGCAATGGTCATAAAGTTGTTCTTTTCCCAGCACAGAGGATGCGGGCACTCTGGAAATATATATAGTGTGCCAAGCGTAGAACGAGGCCGTCAATGGTCTTATAGTTGTTCTGTTCCAAGCACAATGCATGCGAACACTCTGGAAATATACATAGTGTGCCCAGCGAGGAGCGAGGCCGGCAATGGTCAGATAGTTTTTCTTTTCCCAGCACAGAGCATGCTAGCATTCTGGAAATAAATATAGTGTGCCCAGCGTGGAGCGAGGCCAACAATGGTCTTATATTTGTTCAGTTTCCAGCACAGAGCATGCGAGCATTAATATTCTGGAAAATATATATAGTGTACCAAGCATGGAGAGAGGCCAACAATGGTCTTAAAGCTGTTCTGTTCCCAGCACAGAGCATGCGAGCAGTCTGGAAATATATATAGTGTACCCAGCGTGGAGTGAGGCCAACAATTGTCTTATAGTTGTTCAGTTCCAAGCACAGAGCATACGAGCGCTCTGGAATTATATATAATGTGCCCAGCGTGGAGCGAGGCCAACAATGGTCTTATAATAGTTGTTCTGTTCCCAGCAAAGAGCATGCGAGCACTCTAGAAATATATATAGTGTGTCCAGCGTGGAGCGAGGCCAACAATGGTCTTATATTTGTTCTGTTCCCAACACAGAGCATGCGAGCACTCTGGAAATATATATAATGTGCCCAGCGTGGAGCGAGGCCGGCAATGGTTTATAGTTGTTCTATTCCAAGCACGAATCATTCGAGCACTTTGGAAATATATATAATGTGCCCAGCGTGAAGCGAGGCCGGCAATGGTCTTATTGTTGTTCTGTTCCCAGCACAGAGCATGTGAGCACTCTGGAAATATATATAGTGTGCCCGGCGTGGAGCGAGGCCGGGAATGGTTTTATAGTTGTTCTCTTCCCTTCCAGCACAGATCATGTCAGAACTCTGGAAATATAAATAGTGTGCCCAGCGTGGAGCGGGCCGGCAATGGTCATATAGTTGTTCTGTTCCCAGCACAGACAATGCAAGCCATCTGGAAATATAGATAGTGTGCCCAGCGTGGAGCGAGTCCAACAATTGTCTTATAGTGTTGTGTTCCCAGCACAGAGCATGCGAGCACTCTGGAAACATATGTAGTGTGCCCAGCATGGAGGGAGGCCAACAATGGTCTTGTAGTTGTTCTGTTCCCATCACAGAGCAAGCGAGCGCCCTGTTGATATATATAGTGTGTCCAGCGTGGAGCGCGGCCAACAATGGTCTTATAATTGTTCTGTTCCCAGCACAGAGCATGCGAGCGCTCCGGAAATATGTATATTGTGCCCAGCGCGGAGCGAGGCCAACAATGATCTTATATTTGTTTTCTTCCCAGCACAGAACATGCGAGCACTCTGGATATATATATACTGTGCCCAGCGTGGAGCGAGGCGTCAATGGCTTATAATTGTTCTGTTCCAAGCACGGATCATTCGTGCACTTTAGAAATATATATAGTGTGCCCAGCGTGGAGCGAGGCCGGCAATGGTATTATAGTTGTTCTGTTCCCAGCACAGAGCATGCGAGCACTCTGGAAATATATATACTGTGCCAATCGTGGAGCGAGGCCGGCAATGGCTTATAATTGTTCTGTTCCAAGCACGGATCATTCGTGCACTTTGGAAATATGTATTGTGTGCCCAGCGTGGAGCGAGGCCGGCAATGGTATTATAGTTGTTCTGTTCCCAGCACAGAGCATGCGAGCACTCTGGAAATATATATAGTGTGCCCGGCGTTGAGCGGGGCCGGCAATTGTCTTATAGTTGTTCTGTTCCCAGCACAGACAATGCGAGCACTCTGGAAATATAGACAGTGTGCCCTGTGTGGAGCGAGGCCAACAATTGTCTTATAGCTGTTCCGTTCCCAGTACAGAGCATGCGAGCACTCTGGAAATATATATAGTGTGCCCAGCGTGGAGCAAGGCCGGAAATGGTCTTATAGTTGTTCTGTTCCCAGCAAAGAGCATGCGAGCACTCTGGAAATATATATAGTGTGCCCAGCGTGGAGCAAGGCCGGAAATGGTCTTATAGTTGTTCTGTTCCAAGCACAGAGGAGGCGGGCACTCTGGAAATATATATAGTGTGCCCAGCGTGGAGCGAGGTCAACAATGGTCTTATAGTTGTTCTGTTCCCAGCAAAGAGCATGCGAGCACTCTGGAAATATATATAGTGTGCCCAGCGTGGAGCAAGGCCGGAAATGGTCTTATAGTTGTTCTGTTCCAAGCACAGAGGAGGCGGGCACTCTGGAAATATAGAAAGTGTGCCCAGTGTGGAGCGAGGCCAACAATTGTCTTATAGCTGTTTTTGTTCCCAGTACAGAGCATGCGAGCACTCTGGAAATATATATAGTGTGCCCAGCGTGGAGCGAGGCCAACAATGGTCTTATAGTTGTTCTGTTCCCAGCAAAGAGCATGCGAGCACTCTGGAAATATATATAGTGTGCCCAGCGTGGAGCGAGGCCGGCAATGGTCTTTACGTTGTTCTGTTCCCCGCACAGAGCATGCAAGCACACTATATATATAGTGTGCCCGGCACGGAGCGAGGCTGGCAATGGTTTTATAGTTGTTGTGTTCCCAGCACAGAGCATGTGAGCACTCTGGAAATATATATAGTATGCCCAGCGGGGAGCGAGGTCGGCGATGGTTTAATAGTTGTTCTGTTTCCAGCACAGAGCATACGAGCACTGGAAATATATATAGTGTGCCCAGCGTGGAGCGAGGCCGGCAATGCTTTTATAGTTGTTCTGTTCCAAGCACAGAGCATGCGAACACTCTGGAAATATAAATAGTGTGCCCAGCGTGGAGCGAGGCCGGCAATGGTCTTACAGTTGTACTGTTCCCCGCACAGAGCATGCAAGCACACTAGAAATATATATAGTGTGCCCAGCGTGGAGCGAGGCTGGCAATGGTTTTATAGCTGTTGTGTTCTCAGCACAGAGCATGTTAGCACTCTGGAAAAATATATATAGTGTTCCCAGCGGGGAGCGGGGTCGGCGATGGTTTAATAGTTGTTCTGTTTCCAGCACAGAGCATACGAGCACTCTGGAAAGATATATAGTGTGCCCAGCATGGAGCGAGGCCGGCAATGCTTTTATAGTTTTTCTGTTCCCAGCACAGAGCAGGCGAACACTCTGGAAATATATATAGTGTGCCCAGCGTGGAGCGAGGCCGGCAATGGTCTTATAGTTGTTCTGTTCCCAGCACAGAGGATGCGGGCACTCTGGAAATATATACAGTGTGCCAAGCGTGGAGCGAGGCCGGCAATGGTCTTTAAGTTGTTCTGTTCCCCGCACAGAGCATGCAAGCACACTAGAAAAATATAAAGTGTGCCCAGCGTGGAGCGATGCTGGCAATGGTTTTATAGTTGTTGTGTTCCCAGCACAGAGCATGTGAGCACTCTGGAAATATATATAGTGTGCCCAGCGGGGAGCGGGGTCGGCGATGGTTTAATAGTTGTTCTGTTTCCAGCACAGAGCATACGAGCACTCTGTAAAGATATATAGTGTGCCCAGCGTGGAGCGAGGCCGGCAATGCTTTTATAGTTGTTCTGTTCCCAGCACAGAGCATGCGAACACTCTGGAAATATACATAGTGTGCCCAGCGAGGAGCGAGGCCGGCAATGGTCAGATAGTTTTTCTTTTCTCACCACAGAGCATGCGAGCACTCTGGAAATATATATTGTGTGCCCAGCGTCGTGTAAACCACTTAGAGATTCTAAGCCTGTCCAGGAACCGCGGTGCGAGGCGGACCGTCCATGCAAATAAACATTGGGCGACATAACTTGAGATGTCATTCCATCTCAATGTCGGGTAAAAAAAACCCCACAAAATTGGATGCAAGGTTCTAAAACGACCTTTACACTTTTGACGGGGACGTTAAACCTCAAATCACACACTAAAAACAATACGACTCGTAAAGAAACGGCAGGAATAGCCGCATGGTATATATAGTGTGTAGCTAATTCTAATCCCGCTTGACGCAAACTATATATATTAAATGAATCTTATAAGCATGCTGTGGTAACCTTGCATCCGTTTGCAATACTTTGAGTAACATTTGTCTGCCCAAGTCAATCTAAACATTGAGCAATAGGCATACAAACCAATATATGATGCAAACAAATTCAGGATAATCAAATATAAATCAGATCGTTTACGAATTTCCATAAAATAACACGTTAAGTCCACCAATAAAACAAGGGAAACAACTCAAATAAGTAACGTTGCTACAAGTAAAAGCTTAAATATAAAAAAGCTCATATTTTGCTCTCAGACCCTCACGGGTCTAAATTCGCTCCATGTCCAGAACTGTTAACGCAAACGCTCCAGTTCGATTGCTAACACACCCAGCATTGAGCAAGGGCTGAAAAGGGTCTTATAGTCGCTCCATCAATAGCACCGTTAAAGCAAACCCACCAGTTTGATAGGGGTAGAAATAGGGAGAAATAGGTCTTACTAAAGTCATTTGATGTTGAGCAGAGTTCAAGAGATTGCTTCAGTACGACTACTTACTTGCCCATCGTGGAGAAAGGACAGCCTAATAGGTCTAACAGTCGCTACAATCCAGCATATTTCAAGCAAACGACCCAGTACGACTGCTACGTGCCCAGCGTGGAGCAATGACAAGAACAAGTGTTATAGTTGCTCCTCGCCTAGCACAGTTTAAGCGAACGCTAGAACTCTGGTACGACTACTAACGTGCCCAACAGCTCAGGATTATTAAGGTCCTGTAGTTTAATGGTCTCGATACGGGTGGGTTAATATGAAATTAATAAATCAACCGTTCTATTGGACACAAAGGAGTGGCCGTTCTGGGCGTGGAGGTGCCCAGCATGGAGAACCGGCATTATTGGAAAGTTCCCAGCGTGGAGCGAACGGACAGAACCTGATATACATTTAAAACTGTTTTGCAATGAAAGGCCAGGTTTTTTTTTCTGCGGATACTCAGGTTTTTCAAACAATTCTTATTAACGATAGTGAAAGGGCCTAAAAACAAAACTGTTAGTAACTTAAAAAGTAACAATTGCGATTCGCCCCGGTAATGTAAAACAAATTGAACCAGTCTAGTATAACTGAAACTGCAATTTTCGAGCGTCTCCACGGTGGAGCAAAACGTTCCCTGCGTGGAGGTGCCCAGGATGGAGTGCCGGCATTACACCCTACTCGAAAAATCTTCTTCTCTGAAACCGCAAGGCCCAGGTCTTTGATATTTGGTATGAGGCTTCATCTAGTGGACCCCTACCAAGATTGCCCATTTCTGCCATTCCCGCCCCCCCCCCCCCCCGCCCGCCCGATTGTTCACATTATAGTGCTTGGGCAAAAAATGCCCCCGCTCTGGGGCCCTTTGGTTTTACATGGGCTTATATATAGGGAAAATCTTTAAAAATTTTCTTCTCTGAAACGGTAAGGCCCAGGTCTTTGATATTTGGTATGAAGCTTCATCTAGTGGACCCCTACCAAGATTGTTCAAATTATAGTGCTGGGGCCAAAAATGCCCCCGCCCCGGGACTCTTTGGTTTAACATTGGCTTATATAGGGAAAATCTTTTAAAATCTTCTTCTCTGAAACCGCAAGGCCCAGGTCTTTGATATTTGGTATGAAGCTTCATCTAGTGGACCCCTACCAAGATTGTTCAAATTAAAGTGCTGGGGCCAAAAATGCCCCCGCTCTGGGGCCCTTTGGTTTTACATGGGCTTATATAGGGAAAATCTTTTAAAATTTTCTTCTCTGAAACCGTAAGGCCCATGTCCTTGATATTTGGTATGAAGCTTCACCCCACAAGCTCCCCCCCCACCCCCGCCCAGGGTCCTTTTGGTTTAACATGGGCTTATATAGGGAAAATCTTTAAAAAGTTTTTTCTCTGAAACCGCAAGGCCCAGGTCTTTGATATTTGGTATGAAGCTTCATCTAGTGGACCCCTACCAAGATTGTTCAAATTAAAGTGCTGGGGCCAAAAATGCCCCCGCTCTGGGGCCCTTTGGTTTTACATGGGCTTATATAGGGAAAAGTTTTTAAAATCTTCTTCTCTGAAACCGCAAGGCCCAGGTCTTTGATATTTGGTTTGACGCTTCAGCTAGTGGACCCCTACCAAGATTGTTCAAATTATAGTGCTCGGGCAAAAAATGCTACCGCTCTGGGGCCCTTTGGTTTTACATGGGCTTATATAGGGAAAATCTTTAAAAATTTTCTTCTCTGAAAATCGTAAGGCCCATGTCTTTGATATTTGGTATGAAGCTTCATCTAGTGGACCCCTACCAAGATTGTTCAAATTACAGTGCTGAGGCAAAAAATGCCCCCGCTCTGGGGCCCTTTGGCCCATGTAAAACCAAAAGGCCCAGCCCCCCCCCCTGGGCCTTTTGGTTTTACATGGGCTTATATAGGGAAAATCTTTAAAAATCTTCTTCTCTGAAACCGCAAGGCCCAGGTCTTTGATATTCGATATGAAGCTTCACCTAGTGGACCCCTACCAAGATTATTCAAATTATATCCCTGGGCCAAAAATGCCCCCACTCCGGGGACCTTTGGTTTTACATAGACTTATATATGGAAAATCTTGAAAAATCTTCAAGGCCCAGGTCTTTGATATTTGGTATGAAGCTTCATCTAGTGAACCCCTACCAAGATTGTTCAAATTAAAGTGCTGGGGCCAAAAATACCCCTGCCCCGGGGCCTTTTGATTTTACATGGGCTATAGGGAAAATCTTTTAAAAATCTTCTTCTCTGAAATCGCTAGGCCCAGGTCTTTGATATTTGGTATGAAGCTTCACCTAGTGGACCCCTACCAATATTGTTCAAATTAAAGTGCTGGGGCAAAAAATGCCCCCGCTCTGGGGCCCTTTGGTTTTACATGGCTTATATAGGGAAACTCTTTAAAAATCTTCTTTTCTGAAACCACAGGGCCCAGGTCTTTGATATTTGAGATGAAGCTTCACCTAGTAGACCCCTACCAAGATTGTTCAAATTATTGCCCTGGGGCCAAAAATGCTCCCGCTCCGGGGCCCTTTGGTTTTACATAGACTTATATGGGGAAAATCTTTAAAAAAATTCTTCTCTGAAACCGTAAGGCCCATGTTTTTGATATTTGGTATGAAGCTTCATCTAGTGGACCTCTACCAAAATTGTTCAATTATAGCCCTGAGACCAAAAATGCCCCCACCTCGGGGCCCTTTGGTTTTTCATAGACTTATATAGAGAACATCTTTAAAAATCTTCTTCTCTGAAACCACAAGGTCTAGGTCTTTGATATTTGGTATGAAGCTTCATCTTGTGGACCTCTACCAAGATTGTTCAAATTATAGCCCTGAGACCAAAAACACTCCTGTCTCGGGGGCCCTTTTGTTTTACATAGACCTATAGAGGGAAAATCTTTAAAAATCTTCTTCAGTGAAACCACAAGGCCTAGGTCTTTGATATTTGGTGTGAAATTTCATCTAGTGGACCTCTATTAAGATTGTTCAAATTATAGGCTATTAGTCCTGGGGCCAAAAATGCCCCCGCCCCGAGATCCTTTGGTTTTACACAGACTTATGTAGGGAAATCTTTAAAAATCTTCTTCTCTGAAACCACTAGGCCCATGCCTTTGATATTTGGTATGGAGCTTCATCTAGTGGACCTCTACCAAGATTGTTCAAATTATAGCCCCTGCCCCGGGGCCCTTTGGTTTCACATAGACTTATATATAGAGATAATCTTTGAAAATCTTCTTCTCTGAAACAGCAAGGCCCAGGTCTTTGATATTTGGTGTGAAGCTTCATCTAGTGGACCTCTATCAAGATTGTTTAAATTATGGCACTGAGGCCAAAAATGCCCCCGCTCCGGGGCCATTTGGTCTTACATAGGCTAATGTAGGGAATATTTTTAAAAAATCTTCTTCTCTGAAACCCCAAGGCCCAGGTCTTTGATATTTGGTGTGTAGCTTCATCTAGTGGACCTTTGCCAAGATTGTTCAAATTATAGCCTTTGTTGATATTTGGTATGAAGCTTCACCTTTTTAGACCTCCCTCAACATTATGCACATTGTAGACCTGGAGTCAGTAATGGCCCACCCCGAGGCCCACTTGTTACTCTATCATATGGATCAGGTGAGCGATCCAGGGCCATTATGGCCCTCTTGTTGCTTTACCCCCTGTTTATGAAATAGACTGAGTAAAGTTGCCTTGTCCTCCATATTTTTTCCAGTCTATTGAGTGAGAAGACAATTAATGGTGACCTCCAGACTGATTTGCAGTCTACCAAAGCGCTGGTAACATCACTCCAAAATGAGCTAACAGCTGCCCGACATCAGATAGCTCTACTGCAGAATGATGTAAACAATACAAAGATCAAGCAAGTAAACGATGGCAAGACAGTTGCCAACACGCTTCGGGCTTTACAAACTGACATCGATCAAATGAAAAATCAAACGGGTAAGCTTCTAAATGTAAAGGCGTGGGAACATGCATTACAATTGAGCCAGCGCACGACAAAACCTACAATAAGCCACGTGCGCCCAGCGAAGACTCAGATCAGACTGCTCATCTGCACAGTCTGATCAGAGCCTTCGCTGCGCGCTCTAAGGATAGCTAAGGGTCCCATGCTCCTTTAAGCAGCAAGAGAAGTCTCTGGTTATACTATATGGATGCGCAGGCTGATCTGATTCTTCGCTGGGCGCACATGCAAATTGTAGGAAATGCTGTGCCCCCACTCAATTTATTTTGGCGTCGATTGTTTATCAATCGATCCAAAGTTATACTGCGTAGAAGCTTTTCAATGCTAAAGCCCATGTGACCATTAGTTAATTGTCGGGATATCAAGGTATATCCAGACACGTTATTCTTATCACTGTGAGGTCTGGGGTCTGGACTGGAATCATGTTTTGGTTTGACTAACAGTGTGCATTCAGATCAGACGTCACAAAACGCGGCGTCTGACCAGGATCTACATTGTTTGCTTACAGTACATGAATGTTAGAGTTAAACAAAATGTTAACAGCTTAAGTCACCGTAAGGATCATTTTTTCAACAATCGACCAACCGGTGATGTTAGTGCTTTGATTTTACTGGTAAACATTATTTTATCATATGACGTCGTTGATAAACAGTGGACAACGTCGTGTGATTAAGAATTGAATTATATTTTTCTGTTCATGAAAGTATGAACGCAGTGGGTCGCGTGCAAAGTAAATGAACTCCGAAGGGGTTCATATAAATAAAAATCAAAAATGAGTTCCTTTAAGAGCAATAAAAACATTCATAAGAAAGAAGATGGGTCATACTACGTAGTTTCGGCTAATAAAGCCTCATCAGTGACCCTGTAATAATCCGGCAACGAAAGCCAGAGGAAGCATACTGCAATTTTGCGAATTTCGAATAGGCAGTCGATTCAAAGACTGATATAAATCAAAATGAGGTCCAAATAATTAAAAAACCTGTATAGAATTTGAGTCTAAACTAATAATAAACTTTTCACGCTGTATTTTTTTTTTTTTGTTTGTTTGTTTGTTTGTTTTTTTGTTTTTTTTTTTTGCTACAAGAGCGGAACAGCGTCGACTGTTTAGTTCTATTATTTAGATGGCTTCCATGTTGGCCAACTTGAAAATCTTCAAACCACACCAAGATGAATTGAGCCGAAACTTGGTGGAACGCATTGGGGGTGACATGGGAATACAAACTTCTTTATATCTTTCTGTTCTGATATCTGGCATCTTGAAAAGCTTCAAACCATATCTGCTACAGAATGGTCTGTTGCATAGAGTTGAAATTGCTGGGGGGCATTTGGATGACACGGAGATTCAAAATTGCTAAAATTATTGCACTGTGATACCCCAGATGGCGGCATTCTTGAAATACTTCAAAGCGCCTGTATAGTAATTGTGTATAAGATTTACATGTAGGGGCAGCTGAGGTGTTGTCAGGATATGTCAAACTCGCTGAGTCCACAGAAAGATACGGTATTGTAGCTTTTTTTCGCAAGCGACCATATACACCTTGGCTTTGTTTGTGTAACATTTGTATTCACATGATTTGTTGACTTTATTTACTTCTTTGATAACAGAACATGCTAAAGGCAGGTGTAAACGATAGCTCTGACCTGCCAAACTATACACTTCCACTCTGCATCAACATCATCTCTTCCTGAACCCTAAATCAGACTAAGCTGTTCAGAAACTTAATCAGAAGCATCAAGATAACATGCAGATTCAGAATTGCTAAAGGTAATGTGATCTGATAGACAAAATGGCCACCTATATCACCAGCCTCCTCCAGGTGAGGGATTCTTACCCACTTGGGCCTCTAGTTGCAATTGGCATATCTATGAAAGTATATAAGATAAATGAATGAAACGTGATACAATGAGTAATTGCAGAATTTAAGAACCATAACCATGTCTGCAGTATTTAAGGAGTTACCATCCTTCTTTTGTTTGTTTGATTTGAGGTTTACGTCCGCATCAACGCTGTAAAGGTCACTCCTTCCAATTGTGTGGGTCTTTTACCCGACGTTGAGATGAAATGACATCTCAAGCCCTGTCGCCCAATGAAACCTATAGGGTTTATAAGCTTGGGCGGTCAGACTCGCACCGCTTTGTCTGAACAGGCTTAGATCCTCTAAGCGGTTTATCAGTATTCGTGTGCGGGTCGAATTTAGCTCTGCGTGGAAGCATCATGCAGCCCATATATTTCTTCAAGCCCCGATGGGCGGGGGCCGTACTATCCTTCTTAATGTTTGCAATAAAAAGCTTGTCCGGAGCATATCTCTGAAAGTATGAAATATCATCAAATTCTGCTAAGTTAGCTAAGCGAAGAAAGCACGGTAACATTACGAAACCACGCCTATACAAATACATTGTTAACTTTACCGCCGAAAATACGAAAATTTTAAGACGAAAAATTGTGATATGTTTTATTATTTCTGCTCAAAATATAGATTGTGGGTGCCCGTTAGAACCGCCTCATCGAGGCGGTTCTAACGAGTACCCACAATCTATATTTTGGAGCAGAAATAAGAAAAATAAGGGTTACCCCTCAAAATCACAGTTTTGCTGTATAAAACTGTGGTTTAAGGAGTCAGAATTATATAGGCGTGTTTTCGTGATGAGTCGGGACAGAGGTTTCATGAAAGGACAGGACCCTGATCACTCTGTTTCTTCTTTCTCCAGATGTATGGCCTGGGGTTACACCGTTTGTTCTTTGCTCAGAAAAGTACAGTAAAATCCCGCTATAAAGACCACCTGAATTTAACACTAAATCTGCTTTTAAAAGCTTATTTCTTAGTTTTCATTCATACTGCCTTTGTGTTTTCTGCATGCAGTGTCCTCTGGTCAGAGACAACCTTTGGGACTGTTCAAAAGTGGTCTTTAAGACCACTTTTGAACAGTCCCAAAGTTGGTCTTAATAGAGGAGTTTTACTGTATTTCAAAATGTCGCGTCGGCTGAAACAAAAAAAAAAAAAAAAAACAGCATGCAGCACGTTAAGGGTAGATGCATTTTCGGTAGAGCTCAATTTATGGCAGCCAACATAAACAGTGAAAAGTTGTCTCTTTTGTAAATTTTATTGTGTATGCATTCGCTCCAGAAATGGCATCACGTTAACAAGTCCGTGAAATGAACACCCCCCCTCCCTTAAACCCCACCTTATATATAGACAACTGGGGTTTAGGGGTATATATTATTTTTCTTATTTCTAATCAAAGACATAGGTTGTGGGTACTCGTTAGAACCGCCTCAATGAGGCGGTTCTAACGAACACCCACAAACTATGTTTGCAATATAAATAAGAAAAATATCACGGATTTTCACCAGAAAAGCAGCCATTTTGGAGATGTGAAAAATTGCACTATGTCGCGTAATGTTTTGTGTTGTTTTTCAGACAGAGTGTGCTATTTCTCGCTCAGGAATGTGGTAACAGCATCAATAACAGCAACAAGAAGGCTCAAGTTTTCTACAGTTTTGGAAAACTATGGCGACAGCTACGACACGGCCTCGGGGACATTTGTAGCCCCATATGACGGGGCCTATATTTTCACCCTTACTCTCGGAGTGATGACGGACACCTACACTAGTTGTTATATTGTGAAGAATAGGTTTACATACCTCGTCGAGGCGTTCACTTCTGTGGCGGTCGGTTTTCTTCTGTTGCTAGTTCGACAATTGTTGAGTTAGTAAAGGGAGATTATATCAGTGTGGGAAATTGTCATGGCAACGGAACGTTTAGTTCATATAAAACGTCCTTTTCGGGTGGACTATTGAATGCATATTAACCCTTAAGATGCCAAGAAAAGCTATATCTGAAATTGTCGTCTGTTTATGTCGTCTGCTGCGTCTTCCGTTGCCAACTAAAATATTTTTGAAGTAATACATTCAGTAAAATTGAAATTACCGATACCCATCAGTAAAATGGAATCGTCGTGTTGAGACATTGAAGTTTATTGGGTTGGTATAATTACTTGACAAAGAGGTGTCGTTTTGTTAAAACTTGGGTAAAACTTGATTTTATGAACAAAAATCGCGAATTTATGAATTTATTTTCTAGACAATAACTGGAAAGACATACTTTTAACTAGCAATGCCAATAAAGCGGAGTTAAGTTACAATATTGAATGAAAATCGGACAAATTTTATATCAGACTGGGAAAAAAATTAATGACTTTCTGACCTAAAGTGTAATTTTCTCGAATTCGACAAGCATTTGTTTGCGTTGTAGTTACTACATTTGCGTTTACATCACGAAAATACGCCTATATAATTTTGACACCCTTGAACCCCACAGGGGTAAACCTTATTTTTCTTATTTCTGCTCAAAATATAGATTTTGGGTACTAGTTAGAACCGCCGTATCTAGGCGGTTCTAACTAGTACCCACAATATATATTTTGGAGCAGAAATAAGAAAAATATCACAATTTTTCATCTTAAAATTTTCAAATTTTTGGCGATAACGGTTTCAATGTATTTGTATAGGCGTGTTTTTATAATGAGGTAAAATGTTTATCACAAGCAATAAGCCTTGTCAACCGGCATGCATTTTATAAACAAAATAAAAAAAATAAAAATAAAAATAAAACTTTTTACGACATGCATTTTTGTTTTTACGTCAAAGTTTTTATTTTACAAACCTCAGCTACCATCAAACCTGACATGAAACTTCTCATAGACCTTCTCACTTTGTAAGCACCTTGACCTGGTGACTTTGACCTATATTTTGCGCTCCAGTGACTTTGACCATTTTTACGGCCCCCGCCCTTCGGGGCTTGAAGAAATATATGGGCTACATGATGCTTCCACGCAGAGCTGAATCCGACCCGCACACGAGCACTGGTAAACCGCTTAGAGAATCTAAGCCTGTCCAGGCAAAGCGGTGCGCACGAGTCGGACCGTCCATGCTTATAAACCCTATTGGTTTCCTTGGGCGACAGGGCTTGAGATGTCATTTCATCTCAGTGTCGGGTAAAAGTCCCACAAAATTGGAAGCAGTCTCCAAAATGACCTTTACAGTGTTGACGGGGACGTTAAACCTCAACTCAAACAAACAAACTTTGACCATTACGTCGAAGTTCGACATTTACGTCGAAGTGTTTTATTTTACAAACCTCAGCTATCATCAAACCTTACATGAAACATCTCATAGACCTTCTCACTTTGTAAGCACCTTGACCTGGTGACTTTGACCTATATTTTCCGCTCCAGTGACTTTGACCATTACGTCGAAGTTCGACATTTACGTAGAAGTTTTTATTTTACAAACCTCAGCTGGAGCAGCATGCAGGTGCCCCATGGGGTGCCTAAAAGGCAGACACAGCAACAACTTTTGGACATAATTAAAGAACACTGCCTGGCCCAAGTTGTTAACATACCCACCCGACAAGAAAAGACCCTTGATTTATTGTTTACAAATTCTCCAACCCCAGTAAGCCGAGTTAAGGGGATGCCCCCGATTGGCAAAGCTGATCATGACATAGTCCTTGTTGAGTATGACATAAAAGCTAAACGAATCGGACAAGTCCCGCGTAAAGTTTTGCTCTACAAACGTGCGGATATGGATGGTCTGCGAGACCATATGGCGCGATTTAAGGATTCGTTCCTTTCCTCTGACCTCTCACACATGTCAGTTAATGACCTTGGGTCAGTTTTAAGTCCGAATTAACCACGGCAATGGAAAGGTTTATACCAACTAAAATGACCAAAACAATATATAGGGCACCATGGATCGATAACACGATCAAGCATCTCATCAGAAGACGGAATAGAATGTATTTTCGTGCTCGCAAGTCTAGCAGCCCTGACGTTAAGAACCATTACAAACGGTTCAGAGCACATGTGCAAAAGGTTATAAGAGATGCATATTGGAAGCATGTTTCCAGCATCTTTACCTTTGAAGATGACAATATAGATCCCGATAGTCCCCAAAAGAATGGTAAAGTTAAAAAATTTTGGTCATTCGTAAAGTCCCTGAAAAAGGATGCGTTTGGGATCACTTCGCTAAGGGAAAATGGAATTCTAAAAACAGATGCGCGCGATAAGGCTAATATTTGCAATAAACAGTTTCCATCAGCATTTACGCGTGAAACTGATGGTGAGCTACCATCTAAAGGTGCAAGTCCGTTCCCCTCTATGGGGGACATAACAGTTGACCCCAATGGGGTCGCTAAACTGTTAGGTAAGCTCAAGATACATAAGGCATCTGGGCCCGATGACCTGAATGCCAGGGTACTTAAGGAATGTAGTGCTGAAATATCTCCTGTGTTGGCCTTTATCTTCAATCAATCACTTGCCCAGGGCACTGTACCAGATGACTGGCGACAAGCAAATGTAACCCCGGTCTATAAAAAAGGGGAAAAATATGATGCAGCAAATTATAGACCAGTGTCGCTAACATGCATCTGTTGCAAAACCTTGGAGCATATATTAGTAAGCAACATCAACAAGCACTTAGCCTTTGAGAGCATTCTTGCTGACTGTCAACATGGTTTCCGAAGTCAAAGGTCTTGCGAAACGCAGCTTGTTCAATTTTACCATGACATTGTGAGCAATCTGGATGGGGCCATAAATCGTGGCCACAAACAGACTGACTTGATTATCATGGACTTTGCTAAGGCCTTTGACAAGGTACCTCACAGAAGGCTATTACATAAACTGGAGTACTATGGGATAAGAGGATCCACGCATAGGTGGATTAGCTCATGGCTCTCTGGGCGCTCACAACAAGTTGTACTTGATGGCCAAGCGTCTGATCCAGTCCCTGTTTTATCTGGAGTCCCCCAAGGTTCGGTCCTTGGACCGGTCCTTTTCTTGGTTTTCATTAATGATCTCCCCGATAATATCAGGTCATCGGTCCGTTTGTTTGCTGATGATTGTGTCCTGTATAGGAACATATATTCTCCTTTTGACTGTCTTATTTTACAAGATGACCTGGATCAACTTGCACAGTGGGAGGCCGATTGGCAAATGAAGTTCAATGTGGCCAAATGTCACTCAATGAGAGTGTCACGACACCCTCCGGACAAGCAAATTAAGTTTGACTATACTCTTTACCAGCAAGTTTTGGAGCATGTTCAATCCGCCAAATATCTTGGTATCACCATCACTGACGATCTTGATTGGGGTCAACATGTCTCAGAGATTACATCTAAAGCAACTAGGACTTTGGGATTCCTTAGACGGAACTTGGCTTTTGCACCTAGGCAGACAAAGGATGTTGCATATAAAACATTGGTTCGCCCTCAACTCGAATATGCATCACCCATTTGGCACCCCTATGTTACAACTCAGACTCAGCAGGTGGAGAAGGTGCAGAGGACAGCTGCTCGATGGACCTGTAGGCGATGGCGAAATAGAAGTAGCGTCGGTGACATGCTTAATGAGCTAGAGTGGCCGTCCCTGGAGGCCCGTCGTGAGCAGTCCTCTTTAACCTTCTTCTACAAGATACACTCTGATTCAGTGTCTATTGATAAAGATAGGTACTTGACCCCTGTAACACTGTCGACCCAAACAAGGGCATCAAAATTAAACGACTCACAATATCGTAGATACCAGTCCTATAGTGATGCCCTGAAGAACTCGTTTTTTCCTAGAACTATTCCCCAATGGAATAGTCTTCCCTCCTCTGCGGTGAATGCCAAGTCCGCAGAAGAGTTCAAAGCCCGCACAGTGTAAGATTGGGTCTCAGAGGTATGCGTTTTAGGATACCTCTGTTATGCAGATTGTAAATAGTTTGAAGGACGCATCCAGTGCCTCTCTTTTTTTTCAGCTAAATTCTAAATTTAGCCACCCAATCAACTGAGGTAATGGCCAGATATGACCGACTCAGTATAAGAAGATAGATAGATAGATAGATAGATAGATAGATAGATAGATAGATAGATAGATAGATAGATAGATAGATAGATAGATAGATAGATAGATAGATAGATAGATACCATCAAACCTTACATGAAACATCTCATAGACCTTCTCACTTTGTAAGCACCTTGACCTGGTGACTTTGACCTGTATCTTGCGCTCCAGTGACTTTGACCATTACGTCGAAGTTTGGCATTTACGTCAAAGTTTTTGTTTAAGTAAACTACAAACCTCCGCTACCATCAAACCTTACAGGAAACATCACACTGACCTTCTCACTTTGTAAGCAACTTGACCTGGTGACTTTGACCTATATTTTGTGTCCGTTCGTCCGTCCGTCCGTCTGTTAACATTTACGTCGAAGTTCGACATTTACGTCAAAGTTTTTATTTAAGTCAACTACAAGCTTCAGGTACCATCAAACCTTACATGAAGCATCTCCCTGACCCTCTGACTTTGTAGGCACCTTGACCCGGTGACTTTGACCTATATTTTGCGCTCCAGTGACTTTGACCATTACGTCGAAGTTCGACATTACGTCGAAGTTTGTATTGTAATCAACTATACGACTAAACAACTATCAAACCTTTCATGAAACTTCATCCTAAGCTCCTGACTAGGCAAGCACCTTGACCCGGTGACCTTGACCTATATTTTACGCTCCATTGACTTTGACACAAATTAAGTTGATGTTCCAGATCTTGTCAAAAAAGGCCTACAACCATAAAATCTTGTATAGTGCTTCTCCTAGATGCACTGACTCTGCAGGTACATTGACATGGTGACCTTGGCCTATATTTTACTCTCCACAGACTTTGACACATTTTACGTCGAAGTTCCAGATCTCCTCAAATAAAAGGCTCACAACCATCAAATCTTGCATAATGCTTCTCCTAGATGTACTGACTCTGCAGGTACCTTGACCTAGTGACCATGACCTATATTTTACGCTCCAGCGACTTTGACACATTTTACGTCGAAGTTCCAGATCTCTGCAAATAATAGGCCTACAAACATCAAATCTTGTATAATGTTGCTTCTAGATGTACTGACTGTGCAGGTACCGTGACTTGGTGACCTTGACCTATTTATGGTACTCCATTGACTTTTACACATTTCAGGTTGACATGCCATATCGTCTTAACTATAAGGCCTACAACCACCAAACCTTGCATGGTGCTTCTCTTACATTTACTGACTCTGCGAGTACTTTGACCTGGTGAACTTGACCTATATTATGCGCTCTACTGACTTTAACACATTTTACGTCAATGTTCTATATGTCCAAAAATAAATGGCCTAGAGCCACCAAGCCTTGCATAGTGCTTCTCCTCGATGTACTGATTTGGCACATACCTTGACCTGGTGACCATGGCCTATATTTTTGGTCCACTGACTTTGACATATTTTACATCAACTACCAACTGCTAAGAATGAAATTTACTTATTTAGTAACAACGTTCTGATTGTGGCTCCTGTGACTTTTGCCCCTAGCAGGTGCGACGCCGCTTTCTGCGGAATTCTTGTTTTAATATGTTGTGCGAAAAAGATATTTTAAAAGTTGTGCTCACAAAATATTATCTTGTGCAAACAAGATAATAAGTTGTGCGCACAAGATATTATGTTGTCCGCATAAGATCTATGTTGAGCAAACAAGTTAATATCTTGTGCGCACAAGATATTAAGTTGTGTGAACAAGGTATTATCTTGTGCGCACAAGATAATAACGTGTGCGCACAAGATATTATGTTGTTCGGACAAGATAATAGCTTGTTCGGACAAGATAATATCTTGTGCGCACAAGCTATTATCTTGTGTGCACAAGATATTACATTCTGCAAACAAGATAATAAGTTGTGCGCACAAGATATCATGTGGTCCGATCAAGATCTATGTTCTGCAAACAAGATAATATCTTGTGCGCACAATATATTGTGCGCTCAAGATATTATCTTGTTCGCACAAGACATTAAAAAAATGCATGTCCCTTCCAGGGTTCCGTAATTATTTTTTCATTAACAAAATGATTTGTCTTAAAAAATAGAGGTGCAACAATTTCCCGAAGATAAGCCATTTTATTTAGGCCGTTGGGCAAACATCAGGTAAGCCTGTCTATGCAAAATGTTTATTTGCTTAGCGGAACATTTTTCGCAGGTACGTTCAGGTCATAAAATTATTATTTATATCGTGTAGATTGAAACTATAAATGCATGTAAGTCGGAAATAGAAATTGTTAAGATGAATGTCTCGATAATCTCCACCTTCCAAAAGAAAATATGATTGCTTTTCAAAATAAAGTAGTGCTACACGCATTGTACGCACGTAATGGATGAATGCTTACGATCTATTCATTAGAACAAGAGTAGTGACACCTTTTATTTACATAGCGTCGCTGTTACTCCATGTCATAAGTCGAGGAAAAGGGATAAAATGCGAGGCTTTGCCGAGCATTTTATCCCTTTTCCTCGACGAGGTTAATAAATTTAATAATACATGAGCACGAATTCAAGATTGTATTTATCATATGACATTTTAAATGCATTTTATTCTCGATTGTTTAGAAAAATGTTATTATTCCGCCATTAGTAAACGCGAAGTCTTTAAGGACGTCGTACATGTAACGTTACGGGGCGTATTTAACTAATTTGCATATTTAATCCACTACTGGATTATCGAAATTATTAGATGGCTTTATTACATAATAAGATGGTCACATGTAGTATAACAACACTTGGTAACTGGCGAGCGTTTAACGTCACGACGCCTACCGTGACAACTTCTTTCTTTTTAACTTCCTCAGCGATAAAAACCGATTTAAAGACGTTATACATGTTAAACAGAATCTTACACTCGTGGTCTTTTCATATGAAATTAATGAAAAGAGCCTTCAAACTCGTGGTCATTCCATATGAAATTGATGAAACTCGCCGATGGCTCTTTAAAAATTTCATATGAAATGACCACTCGTGTAAGATCCTCTGTGTAAATAAGTTCTGAAGTTATATCCTTTGGAAGCAAGGAATACACCAAATAAACGAAAATAGCAGACTCGGTTTCATTGAGTCTGTTCATGATCAGTACTGAAATGTGCAACACCGGCCACGCCCTCTAGAACCGGCTTAAGCTGAACTCTATTTTCAAAATGATACCAAATGAACTCAATGATCCCAAAGAACCAGAAAATATAATCTGCACTATGATGATGTACGGGGAGACGTTTTACGGCCGCCACACAGCACAACACAGAGACTGCTCTATAATCATTTTTATTTCCTGTCAACAAACCAATTGTGCAATCAGTAAACATCTGAGGCGTTATTTGTTTAATTTTCTTCTGCTTGTACTTTTGCACGTTTGTCATTTTGACAAATTTGTTGACATCGCCATTTTTTTACATTTAAACCCACTTTGAGAAAATAAAGAGTAGTTTACAAGGGTGTTCACTGCATGGACTTTTTAAGGGGAATTGGAACACCTGGCAGATTTTCCGCCATTTTTCAAAGGGAGACAACTTTCAGGACTTCCTGTTCGCTTTTCTACAAGCCCAGACCCACTGAAAAAGGGTCTACTCTTAAAGGTAAGAATTTGCTCCTGAAGAGCAAATTCTTTCCTTTAAGAGTTGACCCCTATTGACATGGGAGACTAAAACACTTTTGCATGATTGCCTCCCCTGAAGTTGTTCCCATTTCCCTTAAATGATGGGTACATCTTTCCAAGTCAGACGGCAACGAAGTAATCTCAATTTTATATGGACCGCCATGTATATTTATAGCAATTGTTCAGGAATTGTTTCATGCAGTGTTTATATAATCATAGCCTTTCACCCGTTTTACGCCGCCTGCCGGTTTTATTGTTGTTGTTGCCATCAGATAGGTCATGATGATGTGTTGACGTCACCCAAGAATGTTCTTGTTACTTCACATTTAGGAATAAAATAAACCCTGCAGAACAATCGAACTCTTTGAAAAAATATAGAAATAGATTCCCAAAGATTACAGCCTGTATATATCAATGGCACCAAGTAACAATGAGATAAAATGAGATAAAAAAAAAACAACAACGAAAAACAAACAAACAACACCCCCCCCCCCCCAAAAAAAAAAAAAAACAACAACAACAAAAAAAAAAAAAACAATTAACGAACCGCAAGAGGTGATCAAGTTGCAACAGGCACAATTAGTGAAAATTCAATAAACAATAATACAAATCTATAAGCACATATGTATGACATAAGAGCCCCGTCACGGCGGTAAAGCATTAGAACCCCCGCCTTGGGACGGTAACTAACTGCTAGCGAGAAGCGCTGGGGAGTTGAACTCGATTCTATGGGCTCAACCTTCAATTTAGGTTCCAATATTATTTGAGCCCCGTCAAGCGATTTTGGTACTTATCGCCTATGCGAGCAGCGAAGGTTCAGGCGAGCCTGCGCATCCGCGCAGTCTCGCCAGAACCTTCGCTGCTCGCTCATAAATGCAGTGAATCAAGAGGAACCTTCAAACAGAAAGCCATATCCATGGCCCCTCTGAATGGCTGGGCATGCGCAGTTAAAATTTGTCACGACGGAATGCTCGAAGACACAAATTCGCTTGGCGGGGTTCATTTACAATACACAAAGTAGTTGGTCCACCTGAATGTAACTAACTCAATCAATAGACCATCACAGAATAACATACAAATTAAAGAAAACTGAAAATACAAATCATATTGAATGTTAAATTTTATCAAATGACCTCGCGTCTGAGAGTGTAATAACGCCATGTATTATTTTCGATAATCCACTAGTGGATTAAATATGCCAATAAGCTAGGTACGTCCCGTAACGTTACTTGTACGGCGTCCTTAACGACGTCGCGCTTACTAACGGCGGAATATTGACATTTTTGTAAACAATCGTAAATAAAATGCGTTTTAAATGTCATATCATAAATAGAATCTTGCATTCGTGCTCATGTATTATTGAATTCATTAAACTCGTCGAGGAAAAGGGATAAAATGCTCGGCACAGCCTCGCATTTTATCCCTTTTCCTCAACTCGTTTAATAAATTCAATAATACATGAACACTCATGTAAGATCCTCTGTGTAATGAATTGAAGATGAGGGCTCGCAGTTTTTGTTTTCAAAAACTTTAAACTGGAGCTAAAGAGACCACCAGGTAAACCAGGAAGAGTCAAGCCAAAGACAAATCATCAGGCACCGATCACTAATAAAATAAAAAGTTGAGGCCTTCATCGAGTCAGGGACATGACCCCCACCACCCCCCTCATGTAATTTAGTCATCAACAATGACTGGGTTGAACTTGGATGTTGATCTGAACACAGTGAATGCGCATGGGGTCAAACACACTGACAGACGAGAAAACATGAAAACAGAACTGGATACCACGTCAGAAGCATCAAGTAAATCTACCAGTTGAAGAAAAACAGTCAAAGTTTGTTTTTGTTTGACTTGAGGTTTATCGTCCCCGTCAACACTGTATAGGTCATTTTGGAGACGTTGCTTCCAATTTTGTTGGACTTTTATCCGACATTGAGATGAAATGACATCTCAAACCCTGTCGCCCAATGAAACCAATAGGGTTTGTATGCACGGACGGTCCAACTCGCACCGCTTTGCCTGGGTTTACCAGTACTCGTGTGCGGTCGGTTTCAGCTCTGCATGCGTAGAAGCATCATGCAGCCCATTATTTCTTCAAGCCCCGGAACCAAAGTGAAAAGGAAAACCAACCGCAATCCACGAGAAATGAAAACATCAAAATACAACAGGTCATTCCTTTCAGCAGACTGAGCAAGTAATTTGCAGGGCTAAAGTTGTGAAGCTAAACACAGTTCCACTGTATTGTATTTCCTTAAGTTTCCTTTCATGTCCCAATTAAGGGGTATGGGAACACCTGTCAGAATTTTGCGGCATTTTTCAAAGGGAAACAACGTTCGGGACTTCCTGTTCGCTTTTCTTTCAGTTCTGACCCACTGAAAAGAGGGTCTACTCTTAAAGGAAAGAATTTGCTCCTCAGGAGCAAATTCTTTCCTTTAAGAGTTGACCCCTATTGACATGGGAGACAAAACTATTTAAGCATGAGTGGCCTTCCCTGAAGGTGTTCCCATTCCCCTTAAGCTTATGCTGGGTTAGATACTAGATAAATACGCTAATCGACGTATGATAACTTCGAATGTCGCAATACATGTACATATTTACAAAACACGGTCAAGATCAGGTTATTTGTACTGTATTTGTCGCGATGAGGGCACAGCTAGAGCGCTTAGTGACTTCATTCTGAACACAGCAAGAAAAGATACGACGGTGCAATACGTACGGAACCCGGGAAGGGACATGATTTTTTATTTTTATTATGTTGTGCGAACAAGATAATATCTTGAGCGGACAAGATATTATCTTGTTCGGACAACATATTATCTTGTGCGGACAAGATATGATCTTGTTCGCACAACATATTATCTTGTCCGCATAAGATATTATCTTGTTCGCACAACATATTATCTTGTTTGCACAACATAGATCTTGGGAAGTTGTGCGGACAAGATATTATCTTGTGCGGACAAGATAGTATCTTGTGCGGACAAGATAATATCTTGTGCGGACAAGATAATATCTTGTGCGCACAAGATCTATGTTGTGCAGACAAGATATTATCTTGTGCGGACAAGATAATATCTTGTTCGCACAACTTAATATCTTGTGCGGACAAGATAATATCTTGTCTGCACAAGATAATATCTTGTCTGCACAAGATAATATCTTGTTCGGACAAGATATTATCTTGTCCGCACAAGATATTATCTTGTGCGGACAAGATAATATCTTGTCCGCACAAGATAATATGTTGTCCGCACAAGATAATATCTTGTCCGCACAAGATATTATCTTGTGCGCACAACTTATAAAATAAAAAAAAATCTTGTCCCTTCCCTACGGAACCCGGGAAGGGACATGATTTTTTTTTATTTTATAAGTTGTGCGCACAAGATAATATCTTGTGTGGACAAGATATTATCTTGTTCGGACAACATATTATCTTGTGCGGACAAGATATTATCTTGTGCGGACAAGATATTATCTTGTGCAGACAAGATATTATCTTGTCCGCACAAGATATTAAGTTGTGCGAACAAGATATTATCTTGTGCGCACAAGATAATATCTTGTCTGCACAACATAGATCTTGTGCAGACAAGATATTATCTTGTTCGCACAACTTATTATCTTGTGCGCACAAGATATTATCTTGTCCGCACAAGATAATATCTTGTGCGCACAAGATAATATGTTGTCCGAACAAGATAATATCTTGTCCGCACAAGATAATATCTTGTTCGCACAACTTCCCAAGATCTATGTTGTGCAAACAAGATAATATGTTGTGCGGACAAGATATTATCTTGTGCGGACAAGATATTATCTTGTTCGCACAAGATAATATGTTGTGCGAACAAGATAATATCTTGTCCGCACAAGATAATATCTTGTCCGCACAAGATAATATGTTGTCCGAACAAGATAATATCTTGTCCGCTCAAGATATTATCTTGTTCGCACAACATAATAAAAATAAAAAATCATGTCCCTTCCCGGGTTCCGTACTTCCCGGGTTCCGTAAATACGTGATTCGGAAAGGAAAATGCAATGATACTTAAATAGGGTCGCTAATTTCAAACTTAAGAAGAAATAAAAACTCAGTAAAAAAGGTTTGATATTACGGAAAACGATACCAAATGTGCAGGGTTAATGAAAATCTCTATCGTGAACTTGTCTCATCGTAATGTTCTATCTTCATTTTGGTATTTAAATTTCAATGGTTGTAACAAATACCCGTAAAAAGACCAAAATTCTCTGGCGATAAAATTACGAGAGGGAAAAAAGTAATTAGCATACTCAAGGTTTATTAATGTAGCATTCAATGTCAGCTGCATCTTTCACAGATTGTTAAAATGTATTATCATATCTCAACCAATGCATTTCCGTGTATCCGTCGTCCAGATAATAGCGCGACTCTGTTATCGAAAGTTGTCATATTTATGACGCAACCGCAATGGATCAAACACTTCATAATGAAAATTTGTTCTAAACATGGTAGCTCCAGCAACCGAGTGTTAATCGTAGCTAGAACTGGCTAATCTGAACTGAAAATATAATCGAATATCAGTCCTGCCAGTGTGGTCGATAATCGATTAGTAATCGCCGAAGATTTGGTCAAAATTTTACCTTTCTTGATTAGTCTGAGCATGGCTCTTACCATATGTTTTACTTACTCGTATGTATTCGGAAAAACAGGGCTTAGCGAACAGTATAAAAACCCAAATACGGCAGTTCTTCTGGGTATGCACCGTTTGCCACTCATCCAGCTATTTAAGATATTAAGTTAATTGTACATTTCAAATAAGCCATCATGAAAACACACCTAGATAATTTTGACCCCCTTGAACCCCACTTTTATACAGTAAAACTGGGGTTTACAGGGTTAAACCTTATTTTTTTATTTCTGCTCTAAAATATAAAGTGTGGGTACTCGTTAAAACCGCCTCATCGAGGCGGTTCTAACGAATATCCACAATTTATATTTTGAGCAGAAATAAGAAAAATATCACAATTTTTCATCTTAAAATTTACAGTTTTTCGGCGATAATTTTGTTTGATTTGAAGTTTAACGTCCCCGTCAACACTGCAAAGGTCATTTTGGAGACGTTGCTTCCAATTTTGTGGGACTTTTACTCGACATTGAGATGAAATGACATCTCAAGCCCTGTTACCCAATGAAACCAATAGGGTTTATTAGCATGGACGGTCCGCCTCGCACCGAGGTTCCTAGACAGGCTTAGATCCTCTAAGCGGTTTACCAGTACTAGTGTGCGGGCCGGATTCAACTCTGCGTGGAAGCATCATGCAGCCCATATATTTCTTCAAGCCCCTATGGGCGGGGGCCTTTTTCGGCGATAAAGGTTACAATGTATTTGTATAGGCGTGTTTCCGTACTGGATAACATAGCAAATCAGTAACGATGTGTGTGTGTGTGTGTGCGTGCGTGCGTGCGTGTGTGCGCGCGCGCGTGTGTGTGTGTGAATTCGTGTTTAACGTCGCTTTCAACATTTTTCAGTCATATCATGACGGTGTCTGGTTGCGACAGGGAGCTCAATGCTCACTTTTATAGTGCTGCCTCACTGAACTAACATGTCCCAGACACATTACATGATACCACACCCTGTCACATTATCCTGCCACTGGGTCGACCAGTCCTATAGCTCTACCCCGTAAATCTGAGTGCCAAGCGAGGAGCAGCTAGTACATTTTTTAACGACTTTGGTATGTCGCGGCCCGGGATCGAACCCGTGACCTCCCGTTCCCCGGAGCGGACACTCTACCAACTGAGCTACATTGTATCGGGGCCGGTCAAAAAATCAGTAACGATAATCATTTTTGTGGAATTTATGGATCGATCATTCGATTATCAGATTAATTGTGCCAGCCCTAATCATGGCACAATTTAAGAAGGCATAATGGTAATACAGTAAAATTCCTAAATAAGACCACTTTTGGGACTGTTAAAAAAAGGTGAAGGGTCCCCAAAGGTGGTCACTGACCAGAGGACATTGTGTGAAGGAAATACCAAGAAAGAATAACTGCACCCTTCTAAATAAGCTTTTAAAGCAGAATTAGCCTTAATTTCAAGTGGTCTTAATAGCGGAATTTTACTGTAGTTTATGGATACCTTTTCGATCATGCTTTTGAAAATAGTTATGTTGTGTGTAGCAGTTAGAATCGCATCAATTAGGAGAGACAATTATAATGAGTGCATACTACGTGCGTTTTCAAATAATGAAAAAAATCTCAATAAACTATCGCGAAATACTTATTATCTGGAGCTGAGCCATCCTAGCACAAAACAGCGGGTCAATGTTGGGCCGGCCGCTATCGGTCCGAAGTTGGCTTGGCATTCTATCATTGCTTGGATAAGTCTTCCAGTCAAAGCATAAGAAACAGAACATGTAATAATCCTTATTTTATTTTATTTATTTATTTATTTTTCGCTTAACGATTATCCAGTTAGAAGCGAGGGCATGCGGGTTAAGTTGTTAACGCGTATTATTCTTGACATATCATGCTGTGCTGCTTAAGGGGAATGGGAACACCTGACAAAATTTCCCGCCATTTTTCAAAGGGAGACAACTTTCGAGACTTCTTGTTCGCTTTGTTAAGCCCTATCACACTGAAAAAGGGGTCTACTCTTAAAGGAATGAATTTGCTCCTCAGGAGCAAATTCTTTCCTTTAAGAGTTGACCCCTATTGACATGGGAGACAAAAGTACTTCTGCATGGGTTGCCTGCCCTGAAGGTAATCCCATTCCCCTTAAATTGTCAAACTCTTCAAGCAGTGTAGACCAGTACAGATATCCATACAAGCAGTGTAGATCCAGGTGAGACGGCTCAAAATGTTTGTCATCCTGTAGGTGATTTCGACAATGGCTACTATATATTTAGAAGAGTAAATGTATTCAAATTCAAAGATCAAAGACCCTATAAGCGTGGATTCAGCGAAAAATAAAAAAAAAGGAATCGACAACAAAAAGAATTCAAAATGACACTATATCTACTGGCAAACGACGGGTAATTCTAAAATCGTATGCTCCTTGGCCATATCGATAAAACGCAAAGCCATATATTCTCTTTTTTTTCACATGTTCCTTACCGTATATTAGGAAAAACGGGCTTAAGGCTGTCATATATATGACTCTTTTTATCACAACTTGTAATTTTATATATATATTTTTAGTCTTCTCAAACATGGCTGGTTGGTCAGATATCGGTGAAAAACCCTGTCTCATTTAAATGTTTATGTACAGTCTTCGGTGGATAAAATAATGCGGTAAATAGTATTCTTTTTCAGACAGCAAAAGTACAACTCATTCAGGTTATCATTGTAAGTGATATACAATGGATGTGAAGGAAGATCCGTTCCTGAAAGTATAGACCTACTCTGTTCTAAATTTTCCGACCACATGCATATTTCTTTTGTATTCGCGTAGCAAACATACACGTTTAAGTCACTGTCGACAGTAAGTCCATGGGGTTCTTTCCCCTTTACATCAATCGTTCTCAAAAGATACCCATTACTCGCATCAAGCACAGTTATTTTTTGTTTCATCCAGTCAGTTACCAAGACGGCTGTTTTACTGTCTATGACAGTAACGGCAAGCGAATGGGCTCTTTCAAATATCTTCTCGCCTTCATTATATTCTGGTGTCGCCCAAAGCTCGTGACCTTCAAGATCAATCATACGCACACTGAAAACATGTATATTCACCCATTCCCACTCTTTTTCTCCTGATTCAGTAATGTTTTTAACTTTCAATTCTGCAGCCTTTATTACTACTAGTGAATCATTACACAATACCATAGATATAGCCCAAAAATCAAGCCGAACTGACTTTCGTACGCTCGCAGAGCAGGGATCCGAAATATCCAGAACGAATATATCATACGGAGAACAAACCGCTGCGGTCATATCGTCAATAACCGCAAGACAATATGGCTTTTGAGTTAATAGCACTGATGATAGATGTCGGTTTTCTGGTGAGAAAATCTTCACAGCTTTATTGGCGTTGTCTGCAAGAATCAGTGTACCATTGCTTGTAACATCGATGCCCCAGATCTTACAAGGATTTTCATCTTCAGTAGTTGAGGGGTCCAGATGGTTTGCCGTCACGCGATATTTCGTGAACGGATCTGCGATGTTCTTTTCTGTGCTAGATGTAACTGCGTTGCTTGAAGACTCTGAACTTCCTGGTTTAGCTGTTTCATTTATGGTGTCCGAGTCGTTTTCTAACTGCACCGTGCGAGAGCCTTCAATTTCTAGCATCTTTGTGAACGATATTTCTGTTAATGGAGCCATAATCTCTTGAATTTGTGAAACCTCCCCCTTCACATCCCCGAGTTTATTGCTGGCTGACAAGAAACTTGAAATAGCTGAATCAACAGAAAAAGATAGCTGCATTTTGCTCAATTCTTTTCTTATGTTTTCGAATTCTGATCTTGTCTGGAGTGCTGCTTCAACAATTTCTTGTATCCTTATAAATAAGTTAGTATCAATGTGTTTATTTTTCACTCTTTCAAGGTTTAAGACGACTTCGCTGAAAGAATTCGTCAAGTCAGATAAAACCTGAAGGTGCTCTGACATACGTTCCCTATTTCGCGAACTTAAATCAGATATCTCTTTTATCATTTCTGTGCAAATCTCTTCCGCCTTTGAAATGAGATTAACCTGTAAGTTTTGAACATCTTTTATCAAGTCTCTTCTTTGACTCTCAGCGTCGATAATATTACTTTCCACTGCTGTTTCGGCAGCGGATGCGGTGTCTAGAATGCATTTGACAGTGTCTATTAACTGTTGTATATTTTCTTTATCTAAGTCTTTACAGACATTATGGATTGAAGTTGATTTGCAGCCATGGTGTTGCTCTTGAAGGCAATCGCTGCAAGCTGTTTTCCCATGGTGAAGACAAAATTTTGATTTCAGATTGCCGCTATGCAGATGGCAGGCAGGGAATTTTATTGGCTTATCATTTATAGTCTTGGGCATTCTCGAACCTTGAAGTATTCGATGTATTCGTGAGGCAGGCGACTTTTTATGAGCAGTTAGGCATGGCCTACAAATAAAACAGTTGCAGTCAGAACAGAAACCAGCAACTTTGACTTTCTCAAACGTTTCATCGTAGCATAATTCACACCAAGAGAAGGCTATGTTAATATCTGTTTGATTCAACGGAGTAGATTGTTCTGTTTCATTCACTGCAGGCGAAACAGACCGATTCGGATCAAGAGCAACTGGTCTGGACGCCGCCGCTTCATCTTGCATTAAGCATCTGGACTTAGATAGTTCGGTATTCCCACAGAGCGTGTCTGTTTCACCTGAGCTAGTGTTATCCGAATTAGAATTAAACTGGTGGTCATCAGCTTTCTTTTCCAGTCTCGGGCTGGTTCCATCAGCTCCACCAAGTTCCTCAGAATCCGATTTTGATTGAGCCATGTCATTGAAAGATTCAGTGTGTGGATCTGTGTTTGGCTCAGCTTGTACTCTTTCTGGTTGATTTTCCATGTCCAGGGTAGCTTCAATCTCGTTATAATTACATTCCTTTCCATGTTTTGATACGTTCTGTTCTGACTGACCATCAGGTTCTTCGTCGAAACCCGTATGGTATTGGCATAATTTATTAGTTTCGTCTCGACTGGAACTAGAATGAGCATCTTTAAGGCGAATCCCTTGTTTGGAATACTCTATGCTTTGCCCATCGCTAGTTATTTTCTCTAAATTCGAAACTGGATTATCTTTTCCAAAAAGAGGTTCCTTCCCTAATGCCTCTTGTGCCTCATTTACTTTTGCTTCATCTGTCATATCATTTATAACGTTTCCAGACATCCTGCAAAATAGGTAAGAAACATTTACGTTAAATAAAAAGGCAGCACTGATGGGTCGAACAGGCCCCCGCCCATCGGGGCTTCCACGCAGAGCTGAAATGGACCACACACGAGTACTGGTAAACCCCTTAGAGGATCTAAGCCTGCGCAGGCAAAGCGGTGCGAGTCAGACTGTCCATGCTTATAATCCATTTTGGTTTAATTGGGCGGCAGGGCTTGGGATGTCATTTCATGTCATTTGTAAATATTCGTGTATGTGTACGTGTACATAGTCGCATTATCATATATATTAAATATTAGATGTTTTATAGCGGACCACTTGTTGATATGGCTTTAATAGCTGGTTAAGTCGCAATGGCTATGAGGCGACCGACCAGATTTTAATTGTTCCATGGAGAGGCACGTGACCTTATAGACCAATGAGATTATTCCGATATACTGCACCGAAAACAGTCTACCTTAATATCGAAAAAGTGGTTCCTGCTGTTACCGAAAATGAAGTAAATCCAAATAGTAACAGTCTCCTAAATATCGAAAAAAGAAAAAAAAATCCTGTAATTACCGAAAATGAAGTAAATTTAAAAAGTGAAAAAAAAAAATGATATCTTACTCCTAGCAGTAGTTTCCGCAAAGTTTACATCAAAAACATGGGAACAAATTTAGCGATTTCTAATTATAACCTATTTTGGTTATTCTGTTATAATACACTATTTTCTATGGAATTCTTTGAAGTATAATTTTTACTCTATCAAAGCATTATCGACCAGTCAAATCGCCCTATGTCACCTCAAAGATACCCCAGATCACACAAATATACCCAAAGTGAAAGGTAGATTTATTTTATGCATGGTGGATACTGGTCCAAAGATTAGTCGGCACAACCCAGCCCTTCTTGTCCTTAACCCGGATTCTAAGGCGACAAACTTCGCACATTTATTTTCAAGCTCTTTTATGAAAGTTCTAGGATCTATTATTTATATAAACCGTTAAGTGGGTAAGTATGAAATGATAATATTCGTTTGTTCACTGGGTCGGTATCTCTGCTGGTGGATGATTCGTTCGTCCCCGAGGGTATCATCAGCTCAGTATCAGTTTCTTAGTGCTGCGGTTGATACTGCGGTGTTGACGTCAGCACTCAAGTACTGATTTAAATAACTATATTATATCTTTAATTTTTGCAGTTTAAAATTCTAACTTTTCTAAAACTAAGACTCACTTGTCAGGTGAGACATGTATCTTAGCGGATTTGGTTACCACGTTTTGTTATATTTTAAATATTGCAAGTCTCGCTACTTTGGACATCTCCTTCCTGATGCCCGGGACTTCCGTGGAGCGTGGGCCATGTTTGCTGATGTTGGCTCGGTGGGGGAAGCCTATCTGGATCGGGCGTCTCTTGCCTGATGCCTCCAGCTGACATGTCTCATGAGCTACGTCGGTCGGAGTGTGCTCGGAGGAGGGTACGCTGTGTTTGCCGGGTTTTGTCCATCATCCGTTTCGGTTACAAAACTTTGGGGTTTAGACACACTGATAAATATCAGAAAGGCCTCTTTGTCACTTAATTTGGTATAGTTACACCTTAATTGTTCACATCATAATTTAGACTGATAAGACCAAACCCATTGGATGCTTTTTAAAAGCAGCCAACCTGGTTTGGCAAATCTCGAGTTTGCGAACACATGCCCTCCCAGATCAGAGCCGATATATTCAGAGCCGCCCTACACCATCAGAGCCATTCTTAAATTACTGATCATTTTCGTTATTTTGTTGTCAAGTTTTATTTTTCGGAAAAAAATTCAGGGACATGTTGATATGTAAGGAATACCAACGGGAATAAATGTCGACGGTCCTTCGGCGATCTGTTGATCGACTGCCGGTCTTCTCATGCCACAAATGATTCAGAAAAAGCATACACATTAACCATCTTGGGTGGAAACCAGTTAAATGGCTAGAGAACAGCATAACATTCTCCTGTTTTAGAAAATTTACCAAACAAAAACAAATTTATACGATGTATGATAAACCTACCTTAATTGAAGTCTATGTATTCAGAGCCACACCTGCTCCAGAAGATACACATAACACTTGTTTATCGGAGCCAATGGGCCCTGCTATGATGTATTTTTTTCCTTGAGAAGATTTACTTTCGTTTTGGTTCGCATCTATCTTTAATGTGCTGGCGAGACAGTTTAATATACCTGAAACACACGCTCATTATCATGTCAGCTGACGTTTGGTAATCTACTGGATAAGATACCATCTGATATTTTAAAATATTTGTATTTCAAAACAGTTTTGATTTACAAATTGTATAATCATATTGATATGGTGACTGTCACACGCAGTTTTAATGCACAGGATAGGACTGATAGCTTGAAAAGGGGAAAAGACGCGGTGTGTGTGTGCATGGGTGCGTGCGTGCGTAAACGTCAATACCACTGCTAAAACGTCAAAATATTTCCAATGTTACCAAAGTGCATAGAATAAACAAGTCTTCACAATACAATTTAAAGAAAGATAATAAGAAAGGGAAGTTAGTGAGTTATCGATCTTTTCTGCTGCACGCCTACTTGCTATGACATGCATACCCATCAAATGACCCGGCGCACAGCATTTTCTACAATTTACATGTGCGCCCAGCGAAGACTCAGATCAGCCTGCGCATCTGCGCAGGCTGATCTGAGTCTTCGCTGGGCGGATGCGCAGGTTGATCTGAGTCTTCGTTGGTCGCACAGGTCCTGTATGTTTTGTGGTTCGCTGACTCAGTTTCTGCCAACAATCCCAGCTAGCAAAGAATGTCGGGCCAAAGTCGGGCCGACAGCGAGTGGCAACGGCGCATCGCTTTCGGCCCGACAATGTGCTGGCTGAGATTTTAATTTCTTTTCCGCGAGCCAGTGGTGATACTCGTCATTCACAAAAACTTCATTGGAGTCGTCGCATATGATAAGGTGCACTAGAATACTAGTCAGGGATTTGAAATTCGTAGCACCCGTATTTAAGGAGTTTAATGCACCTTATTTTCTCACACCTAACTATGATATGAATTTATTGTGAGGTCTCTCGGCATCTTGAAAACGGAGTTAGAAAATCAAAAAAGTGGGGAAAAAGACATAAAAAGGGGAGATAAATGTACCTACCCTCTTTTCCCATTTGAACATCCAAACAAATCCAAACGACTTCTACTCTGAAACTACAAGGCCAATTGGAACCAAATTACATGTGAAGCCGCCATGGGATGGAAGAACAAACATATATTCTGAATGTCTGGGTCACATGACCAAAATGTCCATCATGCCCATATATGGTAAAAGTCTTTGAAATCGCCCGTTCTCAGGAACCAATAGACCGATGACCTTGAAACTTGATATACAATATTTGGGACCCGGTCCCTTTCACATTTGTTCAAATGATGACATTAGGTTGACCTTGACCTTTCTTACGCCAAGGTCACATACGGTCACTTAGGGCTTTGTATGGAAAAGACAGGATTTTCTGGTTCTGTTGCAGCTAATGACATCAGAGTTGATATTTGCAACGAGCTAAATGATCCTGGGGCCATAAGATTACATATTACTATTTTTTCCAAAACTACTGTGCTAACCGATACCAAATTACATATACTGCATAAGTGTGGTCGAGAAATCAATGTTTGTTTGAGGGATCTGTGTGATTGTCACACCAATATATGGCCAAAAGTGATTTTGAATTCTGCATCTCAGGAAATACAAGACTTTGGTATGCAACATTTTGGACTTTATACCTGCTGAGATTGTTCAAAGCTGTATGCGACGGCAACAAAAAACAATGGTTGATTTAAAAAAAAAATTGTAGCAATGGTCCTGCGATTGGCCTCTATTAAATCATTATGGTCGATTAAATAAATGGCCACCAAAGATGGGATAATTTATGCCCACTTGAGCTCTGGTGAGCGTAGTTTCCCATGGGCTGCTTATTTATAACTTTTTTGTTCAGGGTAGTTATTAAAAGTCGCGTAAGCTTGATGGCAAGCGTAAACCATATTTAATTGGCGTTGTCATGATACAGCAGCCACAGTTTTCTGCTTTACTGATTGCGCTTGTTTGGTTACTTTTATGGCTTAGTTGCATTTTCCAGCCTTCATAAACCATTTATTCGATAAACAGTTGTAGTTTGGTATGAAGCTACCATGACGGCAATACCTCTGTAAGACGACAGTGTTCAGTGAATTTAACAACGCGACCCTATTTCAGTCTTTTTTCAAACGGTCCAGTATTTCATAACTGAAGGAAAGATGTATTTTTAATCAGTTTACGCCTCTGAACAATCCAGCCTCCTTTTGACTGAAGGTCTGCGAAATTTGTCTGCAAACAAAAAAGAAACACTATATAGTATTTGCATGGTAGAACGACGATTTTACATAAATGTTTTAGGTTTGTTTTGGTTTTTACCATTAATTTGCTGCAGAAAAAAATCCTCCTCGTTGTCTCGTTTCCTTATTCGTTTGATTTTATGTTCGCGGAGATGTTGCATTGATGAGCCAGAAATCAATCATGCAGACTGAACAACAAATGGGTTTTAACGAAGACAACCAAGGGTAAGGAACTCATTTTTGATTTTTATTTGATATACTTCAGCTTATTTGCTGATTGAATGACTCTGGTTTTTGGTTGATCTTTTGGCAAACATGCGCAAATTGTTGTTACCAAGTTACATGAAGATGCAGAAAAGGTCAGTCGAGAGTCTGTGTTGAACCCGATGTTCCCGCCCTGCTTTACAAAAGTGTAGTAGAAGAAGCTTGATTTTCATAGGAATCGTTACATTTATTAAAGCCAAACATCGTCCCTGTTCAAAATAGACCTATACGGTGTCAGCCTCGAGTAAGTTTACCATTCATTCAGTTCCTTTCATAAGTACGAATGCATTTCCGCCAGAACGCCTGAAGGTAGGTGCCTGATGCTCTGTCTCTGGTAGGGCTAACCGGAGCCTAACTATGGGTTTCCTTTGCTGCAGCATTTTAACTAGCCAATGCTGTTGAGTCCTCGTCGTTGTCTCGTTTCCTTATTCGTTTGATTTTATGTTCGCGGAGATGTTGCATTGATGAGCTAGAAATCCATCATGAAGACTAAACAACTAATGGGTTTTAACCAAGACAACCAAGAGTGAGGATTGAGGCCACCTTAAATCACTTAAAGTGTCCACCCCAAACCCCAACATCCGTAAAACTTCTAACTGACCCCATTCCAAGGCGGTCCTTCTTTTGTGGTTTCTTATTTTTATAGCTGGTCTTTAAGATGTATGTATTGCTAATGCTTTTTTGTATTTTGGATAGCTGTTTGGCCATGTGGGGAGATACCTGTCCTTCTGACTTTCCATTTGTGATGTTTTCATTTTGGTGTTCTGAATGGGAAGTGCGAGGTATTTTGTATAGGTTCCTGATCATTGCCTACACTCTGTTTGTCAAATCATGATAACTCCTGATGGCTTGACATAGAATTCCCTTTTGGCAAATATGTATGGGACAATTGGGGTGGTTGGGTGAGGCAAAGGTGACGTTTACCTTGCGTCAATAGGGCGTCCAACTGATATTGGCTTCAGCTGGACAAGACCTGCTGTTATTGCAGCAGGTAATGGTAAAGGGGGGTACTGTTATTTCTTCTGTTTCTGCACTTATAGTTATTTTCTTCTTTCTCTTCTGTCCCTCACTTTCATCTGCTCTACTATCACTTATATCGCTTTTCTCTGGGAGAGGACAAAAAATGACCAACAAGGGTGAACATGCCTTTAAACCCAAAACAATCAATATATGGGACAAATATCAGTAAAAGGAAGTAGTAAAACAGTAGATGAAGAACAGGTTAATCAGTGCATCATGTGAACAAGTCCGTGCATTGTAAACCCAACTTTATATAGAGAAAACTGGGGTAAACATTATTTTTCTTATTTCTGTTCCAATATATAGGTTGTGGGTACTCGTTAAAACCGCCTGAGGCGGTAATAACGAGCACCCTCAACCTATGCTTTGAACATTTATAACAAACATATCAAGGATTTTCATCAGAAAAGTAGCCATTTTGGAGATGTGAAAAATGCACTATGTCGCACGGGCGAGTTATCGTAATGTGTGACAAGAGACACAGGATAATTAGGAAATAATAGTGAATAAAGGCACAAGGTTATCAAAGGCAATGAAAAGGTAGAAAGTAAGATGCACGTTTACAGGTTATACCACTACTCTGGGAAAAGGGAAGAAGGAAAAATGTTTAAGGGGTGGCTTTACATTACATTTAAGCTCGGTTACTATTTATTTTTGATCGGGCGACTTACCAGAAAATAAGGTACCCAGTAAGATTTCAATAGAGACCTTGTAGTGGCCAGTAACAATTACGTGTTTAAAATATCATAATATCGATGTTAGTTTGGGAGCCTTCAGCACAAACTGGAAACTTTTGATAATGAAGCTTGAAATATACAATGTATTTTTTAAATTTTGATAGATTCAAGTCACCAGTTTAGAGAATCACTTGATAGTTCATCGCTGACAAATATGCTTGGTGATGTATATTCACCTCTCACTAAATAGGAACCAGAAGGAAAAGGTCATCGGTAATTTTTCAAAACTATATCTGTTGGCCCCTGTTTTGATACATCTGTGACCAGCAAGAAAAATTATTTATTTTATGTATGTTTTACTAAGGATTTTTATCACGATCTCTGACTCAGCAGGAAAAACCAGCAAAAGGGTCCCTAGGTATCTGAGTCCCTTGTTCATGCCCAGATTGACACAGAGTCATCAAGTTTCACATGCGTGTGCAAAAATAACCGTCCTGCATACTGACGGAAAAGAAATTCTTTCAAAACATACTAAAAATCCTTTAGCGCAAAAATAGTGTAAAATTTACCAAATTTCTGGGGGTAAAATTTCAGCGATCAAAATTTACGGTAACACCGGATGTAGTTACGTCATATCATGAATTTTGGTATCTTCGTGTATTGACAAATATTTTGGCTGATGCAATAAATCAACATTCAGTTGTAAGCGCAAGCTACACATAACTAAACTTAATCCAACTATACCATTCGCATGGGGGTGGGTGTAAACACATAGAATTTTCAACCCCTTTTCCCCATCAGATTTGCTAAATAATCACATGTCATATAGATTAGGCTTCTATCTCAATGAAACAACACACAAAAAACGTGAGAATTTTGGGTGCATTAAATTTTCCGAAACCTGGTCTCAAATCCCGGACTATACTCTTATCCTGTTGAATTAATCAATTTAGCAACCCCAATCAATCAGATCACTTGGCATAATGTATTCATTCAAACTTGCAAACTGAATGACATACAGTGTAGATCCTGATCAGATGGCTTTACCAGCTGATCTGGATCTTCGCTGTTTGCATTATGGGAGTTTTCGTGTTCAGTGGGATAAGCCATCAAAAGGGTTAACCGAAGCTACCTCGACGTGTCTTCTACTTGTCTGCGACCATCAAAAGCTCGGGTGAGACTGTGCTTATGCCACCATCAAAGGCTCTGATGAGACTGTGCTTATGTGACCATCAAATGCTTTGGTGAAACTGCGCTTTTGCGACGATCAAAGACTCTGATGAGACTGTACTTATGCGACCATCAAAGACTCGCGTGAGACTGCTTATGCGACCATCAAAGGTTCTGTTAAGAATGCGCTTATGCGACCAGCAAAGGCGCTAGTGAAATTGCACTTATGCGGCCATCAAATGCTCTGTTGATACTGCGCTTATGCGACCATCAAAGGTTCTGGTGAGACTGTGCTTATGCGACCATCAAAGGCTTTGGTGATACTACACTTATGCGACCAGCAAAGGTTCTAGTGAGATTGCGCCTATGCGGCCAGCTAAGGCTCTCGTGATACTGCAATTATGCTACCAGCAAAATTCCTATGTGGCCAGCTAAGGCTCTATCGAGAAAGCGCATATATGCGACCAGCAAAGGTTCTGTTGAAACTGCACTTATGCGACCATCAAAGACTCGCTTGAGACTGCACTTATGCGACTAGCAAAATTCCTTTGCGATCAGCTAAAGCTCTAGCGAGACTACGCTTATGCGACCAGCGAAAGGCTCTGGTGAGACTGCGCTTATGTGACCAGCAATGGCTCTGGTGAGAATGCGCTTATGCGACCAGCGAAAGGCTGTGGTGAGACTGCGCTTATGCGACCAGCGAAAGGCTCTGGTGAGACTGCGCTTATGCGACCAGGAAAGGCTCTGATGAGACTGTGCTAATGCGACCATCAAAGGCACTGATGAGACTGTGCTTATGCGACCATCAAAGGCTCTGATGAGACTGTGCTTATGTGACCATCAAAGGCTCTGATGAGACTGTGCTTATGTGACCATCAAAGACTCTGATGAGACTGTGCTTATGCGACCATCAACGACTCTGGTGAAACTGTGCTTATGTGACCATCAAAGGCTCTGATGAGACTGTGCTTATCAAAGGCTCTGGTGAAACTGCGCTTATGCGACGATCAAAGACTTTTTTTTTATTTATTTATTTATATACATTATTTTAAGAGGGTAAAAAACACATTTAGCAATAATAACTATTCTACCATGTGGCCCTCTTTCTAACACATAAAACATATATACAAACAACATGGGTATACAAAAACATTTCTACTGCATGGCAGTTTTGTCAGGACAGGTGTCGCGTCGCACACAGGAATGATTCCAGCCCAAGCTGAGCTCAGTTAGACGGGAAGCATGTGGCGGAACCGATGTCCAAACAGCATGCCCCGACACCCGAGCCCAGCCGGAAACATTGAAACCTGTAAGCCCGACCCTATCTCTGTTGTGTCAATTTGCAGCTATACGGATTGTGGTTGTTAAAACTTAAAAAAAAAACATACAAGATTATGGTTATTAAAATTACGAATGGGCGCGCAAAGTCAAATAGTATTAAAAGTATACAACAGACAGGTATTATTTTCTGCTAAAAACGCTAAAAGAGAAATAAATAGATAAAATGTTCACAGTTACACAGTTACACTTCATGTAAGACTATTACTGTAAGAGTCAGAGAATTTCCTTAAGATTGTTTTTAAAGGAATTTAATGACGTTGCGTTTCTTACAGAAATAGGAAGCGTGTTCCAAAGTCTCGGAGCTGAGGTCGAAAATGCCCTGTCATAAAGAGATGTGCGGGATCTTGGAATTACCAGGGTGCCATTGACTGATGATCTCAGAGTACGACTTTGTGTTTCCGAAACTGGTTTTAATAAATTACTTATATATTCCGGTGTTAGGGCATTTAAAGCTTTGTACGTAAGAACAGCTTTATTGTAGATGAGGCGCTTATTGATAGGCTGCCACCCCAGCTCTTTAAACATAGTTGCAGACGGTGTATCAAAGTCAGCACTCTGATGAGACTGAGCTTATTTGACCAGCAACGACCCTGGTGAAACTGCACTTATGCGACCATCAACGGCTCTGATGAAACTGCGCTTATGCGACCATCAAAAGCTCTGGTGAGACAGCGCTTATGCGACATCAAAGGCTGTGGTGAGACTGTGCTAATGCGACAATCAAAGGCTGTGGTGAGACTGCGCTTATGCGACCATTAAATGTTCTGTTGCGAATGTGCTTATGTGACCATCAAACGCTCTGGTGAGTGTGCTTATGCGACCATCAAAGGCTCTGTTGAGACTGCGCTTATGCGACCATTAAATGTTCTGTTGCGAATGTGCTTATGCGACCATCAAAGGTTGTGGTGAGACTGCGCTTATGCGACCATCAAATGCTGTGGTGAGACTGCGCTAATGCGACAATCAAAGGCTCTCGTGAGACTGCGTTTATGCCACTATCAAAGGCTCTGATGAGACTGTGCTTATGCGACCATCAAACGCTCTGGTGAGTGTGCATATGCGACCATCAAAGGCTGTGGTGAGACTGCGCTTATGCGACCATCAAAGGCTGTGGTGAGACTGCGCTTATGCGACCAGCAAAGGCTGTAGTGAGACTGCGCTTATGCGACCATTAAAGGTTCTAAGGAGACTGCACTAAGCGACTATCAAAGGCTCTGGTGAGACTGCGCTTATGCGACCATTAAAGGTTCTGTTGAGACTGCGCTTATGCGACCATCAAAGATTCTGTTGAGACTGCGCTTATGCGACCATCAAAGGCTCTTGTGAGTGTGCTTATGCGACCATCAAAGGCTCTATTGAGACTGCCCTTATTCGAACATCAAAAGCTCTGGTGAGACTGCGTTTATTCGACCATCAAAGGCTCGGGTGAGACTGCGTTTATTCGACCATCAGAGGCTCTGGTGAGACTGCGTTTATTCGACCATCAGAGGCTCTGGTGAGACTGCGTTTATTCGACCATCAAAGGCTCTGGTGAGACTGCGTTTATTCGACCATCAGAGGCTCTGGTGAGACTGCGTTTATTCGACCATCAGAGGCTCGGGTGAGACTGCGCTAATGCGACCATCAAAGGCTCTGATGAGACTGTGCTTATGTGACCATCAAAGGCTCTGGTGAGACTGGTGACCAGCAGCATAGACTGATGGAGTACAGAAGTACAGACTCGTCTTAGCCTTTGCTTATCGCTTTTGTAATAAGTACCCTTGTCTCATGCGCTGGCTCATTTAGCAGTCGTCTGCGTGACAACGTATGGAGTTTTAACCCATAACATGTCAATCACGACAAATGTCGTCTGCTTTGACGTCTGTTTGTTACTTTGAAAGTCATTTTTGCAAATAGTGTGGACCCAAATCAGACTGCTCCTATAGGAGCAGTTTGATTTTGGTCTACACTGTTTGTCTGTACGCAAAAATATTTTTAAAATGTTTGCAAAAAGATTCAGCAGACGACATAGGCAGACGACATTTTCAGATATAGTTTTAGGGTTAAGATATGATTAACTGCAATGTATAGATAATAGCTGATGACCGCAAAACATGTATGACCGAGTAAAACAGCTAATCTTGCCTCATTACATGGACAAAAGGCAAATTCTCAGATCAGACTGTGTGCATTCGCGCAGTCTGATCAAAACAGTCGCTGTCCGTGGCCGGAAGCCTCAATGCTCGTGTCCCACTCAAAAGGCAAAGCCTCAGATCAGCCTGTCAGCATTCGCGCAGTCTTTTCAAAATCTTCGCTGTCCGTGGCCGGAAGCCTCAATTTACTCCGGTCTTGGACAAACAGTCATTGCTCGTGCCCCACTCAACAGTCATCATTGATCGGAGGCCCCACCCGTCACAACCCAGCAGGCACACGACGGTAGGGCAACGTCAAATCTACGTCGGTGCATAACCACGACAATGCACCGACGTAGATGTGACGTTGCATAAATGTCATGACGTTGTACCGACGTTGATGTGACGTTACAATTACGTCATGTGACTGCTGGGCATTGCTATTAATTTTGGAGGTGTCTAACGAAGCATTGTCTATTTTTACACATATTATATACATATATGGGGGTAATTCGCCATTTTTGTATGATCATCAAAAATGAAAGTTATGCCAGAGCCAATGTTTTATCGTTTTGGGTGAGGAAATGGTTGAAATTCGTGGAACAGGTATTATTTTCGGTTCATTTTATTATTAAACATGTTCAGCTTGGCTATAAACTTCATGAAAACAGCAACTTTGCAATTTTTTATAACTTTTAATTTTTCGACATTTACTCAAGACGAGATCGACCGAAAATTTAAACGATTTGCTGTGCCATGTAGTATTTACAATAAAATCCAAGTTACCTGACAGTGATGCGCCATTTTTTCTTAGAATTTATATGTATTTTTATCATTTAATTTAACTGGGGGTAGGGGAGGGGTGGGGGACAGAAATAGCACGGTGACCCTTACTTTTCTTTTAATTGTCTATTCTCTGATAACATCTCCTAGTGAAAAAAAAAAACTTGTTTGATGAAAAATTCAATGTAGCATTTTTCTGTATGGTCCACAATATTACAGACAATGAATTATTTTTAAAGATATTTTGACCGAGGACAAACATTGGTTTCGCAGAACTTTTTAAGAGCTTGAAAAATAGGCTAAAGAAAAGCAGCAGTACCTTTTACTATATCATTCTGACTAAAATAAATGCTTTTAAGTTAGGCAAAAGTCATTTTTGACATGTTATTTACTAACAGTGTTGTTTTCTGATATTTCTTAAAAAAAAAAAAAAAAAAAACAGCTTGGGGTGATCTCCTTAAAGTTCAGATTACTTAAGATTCCGCACGGTGACATATGCTTTTTACCTCAAATTTGGTAAGCCCGCATATGAATTTCATTGTGGGAAGTATTTACCCGCATATGCCCTTGCTAATGAAACATTATATGGGCCCCGTCAAGCGAGCAGCGAAGGTTCAGGCGAGCCTGCGCATCCGCACAGTCTCGCCAGAAACTTCGCTGCTCGCTCATACAAGCAGTGAATCAAGAGGAACCTTCAGACAGAAAGCAATATCCCTGGCCCCTCTGGATGGCTGGGCATGCACAGTTAAAATTTGTCATGACGGAATGCTCGAAGACACAAATTCGCTTGGCGGGGCTATATTATAGTTTTTGTGGAGTTTAACCCATTGTATAATAGTGAACTCTTCCATTGCTATATGTTGGACAAGTCCATTTGTCATATAAGGGGTGCCAGGCCTTTTTTTTTTTTTTTTCATTTTTATTCTATTTTAGCAAATAGTGCAGGCCCTGGTCAGACGCCGCTTTCTGCGGCTTCTGATCTGGGCCTGCACTGTTTGCCAATGTACCCCTTGGGGGTTTCCCGCATGCAATAGGTTAAAAGCCCTGTCAATATTATTTGGTGATATCGAGCGTCTGTTTACTTTACCTGACCGCATTTGTTTTGTTTGATTTGGGATTTAACATTTCCCTCAACACTATATTGGTAATTGAGTCTCCAATTTTTAGGGACTTTTACCGATGATGAGATGAAATGACATCTCAAGCACTACCACCTAATGAAACCAATATGGTTTATATATATGGAAGGTCCGACTCGCACTACTTTGCCTGGACAGGCTTAGACACTAAGCGGATCGAGGCGATTCTAACAAGTATTCGTAACACACAGATTTTCATGGAGAAGTAAGGACAAAATGTCCCAGAATTATCTTCATTACTCCATCGGCCCCGGCCATCGGGGCTTGGAGAAATAGACTCGGCTGCATGATGCTTCCACGCAGAGCTGAAAATGACCACACGTGAGTACTCGTAAACCGCTTAGAAGGTCTAAGCCTGTCCAGGCAAAGTGGTTTGAGTCAGACCGTCCAATGCATATAAGCCTTTTGGTTTCAATGGGCGGCAGGCTTGGAAAAATAGACTCGGCTGCATGATGCTTCCACGCAGAGCTGAAAATGACCACATGTGAGTACTCGTAAACCGCTTAGAAGGTCTAAGCCTGTCCAGGCAAAGTGGTTTGAGTCAGACCGTCCAATGCATATAAGCCTTTTGGTTTCAATGGGCGGCAGGACTTGAGATGTCATTTCATTTCAATGTCGGGTAAACTCCCATAAACGTCTCCAAAATGACCTAAATAGTGCTGACGGGGATGTTAAGGGGAATGGGAACACCTGGCTGATTTTTTTCGACATTTTTTGAAAGGGAGACAACTTTCGGGACTTCCTCTTCGCTTTTCTATTAGCTTTGTTTTTTGTTTGTTTGTATTAGAGTTTATCGGCTCCGTCAACACTATTTAGGTCATTTTGAGCCGGTCAGGAAAGGACCGTCCAAGTACCGAACCTTGTGGGACACCAGGTAAAACAGAGACTGGATCGGACGCTTTGCCATGAAATACAACCTGTTGTGTGCGCCCCGAAGGCCAAGGGCTAATCCACCTATACGTGGATCCTCTTATCCCTTAGTATTCCAGCTTGTACAATAGCCTTGTCAAAGTCCATCTTAAGTCAGTCTGTTTGAGGCCACAGTTAATGGCCGCATCCAATGCTTACAATGCCATGTTGAAACTGGACTAATTCGTTTCCCTCTACCTTTGACTGCAAACCGTGTTGACAGTCAGCAAAATTGCTTTCAAAGGCCAGGTGCTTGTAATATGGCCAATTAGTAAATGCTCTAGGGATTTGCAAGAGATGCATGTAAGCGACACTGGTCTATAATTTGCATCATATATTTTTCTCCCTTTTTATAGACGGAGTAACATTTGCTTGTCGCCCTAAGCAAGTGATTCATTGAAGATAAGCGCAGCAGACGAGAAATACCAGCACTGTATTCTTTAAGCATCGTGGCATTCAGGCAGGTCTTCCGGCCCAGATGCCTTATGCATTTTGAGTTTATCCAGCAGTTCAGCATCTTCCTTGTGTTCGACTGTTATACCCCCCACTCCCATTAGAGGAAAACGGGCTGTTACCTTTGGATGGAAGCTGCTAGATTTGTAACAAGTTTTAATACAAAGGTCTAAAGGGGGCTGCCAGCGCTCCAACAGACGACCTTCTTCCCAAAGCTAGGCACTGTAGAAATCACCATTCATTGGTGTTTCAGACACTTACTACAAGAACTGACACTTTAACAAGAGCTGTCAGAGGATCTGACTATAGCCCCGCTTCAGCGCTGTCAGAGAAGAAAGTTATTTAAGCTGCAGAGAAAACAGTTATGAACAAGAAATAACTGTTGAAAATTTTACATTATCTGGAAAAACTCTAAGAGTTGTGAGCCCTTGTCCCTCATTTCAATGAGCATGATACATTACCAGAATGTCCATGTTTATACTAAATTTCATCTTCCATTTTTCAATGTTCAAAGGGTAATAACTCCTAAAGTAGGCAGATCAGAGTCAGGGTTCCTGCGCTCTGCACATTGTCTCATGGTGCTTTACACTTGTGTGAAGTGCCATGAAAATATCTCAAATGGTTTGTGAGTTATGGAGCCGACACAGTCAAAATTGCCTTTTTAAATGTTCAAAGGGCAATAACTCCTAAAGTAGGCAAACCAGAGTTATGGTTCCTGCACTCTGCACATCATCTCAAGGTGCTTTTCATTTATTTGAAGTTTCATGAAAATATCAGAAACGGTTATGGAGCGGACATAGTTAAAATTGCCATTTTTTAATATTCAAAAGCCTATAACTGAAAAAGTAGACAATCCAGAGTTTGGGTTCCTGCGCTCTGCACACGTAATATGGTGCTTTACATTTGTGTGAAGTTTCATAAAATTATCTCAAACGGTTTTTGAGTTATCGAGCAAAGACGGCTAAAATTGATATTTTTCAATATTCAAAGGGAAATAACTCAATAATTAGGCAATCCAGAGTTATGGTTCCTGCACTCTGCACACCATCTCATGGTGTTTAATGTTTGTGTGAAGTTTCATGAAAATATGTGAATGGGTTTTAAAGTTATGGAGCGGACACGAAAATTGTTAACAGACACAGACAGACACACAGACAGACACACAGAAAATACGAAAACCAGAGTTATGGTTCTTGCGCTCTGCACATTGTCTCATAGTGCTTAACATTTGTGTGAAGTTTCATGAAATTATCTCAAACGGTTTTCGAGTTATGAAGCGGACACTGTTAAAATTGCCATTTTTCAATGTTCAAAGGGCAATAACTCCAAAAATAAGCAATGCAGAGTTATGGTTCCTGCGCTCTGCACATCGTCTCATAGTGCTTAACATTTGTGTGAAGTTTCCTAAAAATATCTCAAACGGTTTTCGAGTTATGAAGCGGACACAATTAAAATTGCCATTTTTCAATGTTCAAAGGGCAATAACTCCAAAAGTAGGCAATCCACAGTTATAATTCCTTCGCTCTGCACATTGTCTTATGGTGTTTAACATTTGTGTGAAGTTTCATGAAAATATGTTAAGCAGATACAAAGTTATGGAGCCAACACAAATTAACGGAATCACGGAATTACGGAAAATGTTCAAAGGGCAATAACTCCAAAAGTAGGCAATCCACAGTTATAATTCCTTCGCTCTGCACATTGTCTTATGGTGTTTAACATTTGTGTGAAGTTTCATGAAAATATGTTAAGCAGATACAAAGTTATGGAGCCAACACAAATTAACGGAATCACGGAATGACAGAAGGACATGGCAAATCCAATATAGCCCCACTTTTTCAAAGCGGGGCTATAATTAAGAATCGTTCTTCCCTCGAACCATTAGAGATTGGAATGCCCTCCCCGATTCGATAACTTCAACAGCTGAAGGTGCTGAGGATTGTGTAGATAAGACTACCTCTTTGGTGAGAGCTAGGCTAACTTTCTATATCACAGGTCCTGGTGCATGAATGCCATGTGACGTGTCATCAGTATCAATTCTGATTCTGATTCACCATCAGCTTCACGAGTAAATGTAGACTGATATACAGTGAAATTCCGCTATTAAGACCACCTAAAATTAAGACTAATTCTGCTTTAAAAAAGCTTCTTGAGCGATTGAAGTTATTCTTTCTTTGTGTTTTCTGTATACAGTGGTCCTCTGGTCAGAGACCACCTTTGGGACTGTTCAAAAGTGGTCTTAATATAGGAATTTTACTGTATTTGCCTTATCGTGTGCGTCAGCTTTCAGAATTCCATCTTTCCTTAGTGAGGTGATCCCAAATGTTCTTTTTAAAGGACTTTACATATGATCAAAACATTTTAACTTTACCACTCTTCTGGGGACCGTTGGGATCTTTATTGTCAGCTTTCAAACAAAAAATGCTTCCAATATGCATGCAATGGTTCTTGACATTACACATGTGACCCGAGCCAGGCTCGATCGCGAGTACTTTTCGCAAATCAAAAACTACGAGTGGGGTTCAAGGGAGTCAACATTATATAGGCGTTTTCTTGATGGACATCACTGAAGTCAAAACGCCTAGTTTATCGAGCCCGGTGCTACAGTCAAAATACGTTTAAATGGTCCTGTACGAGTGGAAATTTTCTAAACCCTTCAAAAATCTTCTCCAGAACCACTGGACCGATTGTCAAGTAGACTTATGTATGAGAAAAAGCGAAACTCATTTTTGGGAAACTATAGGAGGAAATGACTATCCGGAAACATACTTTCGTGAAGATTGGCCGTTTATACGGTCACTCTCTCCCTTCTTCCGATTCCAGTTCACAGTGTCTAGTTACTACCTCAGGATTTAGCTTTCCAACAAGGGAACGTATGCTTTTCAATTCATTCTTTTGCAGTTTATTCCAATATATCCACATTCGACATTTGGGACAAAGAACTAGATCAACAAATTAAGAAATTTCCAAATATTTGAAACTAAGAAATGCCAATTAGAATTTGTGATCTGGCTCTTTATCTCAAACGAGGGGATTTTTTTCTAAAATTGCTGATTTTGGCTCACCTGAGCTGAAAGCTCATAGCTGAGCATATAGTATGGCAAGGCTCCGTTGTCCGTCTGTCAATATTTTCAAACATCTCTGAAACCACTGCGCCGATTGAAGTCGAACGAAAGTTTGTTCGCGGGGTACACGTCACACGAACAAGATGGCCGCCATACCCGTAAAAACCCTTCAAAATCTCCGGAATCACTGGGACGGTTGTCATGAAACATAGAGACTCGATGCTCAAGTGGGCTTTTGTATGAGAAAAGACGAAGACTTATATTTCGGAAACTAAAGCAGCATATGATGTGATTATTGGTAGATGCAGTTTGCCAAAAATGTGTAAATAAAATTTCCTGATAATTCACGGTCAGTCATTCCTTGGCCTTGGCCCAATATGATTCAGAATCTGATATAACATGTTAAATATGAAAGCAGTATCACTAAGCAATCAAATGGTAAGGCCAATGTTCAAGTCTTAAAAAAGTAGGTCAAGGTCACAAGGTAAAAAATTATGGGATTGTTGAAAAGGTCTTGTGACATAGTATGCACATGTGGAATATGAAAGCCCTATCACTTATCAATTGAAAGTTATGGCCAATGTTAAATTTAATAACAAGAGGGCCCAATGGCCCTGTATCGCTCACCTGTGTACCAGAAAATCATTAGTGTAGGAGACCACTTGACATTGCTACATACTAAATATCTAAGCTCAGGCAAAGCGGTGTCCATGCTTATAAACCCTACTGGTTTCATTGGGCAACAGGGCTTGAGATGTAATTTCATCTCAATGTCTGGTAAAAGTCCCACAAAATTGGAAGAGACATCTCCAAAATGACCTATACAGTGTTGATGGGGATGTAAAACCACAAATCAAACAAAATCTGTGCCTTATGGTTTTGGAGAAAAATGATACTTTTAAGTTTTTTTCCAGTTTAAGTCTAAAGGAGCTAATGAGCCCTGGGGCTGGACCAATTTTGACCCAAAGGGCATGGTTGGCAGGATTTATGTAGGTGACCATTTTGTGTTGCTAAATACTAAATATCTAAGGTCTGTACTTCATGGTTTCAAAGAAGATGTTTGAAGCCTTTTCCATTATAAGTTTGTTGGAGTTTAGGGGCCACAGGATTTGGACCCCAGGGGCATGATTGGCAGGATTCATGTAGGCGGCCACTCGACATTGCTACATGCTAAATACCTAAGCTCTGGGACTTATGGTTTCAGAGAAGAAGATTTTTGAAGATTTTTTCCCCATTTTAAGTTTTTTTTTTTCATTATAAGGGCCCTGTGGTTTCAGAGAAGAAGATTTTCGAAGTTTCTCCGATTTTAAGTCTATGGAAGCTAAAGAGCCCTGGGGTGGGGCCAATTTGGATCCCAGGGGCATAACTGGCAGGATTTATGTAGGTGGCCACCTGATGTTGCTACATACTAAAAATCTAAGCTCTGGGCCTTATGGTTTCATAGAAGAAGATCTTTTAAGTTTTTTTTCCATTATAAGTCTATTGGAGGTGATGAGCTGGGGCGAGGCCAATTTTGAACCCAGGGGCAGGGTTAGCTGGATTTATGTAGCTGGCTATTTTATGTTGCTAGATACTAAATATCTAAGTTCTGTGCTTCACAGTTTCTGAGAAGAACATTTTTGAAGCTTTTTACCATTATGAGTCTATGGGAGCTAAGGGGCCCCGGGGCGTGGCCCATTTTGACCCAAGGGGTATGATTAGCAGGAAATATGAAGGTGACCACTTGCCGTTGCTACATGCTAAATATCTAAGCTCTGGGCGCTGTGGTTTCAGAGAAGAATATTTTTGAAGTCTTTTTTCCATTATGAGTCTATGGGAGCTAAGGGGGTCCCAGGGTGTGGCCCATTTGGACCCCAGGGGCATGATTGGCAGGATTTATGTAGGTGACCACTTGCCATTGCTACATGCTAAATATCTAAGCTCTGGGCCCTGTGGTTTCAGAGAAGAAGATTTTTTAAGCTTTTTTCCATTATGAGTCTATAGGAGCTAAGTGGCCCCGGGGCGTGGCCCTTTTGGATCCCAGTGGCATGATTGGCAGGAATTATGTAGGTGACCACTTGCGATTGCTATGTGCGTAATATCTAAGCTCTGGGCGCTGTGGTTTGAGAGAAGAAGATTTTTTAAGCTTTTTTCCAATATGAGTCTATGGGAGCAAAGGGGCCCAGGCGCGTGGCCCATTTGGAACCCAGGGGCATGATTGGCAAGAATTATGTAGGTGACCAATTGCCCCTGCTACATGCTAAATATCTAAACTGTGGGCCCTTTGGTTTCAGAGAAGAATATTTTTGAAGTTTTTTTTTTCCATTTTGAGTCTATGGGAGCAAAGGGGCCCAGGCGCGTGGCCCATTTGGAACCCAGGGGCATGATTGGCAAGAATTATGTAGGTGACCAATTGCCCTTGCTACATGCTAAATATCTAAACTGTGGGCCCTTTGGTTTCAGAGAAGAATATTTTTGAAGTTTTTTTTTCCATTTTGAGTCTATGGGAGCTAAGGGGCCCCAGGGCCTGGCCCATTTGGACCCTAGGGGCATGATTGGCAGGATTTATGTAGGTGACCACTTGCCATTGCTACATGTCAAATACCTGAGGTCTGGGCCCTGTGGTTTCAGAGAAGAAGATTTTTGAAGCTTTTTTCCATTATGAGTCTATAGGAGCCAAAGGGCCCTGGGGCGTGGCCCGTTTGGACCCCAGGGGCATGATTGGCAGGAATTATGTAGGTGACCACTTGCCGTTGCTACATGCTAAATATCTAAGCTCTGGGCCTTGTGGTTTCCGAGTAGAAGTTTTTGAAGCTTTTTGTTCCATTGTGAGTCTGTGGGAGCAAAGGGGCCCCGGGGCGTCGCCCATTTTGAACCCAGGGGCATGATTGGCAGGAATTATGTAGGTGACCAGTGGCAGTTGCTACATGCTCAATATCTAAGCTCTGGGCCCTGTGGTTTCAGAGAAGAAGATTTTTGAAGCTTTTTTTTTCCATTATGAGTCTATGGGAGCTAAGGGGCCCCGGGGTGTGGCCAGTTTGGACCCAAGGGGCATGATTGGCAGGAATTATGTAGGTTACCACTTGCCGTTGCTACATGCCAAATATCTCAGCTCGGGGCCCTGTGGTTTCAGAGAAGAAGATTTTTCAAGCTTTTTTTCCATTATGAGTCTATAGGAGCTAAAGGGCCCCGGGGCTTGGCCCTTTTGGACACCAGGGGCATGATTGGCGGGAATTATGTAGGTGACCACTTGCCGTTGCTACATGCTAAATATCTAAGCTCTGGGCCTTGTGGTTTCCGAGTAGAAGATTTTTGAAGCTTTTTGTTCCATTAAGAGTCTATGGGAGCAAAGGGGCCCCGGGGCGTCCCCCATTTGGAACCCAGGGGCATGATTGGCAGGAATTATGTAGGTGACCACTTGCCATTGCTACATGCTAAATATCTAAGCTCTGGACCCTGTGGTTTCAGAGAAGAATATTTTTGAAGCTTTTTTACCATTATGAGTCTATGGGAGCTAAGGGGCCCCTGGGTGTGGCCAATTTGGAGCCCAGAGGCATGGTTGGCAGGAATTATGTAGGTGACCACTTGCCGTTGCTACATGCCAAATATCTCAGCTCTGGGCCCTGTGGTTTCAGAGAAGAAGATTTTTGAAGCTTTTTTCCATTATGAGTCTATAGGAGCTAAAGGGCCCCGGGGCGTGGCCCGTTTGGACCCCAGGGGCATGATTGGCAGGAATTATGTAGGTGACCACTTGCCATTGCTACATGCTAAATATCTAAGCTCTGGGCCCTGTGGTTTCTGAGAAGAAGATTGTTGAAGCTTTTTGTTCCATTATGAGTCAATGGGAGCGAAGGGGCCCCAGCGCGTGGCCAATTTGGACCCTAGGGGCATGATTGGCAGGAATTATGTAGGTGACCACTGGCGGTTGCTACATGCTAAATATCTAAGCTCTGGGCCCTGTGGTTTCAGAGAAGAAGATTTTTGAAGCTTTTTTTCCATTATGAGTCTATGGGAGCTAAGGGGCCCCTGGGTGTGGCCAATTTGGACCCCAGGGGCATGATTGGCAGGAATTATGTAGGTTACCACTTGCCGTTGCTACATGCCAAATATCTCAGCTCGGGGCCCTGTGGTTTCAGAGAAGAAGATTTTTGAAGCTTTTTTTCCATTATGAGTCTATAGGAGCTAAAGGGCCCCGGGGCGTGGCCCGTTTAGACACCAGGGGCATGATTGGCAGGAATTATGTAGGTGACCACTTGCCGTTGCTACATGCCAAATATCTCAGCTCTGGGCCCTGTGGTTTCAGAGAAGAAGATTTTTGAAGCTTTTTTCCATTATGAGTCTATAGGAGCTAAAGGGCCCCGGGGCGTGGCCCGTTTGGGCCCCAGGGGCATGATTGGCAGGAATTATGTAGGTGACCACTTGCCGTTGCTACATGCTAAATATCTAAGCTCTGGGCCTTGTGGTTTCCGAGAAGAAGATTTTTGAAGCTTTTTGTTCCATTATGAGTCTATGGGAGCGAAGGGGCCCCGGGGCATCCCCCATTTGGAACCCAGGGGCATGATTGGCAGGAATTATGTAGGTGACAACTGGCCATTACTACATGCTAAATATCTAAGCTCTGGGCCCTGTGGTTTCCAAGAAGAAGATTTTTGAAGCTTTTTGTTCCATTATGAGTCTATGGGAGCGAAGGGGCCCTGGCCAATTTGGACCCTAGGGGCATGATTGGCAGGAATTATGTAGGTGACCACTGGCCATTGCTACATGCTAAATATCTTAGCTCTGGACCCTGTGGTTTCAGAGAAGAAGATTTTTGAACCTTTTTTTCCATTATGAGTCTATGGGAGCTAAGGGGCCCCGGGGTGTGGCCAATTTGGGCCCCAGGGGCATGATTGGCAGGAATTATGTAGGTGACCACTTGCCGTTGTTACATGTCAAATACCTTAGCTCTGGGCCCTGTGGTTTCATAGATATTTTTGAAGCTTTTTTTCCATTATGAGTCTATAGGAGCTAAAGGGCCCCGGGGCGTGGCCGGTTTGGACCCCAGGGGCATGATTGGCAGGAATTATGTAGGTGACCACTTGCCATTGCTACATGCTAAATATCTAAGCTCTGGGCCTTGTGGTTTCCGAGAAGAAGATTTTTTAAGCTTTTTGTTCCATTATGAGTCTATGGGAGCGAAGGGGCCCCGGGGCGTGGCCAATTTGGACCCCAGGGGCATGATTGGCAGGAATTATGTAGGTGACCACTGGCAGTTAATACATGCTAAATATCTAAGCTCTGGGCCCTGTGGTTTCAGAGAAGAAGATATTTTAATTTTTTTCCCATTGTAAGTCTATGGGAGCTATATGTTGCCATGGCAACCACAATTCCCATCTGATCAGCCCAAAAACCTTATGCAGCCTTTCCCCCTTCCTGATGATGCTTCTCATGAAATTTGATCAAGATTGACCATGGGGTATTAGAGATATACTTATTTGAAATTGTTTACGGACACACGCACGGACGGACGCACGACAGACAAAAAGTGATCATAAAAGCTCACCTTGTCACTACGTGACAGGTGAGCTAAAAAAAAAAGGTCAAACATCAAGGTAACAAGGTAAAACTAGAAATAGCCATAGTGACCTTGACCGCGAAAGTAGATCTTGCTCAAGATATTATCATAAGCATCTTTTGTGTGAAGTTATATTAAAATCTGTTAATAAATGTAAGCGGTAGAGCGATGACATTTGTGTGAAGTTATATTGAAATCAGTGAAGAAATGTAGTCGCTAGAGCGATGACAAAGTTTTTTCTAAAATATCCACAGTGACCTTGACCTTGAAAGTCGAAATCGCTTGAGATATTGTCATAAGGAACATTTGTGTGAAGTTATATTGAAATCGGTGAAGAAATGTAAGCGCTAGAGCGATGACAAAGTTTTTCTAAAAATAGCCACAGTGACCTTGACCTTGAAAGTCGAACTCGCTAGAGATATTGTCATAAGGAACATTTGTGTGAAGTTCTATAGAAATAGGTGAAGAAATGTAGTCGCTAGAGCGATGACAAAGTTTTTCTAAAAATAGCCACAGTGACCTTGACCTTAAAAGTCGAAATCGCTTGAGATATTGTCATAATGAACATTTGTGTGAAGTTATATTGAAATCGGTGAAGAAATGTAGGCGCTAGAGCGATGACAAAGTTTTTCTAAAAATAGCCACAGTGACCTTGACCTTGAAGTCATGACCTTGAAAGACGAACTCGCTCGAGATATTGTCATAAGGAACATTTGTGTGAAGTTATATTGAAAACAGTAAAGAAATGTTGGCGCTAGAGCGTTGACAAAGTTTTTCTAAAAATAGCCAGTGACCTTGACCTTTAGGGGGGTGGGGGGGTGTCTGGATGGACAAAAACTATGGTACCACTAGAAAGGTCTTGTGACAAGGAGTGCACGTGTGAAATATGAAAGCCCTACTACTTACCAATCGAAAGTTATGGCCAATGATAAAGTTTATAAAAGTAGGTCAAACGTCAAGGTCAAGGTCACGAGGTCAAAAATTATGGTACCACTAGAAAGGTCTTGTGACAAGGAGTGCACATGGGAAATATGAAAGCACTACCACTTACCAATCGAAAGTTTTGGCCAATGTTAAAGTTTTTAAAAAGTAGGTCAAACATCACGGTCAAGGTCACAAGGTCAAAAATTATGGTACCACTAGAAAGGTCTTGTGACAATGAATGCACATATGAAATCCCTATCACTTACTAATCGAAAGTTATGGCCAATGTTAATGTTTTTTAAAAATTTTGAAAAAAAAAAATAGGTCAAAGGTCAAGTTCAAGGTCACGAGATCAAAAATTATGGTACCACTGGAAAGGTCATGTGATAAGGTATACACATGTGAAATCTGAAAGCTCTAACTATTACCATTCAAAAGTTATGCCCAATGTTAAGGTTTTTGTTGACAAACGGCCAAACAGACAGACCAAAAACTATATGCCCCCGAATCTCTTAGATTCCGGGGGCATAAAAAAATTAGAACTTGATATGAAAGCTTTTAAATACATTATTCAGTGTATTTGGTTACATGACCAACGTGGTCGCCATGCTTATACATGGTGGAAGCAGGCCAAAAACCTCCAGAACCGAATGAGTTGATTGCCTTGAAACTCTCGTTCAAGTGATCACTGGTTGAATTTACGTCAAGGTCAAATTTGGTCTCATATAACGTGAAAATTATTTTTTTTTTTATGGAAACTATTGTTGCTTGTGAATTTAAGTTTGTGTAATGCTGCAATCAACTAAATGAGTAAATGAAGTTACGCGAGTATCAAAGATCAAGGTCACACCTTCACTTTTGCCCAAGGTCATTCGGATATCAAAATAAAAATGAAAGAAATTAAAGTTTGTTCAATGTGTCCATGTCGCATGACGAAAATGACCATATATGGTAAAAATCTTCTCTGGAACCAGTGGGTCAATTGCCTTTAAATTTGGAATAGCATTAAGACTCCGGTCCAATCACGATTTGTTCAAATGTCGAGTCTTGACCGGTTCTGTGCTGAGGTCAATTTGGTCGCTTGTGCTTCCAAATGGGCGAATTGTTAATTACACCGACCGAAAAGGTTCAAAGGATATAGCGATCAGCCTGGCGACCCTCTGTCCATAGACAGTGTGTGTGTGTGTGAATTCGGGTTTAACGTCGCTTTCAACAATTTTTCAGTCATATCACGACGGTGTCTGGTTGCGACAGGGAGCTCAATGCTCACGTTTATAGTGCTGCCTCACTGAAGCAGATGTCCCAGACACATTACATGATACCACACCCAGTCACATTATCCTGACACTGGATCGACCAGTCTTAGCTCTACCCCATAAATCTGAGTGCCAAGCGAGGAGCAGCTAGTACCATTTTTAACGACTTTGGTATGTCGCGGCCCGGGATCGAACCCGAGACCTCCCGTTCCCCGGAGCGGACACTCTACCAACTGAGCTATCGGGGCCGGTGTGTCCATAGACAAAACCTTGTGATTACCATACTATGGGAAAAAGGGGAGATTGTTAATTTTTATCCCCAGACCGAAAAGGTTCGAAGGATATAGCGATCCTGTCCATAGACAAAACCTTGTGATGGCCGTAACTCCAATACCCCTTCAGGTACGTGTATAATGCTGGTGCCTGGTACAACTGAGCACGAGATTGATAACGCATCATTCGCAAGAACCACAACTCTAGCTGCCATGGTATTTTATCTCCGCTGACAGTATAACCTTGCGATCTCCATAATATCCTGAGATACATTGATTGGACTTAATAGTTGTGTGCATGTAGTTGAGCTGGCATTTGTTGCGCAAGAACCACAACTCTAGGGACTATGGTATGAGCTGGACTATGGTATGAGCTATCTCCCCTGACAACATAATCTTTCGATCGCCATAACTCCAATACCCTTTTATATATTGGTAGTATTTGGTACTATTGTGCACGAGGTTAAGTAGGCGTGTGATGCGCAAGAAAAACAATTGTACATGTATTCGTGCCATGGTATTTGAGTTCTCCCGACAATATAACCTTGTGATCTTCAGAATTTCAATACCCTTTGACATTCGAGATACACTGATGGTATTTGGTGTAGTTATGTACGAGTTTGAGCAGGTCCATCAAAAAAGTATGGACAATGTTAAAGTAGTCCACGGACAAACCAACAGACAGGGCAAAAGCAATATGTCCCCGCTATCGCTACCAGTGACAAAAAAAAAATCTTGTTCATCTGAGCGGAAGTCTGAGAAATTTTGGTAGAAGGTTATCCAAGGAACATTGCTGTGAATTTTTTGCAAAATCCAATGGTTAAGAAGACGTTTAAAGGTTTTTCTATTTTTAGCTCTGGTTGGCCATCTTGTTTATCCGAGCGGATGGTTTGAGCAATTTTCGTAGAGGGTCATCAAAAGGTACTTTTCTGTGAAATTATTTCAAAATCCATCGACTGGTCAAGGAGGAGAAAATGTCTTTTTTAGCTCACCTGAGCACGAAGTGCTCATGATGAGCTATTGTGATCGGTCAATGTCCGTCGTCAACAATTTGCTTGCTAACTCCTCCTTAACCCTTTAGCCTATTTCAATGAAGCTTCATAGGAATATTGATTATGTGACCCTCTACAATGTAAGCTAAAATCGTTCCGATCCGCTGAACAAGATGGCCGCCAGAGCTAAAACATAAAAATCTTTAAACGTCTGTACCGTTAGGCCAATTTCATTTAAACTTTATAGGAATGTTGCTTAGGTGACCCTCTACCAAAGTAGCTAAAACGGTTCCGCTCCGGTGAACAAAATGGCCGCCAGAGCTAAAAATAAACTTCACAAGAATATTATGTAGGTGACTCCCTACCAAAATAGCTAAAATCGTTCCGCTCTGAATAACAAGATGGCCACCAGAGCTAAAAATAGAAAAAAAAATCTTCCAACGACAACTCCTCCTGTACCCTTGGGCCAATTTCCTTCAAACTTCATAGGAATGTTGCTTAGTTGACCCTCTACAAAAAAGTTAACGATTTCGCTCTGATGAGCAAAATGGCCGCCAGAGCTAAAAATAAACTTCACAAGAATATTATGTAGGTGACTCCCTACCAAAATAGCTAAAATCGTTCCGCTCTGAATAACAAGATGGCCACCAGAGCTAAAAATAGAAAAAAAAATCTTCCAACGACAACTCCTCCTGTACCCTTGGGCCAATTTCCTTCAAACTTCATAGGAATGTTGCTTAGTTGACCCTCTACAAAAAAGTTTAAACGATTTCGCTCTGATGAGCAAAATGGCCGCCATAGCTAAAAATAGAAAAACATTGTCAATTTGCGTCAAACATGAACTCCTAAACGCTTTGGCCAAATTGATTCAAACTTCACAGGAATGTTACTTAGGTGTCTCCCTACCAAAATAGCTAAAATCTTTCCACTCTGACAAACAAGATGGCCGTCAAGAGCTACAAATAGAAAAACAACCTTTGAACAACTCCTCCTGTACCATTGGGCATATTTCATTCAAGCTTCAAAGGAAAGTTGCTTGGATGATCCTCTACCATTAGCTAAAATGATCCCGCTCCAATGAACACAAGAATTCCACCGAAGGCTAGGTCGCGCCTGTGGGGGCGCAATGTCACTGAACCATGACATCTAGGCCAAGGTCAAACAGAGATGCTTGCATAAAAGTTGTCATTCTTAAATGCAAGCTTGTACTAAGTATCATTAATGAAGTTCAAATAATTCTTGAGAAATGAACTTAACCATTAGAATAGAGTGAACGCTACGGTGGTCGCAATATTTTCAAAGTCAGTGAACCATGAAATGTAGGTCAAGGTCAATTATGGATGCTTGCATTTAAGTTGCCATCCCGAGATTCAAGTTTGTACCAAGTATCATTAATGAAGCTCTTATAGTTCTTGAGAAATTAACTTGACCATTAGGGTGAACGCTAGGGTGGTCGCAATATTTTACAAAGTCAGTGAACCATGAAATTTAGGTCAAGATCAAATATGGATGCTTGCATTTAAGTTGCAATCCACAGATTCAAGTTTGTACCAAATATCATTAAAGAAGCTCTTATAGTTCTTGAGAAATAAACTTGACCATTAGGGTGAACGCTAGGGTGTCGCAATATTTTACAAAGTTAATGAACCATAAAATGTAGGTCAAGGTCATATATGGATGCTTGCATTTAAGTTGCCATCCCGAGATACAAGTTTGTACCAAGTATCATTAATAAAGCACTTTTAGTTCGAGAAATAAACTTGACCATTTGGGTGAACGCTAGGGTGGTCGCAATATTTAACAAAGTCAGTGAACCGTGAAATTTAGGTCAAGGTCAAATATGGATGCTTGCATTTAAGTTGCCATCCCCAGATTCAAGTTTGTACCAAATATCATAAATGAAGCTCTTATAGTTCTTGAGAAACAAATTTGACCATTAGGGTGAACACTAGGGTGTTCGCAAATGTTAACGCCTTGACGAACGGAAAACCGGGCGCCTATATCGCGCCATACTAATAGCAGGTGCGACAAAAATGGCCACCAGAGCTAAAAATTGAAAAACATCATAAATTTGCTTCAAACGCAAACTTCTAAACTCTTAGGCCAATTTGATTTAAACTTCACAGGAATGTTGCCCCGGTGACTCCCGACCAAAATAGTTAAAATCATTCCACTCTGATAAACAAGATGGCCACTTGGGCTAAAAAAATCTTCAAACGACAACTCCTGTACCCTGGGGCCATTTACATTCAAACTTCATAGGAATGTTGCTTAGAAGACTCTACCAAAATAGCTAAAATGGTCTCGCTCCGGTGAACAATATGGCCACCTGAGCTAAAAATAGAAAAACATTGTAAATTTGCTTCAAATGCGAACCCTTCCTAAAACCTTGGGTCAGTTTGATTCAAACTTCAAAGGAATGTTGCCTAGGTGACACCCTACCAAAATAGCTAAAATCATCGTTCCACTCTGATGAACAAGATGGCCACCATAGCTAAAAATAGAATGTACTAGAGACAATGATATTCAGGTGAGCAAATCAAGGCCCTCTTGTCTATTTTTAACTCGTGGCCACTTGTTCATCCGAATGCTCTAAGCAATTTCGTAGAGGTTCACCCACGGAATTCCTGCGAAATAATTTCAAAATCTGTCCACTTGTTAAGGTCTTTTTAATTTTTAGCTCTGTTGGTCATCCTGTTCATTCGAGCAGAAGAGTTTGAGCAATTTTGGTAGGTCGGCCAAGGAACCTTCAGGACCACTGGTTGTGTCTTGAAATTTTAGATGAAACTAAGAGGTATTTTAACCCTCAAGACGCCGAGAAAAAACATCTGAAAAAGCCGTCAGCTTATGACGTCTGCTGAATTTTTTGGCAAACTTTTTAAAAATATTTTGCATGCCGGCAAACAGAGTGGACCCTGATCAGACTGCTCCTACAGGATCTGGGTCCACATTGTTTGCTAAAATAAAGTAACCGGCAGACGACAATTGTCATGATTGTTGCATGGATATTAACCCATAAAATGCCAATCCTGCGGTGCTGATCAGACTGAGTGGATGTTATTGAAAAACAAGAGCAACACATGCGGGTGCCAACGGTCGGCTGCAAAAATTCTAAGTCAAAAAAAGGGGCATAATTGTGCCAAAAATATTTTGAGGGTTACCTCACCTATTGGTATGAGTTCCCCTTTTCATAATGAACAAACAACTAGTCCGAGTTTCAAGTAAATATGTTCAGTAATGACAGAGATATTACAGAATGTCCAAGTTTTTGCACGACGACGACATCAGAGCCATGACAATACGGTGGTCAATACCTCGTCGTTTTCTTTGCGGGTGCCCAACATAGTGTTATGACGTCGGGTCGATCGATTGCTATTATTTTGACAAAACTTAGTGCTGCCTTTTTACATCTTTGCCATGATTTTTATTTCTTCTGCAAATCTACCTTCTGCTCTGTAGTGTGACCAGGGAGCTACATGTAGATACCAGTTAGATGCATCTTGGTGTGTGTGTGTGAGGACCCAGTTACGAGAAGCAACAATGTGTTCAGATCAAAGAATTTGTCATTTACCATTTAACGTCCCCATCAACACTATTTAGGTCATTTTGATTACATTGCTTTCAATTTTGTGGGACTTCTGCCAGAGATAAAATGACCTCCCAAGCCCTGATGCTCAAAGGAACTGCCAGGGTTTATTACAAAGAGGGAGTCAATTTGATTTGTTTTGTCAGCCTTTGTTTTGTTGTCCCCCAGAGAAAGGGAGTGAAAGACAGAGCAGATAGTAGAGATGACTGAGTGACATAGGAGAAAGAAGGAAATGAACAGAAGTGTAGAAACAGAAGCAACAACATTCCCCCTCTACCCTTACCTGCTGCAAGACCAGCAGAACTTGTCCAATATCAGTTGGATGCCCCAGTGATGCAAGATGTATGTCACCTTTACTTCACCCAACCAGCCCGCTAAGTCAGACTTGCATCACTTTGCCTAGAAGGGGTTTGCCAGTTGAGTTCAACGACCCAGTCAACACAATTTTAGGTCATTTTTGAGCTGGTTAGTATACCTATCTCCTGGACAGGCTTATATATAAGCAGTTAACCAGTACAGTGCACATCCTTCACCAGAAACGGACAACTGCCCTTCTTGAATCATAAGTAGAGAATGACCATAGAAAAGATGTCATGATCAATCTCCACAAAAGAATGTTGCCGACCCTGACAGGTATCAAACCCCCGTTTTCCTAATCACAAGATGTGCATCCCACGGAGCTACCAAGGCTGGATACTCACACATTTTGTTGCTTTCAGCTCTGTGCGGAAGCTCCATGGATCCCAACCTATTTCTATAAGCCCCAATGGGCGAGGGTATCCATGTTAATTTTCATGTGTCAGCACTCGTAACCAATATATCATGGGGCCCTATTCTGATGTGATAAGGGTACCTCCAATGTCTCTTATGTTCTGTTTTTTTTTCTTTTTTTTTATCAGAATTTGATTTTTCTTACTCCTCTTCAGCAGACTTATTTTGACTAAACCCTACATCACATCATGTGTACAACTCCGCGAAATGAACACCCCAATAAATGCCTTGATATAGAGAATACATTATTTGTCTTTAGGGTTTTGTAAGTACATGTAAATTGATATAGCACTTCTACACCCCTTGCTTTTCGTGACTTGTGTAGCCATTGACTCTTTGGGTTAATTATCAACTAATACTCCAGAACCTGTCCATCTTTCTATCATGACGGTATTTTAAATGCAGTAAAACCTGTCGTAATCGCCATCCGTGATGTCTTAAGCAAGCATGTATTTGGTTCCCGAAAAAGGCAAATGCATTAAAATCCACCTGTATTAACCCTCCTTATCCTGCTGAATATTTAATTATGTCACACCTACTACTGATTATCAACCAATCAGATTACTTGATGCAATTTTATTGCAACAAACTCAAACTGAATGACCATGAAGATCCTGATCCATCTGATCTGGATCTACATTGTTTGAAAGCTTAGAAATATCGGGGCTCTTCAGGACAAGGGTCAAGCAAGCACCTGTTTAAAGCAACACATTTTCATTAACCCTGAGAGGTGCTTGCTAAATACAGGCTGTACTGTAAATTTATTTAATAGACCTAATATTCTTCTTGCTATGGCGTCAGTGCAGTGTTAAGATGGTTATCTGTGTTTTCGAATTTTACATTCCACAACAACTAAGGCCATACTGAGAAGGAACCTCAGTTTAAAGACTCATCCGAAAGTCAGAAGCGCAGGATCAAACCCAAGGTCCCTGGTTTATGAGGCAAGTCGCATAACCACTACATGGAAGCTTCTTAACCCTTTTTTAACGGAAACCCCAAAATGAGCACCCTGGCAAACAGTGAAGACACAGATCAGACGCCACAGAACGCAGCATCTGATCAGGGCCTCCACTGTTTAACGTTCAGTCATTTTCCAAATAAATTTTGATGAAAAAACAACCGGACACCCCTGAATTTTGTAATGGGAGGAATATTCGAGGAAGATTTCATTTCATACAAAATGGGTTAAAATGTTATCTGTAAAACATGGCAAACAGTGTAGATCCAGGACCTGCAAATTTTTAAGGGGAGACAACCTTCTGGGCTTTGTTGGCTTTCTATACACTCTTGTCCCTCAAGAAAGGGGTCTACTCTGAAAGAATTTGCTCCCGTGGAGCAAATTCTTTCCTTTACAGAGTTGACCCCTTATATTGACATGGGAGAATGACACAAGGAACCTACATGCCAAATATGAAGGCTCTATCCTGAACGGTTCAAAAGTTATGAACAATAATATTTCTTTCTTTTAAGTAGGTCATAGATCAAGGTCACGGGTCAAAATCTTTTGCATGAATGTAAAGCTCTTGTCACAAGGAATCTACATGCCGAATATGAAGGCTCTATCTTAAAGGATTCCAAAAGTTTTGAACAATTTTATTTTTTTCTTTTAAGTAGGTTAAAGGTCAAGGTCAAATTTTTTTGCATGAATGTAAAGCTCTTATCACAGCAAACCTACATGCCAAATATGAAGGCTCTATCCCAAACGGTTCATAAGTTATGACCAAAATGTTATTTTTTTTGTAGGCCAAAGGTCAAAATTTGTTTGAATGAATGTAAAGCTCTTGTCATAAGGAACCTACAACAAGTACAAGCAAAATATGAAGGCTCTATCTCTAACGGTTCAAATGTTATGACAAAAATGTTGTTTTTTTTTATTTTAACCCTTCTCTTGCTGAATATTCATTTTAGCCACACCCATCTCTGACTTTGAACCAATCAGATAGCTTAATGTAATTTATTCCTACAAATTCATAAACTGAATGTCAAACAGTGTAGATCCTGATCAGATGGCTTCTGAAGAAGCCATCTGATCTGGATCTACACTGTTTGCAAAGATAGGGGTTGTCGTGAACAGCAAGATAAGAGTTAAGCAAGTCAACGGTCAAGGCCACTGGTCCAAAATTTTTGCATTACTGTAAAGCTTTTGTCACAAGGAACATACATGACAAATATGACGGCTGTATTTCAATCGGTTATAAATTTATGACCAATGTTATTTTTTTCTTTTAAGTAGGTCAATTTTTTTGCATGAATGTGAAGCTCTTGTCACAAGAAACTTACAAGCCAAATATGCATGCTCTATCTCAAATGGTTCAAAAGTTATGACCAACGTTAAAGTTGTCCACATACAAACCCACAAACAGACAGGGCAAAAACAATATGTCCCCGCTATCGCTACTGGGGACAAAAAAAAAGTATCCGAATCCTTAGGATAAATATGGTAGTTTTTTTTCTATAAGACAACAAGGAATTCCTTTTTACAGATTTTTTTCATTTATTCAGTCCCTGTCAAGAATTTAATAAATTCGCTGAGCCTCTCCCATGGTACTCTTGATATAGAGCGCTTTAACATTCTGCCAGTTTTTCTTGAGTAGTGAGACGAGGAAGTTGATGGCCAGGGTAATGTTCTGGTACAGCTGTTCCTCAGTCATGTTCACGTGTCCAATACAAGTTGCCAAACATAACACCTGAAAAGGAAGGATCTCTATAAACCAAGGAAATTACGTGCCTCTAGAGAAGGATTAACAAACAAGGAAATGTATGTTGTTGGTATGCGTTGCAATCACATCATCAAAGGTGATGCGAACAAGTATCCACAAGGTGTGTGTTTAATGGCTAAATTAGACAAGAGGGCCCAATGGCCCTATATCGCTCACCTGTGTACCAGAAAATCATAAGTGTAGGAGACCACTTGACATTGCTACATACTAAATATCTGAGCTCTGGGCCTTATGGCTTTGGAGAAGATTTTTATTTTTTTTCCAGTATAAGTCCATAGGTCAATTTTGACCCAAAGGGCATGGTTGGCAGGATTTATGTAGGCGACCACTTTATGTTGCTATATACTAAATATCTAAGGTCCTTACTTCATGGTTTCAGAGAAGAAGATTTTTAAAGCTTTTTTTTTTTTCCATTATAAGTTTATTGGAGTTAAGAAGCCACAGGATTTGGCCAATTTGAACCCCAGGGGCAAGACTCAGGCAGGATTCATGTAGGCAACAACTCCATGTTGCTACATGCTAAATACCTAAGCTCTGGGCATTATGGTTTCACAGAAGAATATTTTTCAAGTTTTTTTTTCCATTTTAAGTTTTTTTCCATGTTAAGTCCATCCATGGTAGCTAATGGGCCATGGGTGTGGCCAATTCTGGCCCAAGGGGCATGACTGGCAGGATTTATGTAGGTGACCTGGGCCCTGTGGTTTCAGAGAAGAAGATTTTTGAAGCTTTTTTCCATAAGGAGTCTATGGGAGCTAAGGGGCCCCGGGGCATGGCCCATTTGGACCCCAGGGGCATGACTGGCAGGATTTATGTAGGTGACCACTTACCGTTGCTAAATGCTAACTAGAGCGCACAGTCGATGGCAAGCCATCGCAAATCCCCACGTTTTTCTCCCCAGTAGGTCAAAATTTGACCTTTTGACCCCTCCCCAGGGCCCCTGGGGGCGGGGACAAAAAAAATGTGCTCTTGCGCAAGCAAGAACATTAAGTAAGCAACTCGCATACCAAATTTGGTTGAATTCCGGGTAACGGTTTAGGAGGAGATAGCCGGACAGACAGACGGACAGACAAACAGAAGGACGGACGGAGGCAATAACAATATCCCCACTTTTCGTTGAAAAACGTGGGGATAAATATATAGCTCTGGGCCCCGTGTTTTCAGAGAAGAAGATTTTTGAAGCTTTTTTTCCATTAGGAGTCTATGGGAGCTAAGGGGCCCCAGGGTGTGGCCCATTTTGACCCCAGGGGCATGATTGGCAGGATTTATGTAGGTGACCACTTGCCGTTGCTACCTGCTAAATATCTAAGCTTTGGGCCCTGTGGTTTCAGAGGAGAAGATTTTTTAAGCTTTTTTCCATTATGAGTCTATAGGAGCTAAGGGGCCCCGGGGCGTGGCCCATTTGGACCCCAGGGGCATGATTGGCAGGAAATATGTAGGAGACCACTTGCCATTGCAACATGCTAAATATCTAAGCTCTGGGCCCTGTGTTTTCAGAGAAGAAGATTTTTGAAGCTTTTTTTCCATTAGGAGTCTATGGGAGCTAAGGGGCCCCAGGGCGTGGCCTATTTGGACCCCAGGGGCATGATTGGCAGGATTTATGTAGGTGAAAACTTGCCGTTGCTACCTGCTAAATATCTAAGCTCTGGGCCCTATGGTTTCAGAGGAGAAGATTTTTGAAGCTTTTTTTTCCATTGTAAGTCTATGGGAGCTAAGGGGCCCCGGGGGAAGGCCCATTTGGACCCCAGGGGCATGATTGGCAGGATTTATGTAGGTGAAAACTTGCCTTTGCTACCTGCTAAATATCTAAGCTCTGGGCTCTGTGCTTTCAGAGAAGAAGATTTTTGAAGCTTTTTTTCCATTAGGAGCCTACGGGAGCTAAGGGGCCCCAGTGCGTGGCCCATTTGGACCCCAGGGGCATGATTGGCAGGATTTATGTAGGTGATCACTTGCCCTTGCTACCTGCTCAATGTCTAAGCTCTGGGCCCTGTTGTTTCAGAGGAGAAGATTTTTGAAGCTTTTATCCATTAGGAGTCTATGGGAGCTAAGGGGCCCCGGGGCGTGGCCCATTTGGACCCCAGGGGCATGATTGGCAGGATTTATGTAGGCGACCACTTGCCGTTGCTTCATGCTTAATATCTAAGCTCTGGGCCCTGTGGTTTCAGAGGAGAAGATTTTTGAAGCTTTTTTCCATTAGGAGTCTATGGGAGCTTAGGGGCCACAGGGCGTGGCCTATTTGGACCCCAGGGGCATGATTTGCAGGATTTAAGTAGGTGACCACTTGCTGTTGCTATATGCTAAATATCTAAGCTCTGGGCCCTGTGGTTTCAAAGAAGAAGATTTTTGAAGCTTTTTTTCCATTAGGAGTCTATGGGAGCTAAGGGGCCCCAGGCCCATTTGGACCCCAGGGGCATGATTGGCAGGATTTAGGTAGATGATCAATTGCCGTTGCTACATGCTAAATATGGGAGCTCTGGGCCATGTGGTTTCAGAGAAGAAAATTTTTGAAGCTTTTTTCCATTAGGAGTCTATAGGAGCTAAGGTGCCCCGGGGCGTGGCCCATTTGGACCCCAGGGGCATGATTAGCAGAAAATATGTAGGTGACCACTTGCCTTGCCGTTGTTACATGCTAAATATCTAAGCTCTGGGCCCTGTGGTTTCAGAGAAGAAGATTTTTGAAGCTTTTTTTCCATTAGGAGTCTATGGGAGCTAAGGGGCCACGGGGCGTGGCCCATTTGGATCCCAGGGGCCTGATTGGCAGGATTTATGTAGGTGAAAACTTGCCGTTGCTACCTGCTAAATATCTAAGCTCTGGGCCCTATAGTTTTAGAGGAGAAGATTTTTGAAGCTTTTTTTTCATTATGAGTCTATGGGAGCTAAGGGGCCCCAGGGTGTGGCCCATTTTGACCCCAGGGGCATGATTGGCAGGATTTATGTAGGTGACCACTTGCCGTTGCTACCTGCTAAATATCTAAGCTCTGGGCCCTGTGGTTTCAGAGGAGAAGAATTTTGAAGCTTTTTTTTATTAGGAGTCTATGGGAGCTAAGGGGCCCCGGGGTGGTGGCCCATTTGGACCCCAGGGGCATGATTGGCAGGAATTATGTAGGTGACCACTTTCCATTGCTACATGCTAAATATCTAAGGTCTGGGCCCTGTGGTTTCAGAGAAGAAGATTTTTGAAACTTTTTTTTCCCATTATGAGTCTATGGGAGCTAAGGGGCACCGGGCCTCGGCCTATTTGGACCCCAGGAGCATGATTGGCAGGATTTATGTAGGTGACCACTTGCCTTTGTTACATGCTAAATATCTCAGCTCTGGGCCCTGTGGTTTCAGAGAAGAAGCTTTTTGGAGTTTTTTTTTCCATTATGAGTCTATATGAACTAAGGGGCCCTGGGGCGTGGCCCGTCTGGACCCCAGGGGCATGATTGGCAGAAATGTTGTAGGTGACCACTTGCCGTTGCTACATGCTTAATATCTAAGCTCTAAGCTTTGTGGTTTCAGAGGAGAAGATTTTTTAAGCTTTTTTCCCATTATGAGTCTATGGGAGCGAAGGGGCCCCGGGGCGTGGCCCATTTGGACCCCAGGGGCATGATTGGCAGGAATTATGCTGGTGACCACTTTCCATTGCTACATGCTAAATATCTAAGGTCTGGGCCCTGTGGTTTCAGAGAAGAAGATTTTTGAAACTTTTTTCCCCATTTTGAGTCTATGGGAGCTAAGGGGCCCCGGGGCTATGCCCATTTGGACCCCAGGAGCATGATTGGCAGGATTTATGTAGGTGACCACTTGCCTTTGTTACATGCTAAATATCTCAGCTCTGGGCCCTGTGGTTTCAGAGAAGAAGCTTTTTGGAGCTTTTTTCCATTATGAGTCTATAGGAACTAAGGGGCCCTGGGGCGTGGCCCGTCTGGACCCCAGGGGCATGATTGGCAGGAATTTTGTAGGTGACCACTTGCCATTGCTACATGCTAAATATCTAAGCTGTAAGCTTTGTGGTTTCAGAGAAGAAGATTTTTGAAGCTTTTTTTTCCATTATGAGTCTATGGGAGCGAAGGGGCCCCGGGGCATGGCCTATTTGAAACCCAGGGGCATGATTGGCAGGAATTATGTAGGTGACCACTGGCCGTTGCTACATACTCAATATCTTAGCTCTCGGCCCTGTGGTTTCAGAGAAGAAGATTTTTTTAATTTTTCCCATTATAAGTCTATGGGAGCTATATGTTGCCATGGCAACCAGAATTCCAATCTGATCAGCCCAAAAACCTTATGCAGCCTGTCCCCCTACCTGATGATGCTTCACATGAAATTTGATCAAGATTGGCCATGTGGTATTAGAGATATACTTATTTGAAATTGTTTACGGACGCACGCACGCACGGACGGACGCACGCACGACGGACAAAAAGTGATCACAAAAACTCACCTTGTCACTACGTGACAGGTGAGCTAAAAATGTTTGTTGGATTTGAGGTTTAACATCCCAGTCAACACTGTATAGGTCATTTTGGAGACGTTGCTTCCAATTTTGTGGGAATTTTACCAGACAATGAGATGAAATGACATCTCAAGCCCTGCCGCCCAATGAAACCAATAGGGTTTATAAGCATGGACGGTCCGACTCGCACCGCTTTGCCTGGGCAGGCTTCATTGCCTCCACTTCTATTTAGATCCTCTAAGCTGTTTACCAGTACTTGTGTGCGGTTGGTTTCAGCTTTGCGTGGATGCAACATGCAGCCCATCTACTTCTTCAAGCCCTGATGGGCAGGGGGTTAAATGAGAAAATGTATTCCAACGATATACTCAGGACTCCTATGAAAATATAATCAACCATCATCTCTGCATTGGTGGCTTGATAGATCCAGGGTAATAATCTGAGATTTGATTTTGTTTGATTTGAGGGTTAACGTCCCTGTCAACACTGTCTAGGTCATTTTGGAGACATGGCTTCCAATTTTGTGGGACTTCTACCCGAAATTGGAGATGAAATGACATCTCATGCCCTGTCACCCAATAAAACCAATAGGATTTTTAAACATGGAGGGTCTGACATCAACACTGTTAAGGCCATTTTCGACACGTAGCTCCCTATTTTGTGGGACTTTTACGCGACTTAGAGATGAAATGACATCTACTAACTGCTAGGGCTTAGACTAATGCAGTTACGACCCAATAAATTTGTCAAAAGTGTCAATTCGACAAATCTAAATTTTGTTTGCTTGTATTGAAGTTCAACAGCCCAGTCAACACTATCTAGATCCACTGTAATAATATTAGATTTTTGTTTTGGGCAGGCTTAGATCCTCTACGCAGTTTACCAGTACTCATGTGCGGTGGGTTCCAACTCTGCGTGGAAGCATCATGCAGCCCATATATTTCTTCAAGCCCCGATATGACTATCAGGATTTTGAGACATTCTGATGGATGTGGCCACAGTTGGGGATGTTGGTCTTAGTTTTAAGGCCCTGTCACTATCAATAAGGTCATAATGATTGTGTTGGGTTTGCCTAAAACAGGTTTCCTGGGCAGATTTCTATAAACCCATTTTGTACCAGAAGCCCCCAAACGGGTACCCTGACGAACCTGTTTGCTCAAAGTTCAGTCATTTTCCGAATAGATTTTGTAGAAAACGCAACCAGAGAGGCAGACACCCCTAAATTTTGAAATGGACTCCCGCTATATACGAGGAAGAAGACTCCATTTGGTACAAAAATGGTTAAAGGGCTTAAACAGTACAAGTACAGTGCAGAGTCTTTCATTAGAAACTAAAAACTGTCATTTTTGAGGGACTCTTACTCGGCACTGACATAAAATGACATCTTAAACCCTACGGCCAAAAGAAACTCCTAGGATTTAAGAGACAGTCTAACTTGCACCATTTTTCCTGGACAGGCTTAGACTTTCTAAGTGGTTTACCAGTTTTCAAACCGACTGCACATGGGTACTGGCAAACCGCTTAAAGGTCTAAGTCTGCCCAGGAAAAGTGGTGTGAGTCGGATCATCCATGCATATAAACCCTGAACATTGGTTTCATTGGGCGGCAGGGCTTGAGATGTCATTGAATAACAGTGTCGGGTAAAGTCCCAACGTCTCCAAAATGACCAAGTGTTGATGGGGACGTTAAACAAAACAAACAAAAATTCACAAGTGAACAATGTTCACTTGTGAATTTTTGTTTGTTTTGTTTAACGTCATGTGCTATGGTGTTCTATGTCATGTGCTATGGTGTTCCTAGCTCCTTACCTTTTTCAGCTGGAACTTGATGGTAGCCCTGGTCTCTTCTACCTTGCCAGTCAGAGAGTCCTGGTGGGAAACAGGAGTAGGAAACTTTCCTGCCTTGTTCAGACCAGGTCCCAGTATTCTTGGGATCTGTTTAATCAGCGAGTCAGAGGCCAGAAAAGCATTGTACTTCTTTGCTGCAAATAGTAGGAACACCATAAATTTTTGAATGTCAATAATTTTATAACACAAGAACAATTGAAAAACTGTGCAGGCCAAGATCAGACATTCTGAATGCATCTGATCAGGGATGTCACTGTTTGAAAAGTTCAATCATTTTCTCAATAAAAAGTTACAAGTGACAAATCTAAATTTTGTTTGTAGTTTAACAGGCCCAGTCAACACTGGACAGTTTAGCTACCCACACAGCGACACTCTTCCTGGGCAGGCTTATACATAAACTGCACTTCTTGAATCAGTGGAAAGGAATGACTGTAGAAACGATTTCATTATCAATCTCCACAAAATAATGTTGCTGACCCCAGAAGGTATCAAACCCGTTTCGTCCCAGTCACTAGTCAGATGTTCATCTGACAGCTATTGAGGCCGGCACACATATCAATGTCAAAAATGGATTTCTGCTATACATGGCAGAAGATTTTGGAGCTCTTCAGCTGTGCACTTAAGTCAGTAATTGACTGCTGCCTAAAGAAATCTATTGCTGAACCCGAATATATATCTGTTTTGAAAACGGTATAGATCCAGATCAGCTGGCATCAGGAACTATACCGTTTTCCATTCAGTTTCTGAATCCATGGTAAAATCAGGCAACTCAATTGGCTGAAAATTTGAGAGTGTAGCATATACAACTCCAGCATCGCGATGGTTAAGTCATCATGATTTGTCCAGTAGCTAAAAGAGTCCTTTTGTAAGCACTAGGTGTCTACACTGCTTACTTAGGACTGTAGGACTATTCGAGCCAGTTCATGAAAGGATACTTAATGTATAGCCTTCCCACGCTCAAGTTTCACTGCAGAGCAACTGCTTGCAGCTGATGTAGAATCAAAGCCTTTCAGTTGGCCAAGTCATTATTTTTCTTATTTCTGCATGAAACACGTTATCCTCGGAGAGGCGCTTCTACTGAGTACCTAGCAGCGCCTTGGTGAGTAGCTTCTAATGAGTACCCACGTTTTCAAGCATAGGTAAGAAAAACTATTTATGTGGATCTCCCTCTTATCTGGGTCTTAGTCATATGAAGAACATGCATTGGAAATTATTAACCCTTGTCCTGCTGAGTCCAGATATGCCTTATCTTTCAAACATTATCGATTCATATCAATTGGAAGCCATCTGATCTGGATCTACATTGCCATTCAAATTGTAGGGTGGGGGGGTGGGTGGGGGGGTTAGAGATATATATATCATCTGCTGCCCAGGTTGTGTTTGAAATTGTCAGAAAAACTTCCTCCAAATAGTCTTACCTAATTTTTTTACAAGCTTCTTGTCCTTGTTCAATTTCTTAAGGTCGTCAGCATTCATGTGTGGCATATCGTTGGCCATAGCCTGATCACAGTGCACCTGGTCACCCAGGATACAAACCTTCATCTTTGGCTTTGGAATGTGCATCAACCTGTCAAACCATAAGTGAATTAACCTTTCAAATTGTCCCTCGCAACAACTGCAGACACTGTTTTCCGCTATTGAGACCACCTAAAATTTGGACTAATTCTGCTATAAAAAGCTTATTTAGTAGGTTGCAGTTAATTTCTGTGTTTTCTATATATACAGTATCCTCTGGCCAGAGACCACCTTGAAATTGTTCAAAAGTGGTCTTAATATAGGAATTTTAGTGTATTTTCTTCGTACTTGTTTGAAATAAAGGTGTCGCGTTACATGTGGAACTTCGCAGCCTCATTGAGATTCATTCTTTGGCCCCTGCCCATTGGGGCTTGAAGAAATAGATGGGCTGCATGATGCTTCCACGTAGAGCTGAAATTGACCGCACAAAAGTACTGGTAAACCGCTTAAGCCTGCCCAGACAAAGCGGTGCGAGTCTGACCGTCCATGCTTATAAATGGTTTCATTGGGCGACAGGGCTTGAGATGTCATTTCATTGTCGGGTGAAAGTCCCAAATAATTGGAAGCAATGTCTCCAAAATGACCCATTAAGTGTTGATGGGGACGTTAAACCTCAAATCAAATCAATGAGATTCAATAACAATTAGTCTAGACTACCCTAGCCATCCAGCCACCACTTTTATTTAAGCATGATCCTCGCTTCAACTGACACTTCTAATCCATACAAATTTCACTATTAACCCATTCAGTGCCAGAAACCCCTAAAAGGGTACCTTGGCAACCAGTGCAGGCCCAGATCAGAAGCCGCAGAATGTGACGTGTGATCAGGGCCTCCATTGTTTGCTAAAAGTTCAGTCATTTTCCAAACACAACCTGACACTCATAAATTTTGAAATGGACTCCTGCTATATATAAGGAGGAAGATTCCATTTGGTACAAAAAGGTTTAAGCATGAACCTTACAAATGCAGCCAGAGGTTGCCTCCTGATTTTTTTTTTTAGTCTCAAATAGCTAAAACTAGAAAAGCGTCCATAGGACACGGATGCCCCTGCCTGAAAATATGTCTTCGTATTCATCCATAGAAAGTTATTGACCGTGTTTAAGTTGTGGACCCTTTTTTCATATTTGACCTCTAAGTTGGAGGTAAGGACCTTGGTTTTGTGTGAGGCAAATTGTCTCATGATGGCCAACATTTCTGCCAAGTAATTTCAAAATCCATCAAGAGATAAGAAAGTTATTGACTGCGTTCAAGTTTCTGACCATTTTTTTTACCTTTGACCTCTAAGTATGACCTTGACCTTAGAGGTATGGATCTGGGTTTTGCATGTGACACATCGTCTCATGATGGTTAATATTTCTACAAAGTAATTTCAAAATCCATCCAGAAATAAGAAAGTTATTGACTGCGTTTAAGTTTCAGACCCTTTATTTGACCTCTAAGTATGACCTTGACCTTGGAGGTACGGACCTGAGTTTTGCATGTGACATGTCGTCTCATGATGGTTAACATTTCTGCCGAGTAATTTGAAAATCCATTAAGAAATAAGGAAGTTATTGACTGCGTTTTAAGTTTGGACGCACGGGCGGACAGGGGCAACACTATATGCCCTTTCCACCATTCTTCTAATTGCGGGGCATAATAAAATCCACAAGTGGATGTCTTGAGTTCTGGGAGTGGCCAGATTGATTGGTTTCTATGTTTTGGGCTTCTTTTTACAATTCAGTTATTATGCCATACTTATATATTCAGCGGCCCCCGCCCATCGGGGCTTGAAGAAATATATGGGCTGCATGATGCTTCCACGCAGAGCTGAAACCGACCCGCACATGAGAGCTGGTAAACTGCTTAGAGAATCTAAGCCTGCCCAGGCAAAGCGGTGCGAGTCGGCCCGTCCATGCTTATGAACCCTATTGGTTTCTTGGGCGGCAGGGCTTGAGATGTCATTTCATCTCAATGTCGGGTAAAAGTCCCACAAAATTGGAAGCAACGTCTCCAAAATGACCTTTACAGTGTTGACGGGGACGTTAAACCTCAAATCAAACAAACAAAAACCTATATATTAAGTGCAATTACAAGTCCTTACAGCTGAACAATGTACCACACTGTTACCAAACCTAAACTTAAAACTACGAAATTTATAGTGTAGTTACCCTAAACAAACATGACAACAGAAAATGGGTGGTTAAAATAATCTGATACCAGTCAATGAAAACGACTTTCTCAGTTTACAAAGAGACAGTATTATCAGAACAGAAAGCAAAAAATTTCTGCAACAAACCAAGTTTCTGAGGCTCTCAGATTTTGTACAATGGTGACTATGGTTTCACGATTTGTTTGTTCGATTTGAGGTTTAACGTCCCCATCAACAATGTAAAGGTCATTTTGGAGACGTTGATTCCAATTTTGTGGGCCTTTTACCCGACATTGAGATGAAATGACATCTCAAGCCCTGTCGCCCAATGAAACCAAAAGGGTTTATTAGCATGGACGGTCCGCCTCGCACAGCAGTTCCTGGACAGGCTTAGGACCTCTAAGCGGTTTACCAGTACTAGTGTGCGGGCCAGATTCAGCTCTGCGTGGAAGCATCATGCAACCCATATATTTCTTCAAGCCCCTATGGTTTCACAATTAGACTTGTGAGAGCGTAATTATCATAACTGATAAGTATTTTGTTTTGACATCACCAAAGATGAGAAAACAGCTGAAAGGGGGAAAAAATCATCATGAGGCATGCCATAACTAATGTATTGGACAGTAACTGTTGTTTGCATTAGGCATTTTTCTTTTTACTTGTCATTTGTTGTCTGCTGAATTGGCCTAGAGAGTGGTTAGTTCATACTTGTCTACCTTCAAGCTCATAGCTGTCATAAAACTGTTCAGACTCAGTTGCGCCTTTATTAAGCAAGCACCTGTCTTAAGCAATTTATCATATCATTATCCTATAGCCGCTTGCTCAAGAAAGGTTGGACCGTAATTATCAAAGTATACAATTTTTTTTTTTTAAGTACATGAAATGATAATACAGTCTATGACAAAGTAGTGCTCTCTGCAGAAGCTATATAACAACACATTCATACTGTAGACGGCCCACCGGAGCTTGTAGACATAGACTGATGTGCTGCATGATGCTTCCCCGCAGAGTTGAAACCGACCGCACATGAGTACCGGTAAACTGCTCCAGGATCTAAGCCTGCCCAGGCAAAGCGGAGCAAGTCAGACTGCCCATGCTTATGAACACTTTTGGTTTCATTGGGCAACAGGGCTTGAGATGTCATTTCACCTCAATGTCGGTTAAAATAAATGTCTCACAAAATTGGAAGCCTGTCTCCAAAATGACCTTTACAGTGTTGACGGGGATGTTAAACCTAAAATCAATCAAACAAAACAACACTAATAAATTGCAAATGAAATCAATTTTTGAAGTTACCTGTCCAGGTCGCAGATGAGTAGTATAGCTGCTAGAATTGGCGGCGAGATCTATTTTGACCTTCACCTTCCCATTTGTTTTTTGACCCTGGGTCAAGGTCCGCCATGTAAATGTTACACAGCTTCCACTTTGATGTGTCAGCTACATGCTGCATTGAAACAAGTTTTTATGAGGACAACTAAGAAATAATTAACCCAGATAACAGGCCTCAAACTGATCAAGATTTTCCATGACTGAAGGGCCCAATTTTACAGACTTAACCCTTATCTTGCTGAATATTCATTTAAGCCACACCCATTTCTGTCTATCAACCAATCAAATTACTTGATGTAATTGATTGCTACAAATTCATGAACTGAATGCCAAACAGTGTAGATCGTGATCAGATGGCTTCTTCAGAAGCCATCTGATCTGGATCTACACTGTTTCCAAAGATAGGGGTTGTCGTGAACAGCAAGATAAGAGTTCACCCTTATCCTGCTGTTCACAACAACCCCCTACCTTTGAAAACAGTGTAGATCCAGATCAGAAAGAAGCCATCTGATCACGATCTACACTGTTTGTAATGCAGTTCGTGAAGTGAACAAAAACATTATATCAAGTAATTTAATTGGTGAATAGTCAGAAATGGGTGTGGCTGCGTAACTTTTTTCAGCAGGCTAAGGGTTAATCAGTCATTTTAAACAGAATACAGTATAACTTCGATGGCTCGAACACTGATGGCTCGTTTACCATGGATGTGTCGAACCCATTCTAGAGTCACTAGGGAATTTCTGTACATAAGAAATAGGGAGGGTAAAAATTAGGATATTTTCGTCTTTTATCTTGCAAATGTATGCTGTGTGTACTCATTAGAATCGATCTC